>CM071956.1:23767500-24367500 GCA_036784905.1 Acrossocheilus fasciatus
AGGCAGCGTTAGTTATATTAAAAGCAATAGGCGCTATTGATGGCCACAGCCAATAGCAGGGTAGCACGAACACTCTCCCGGCTAAAAGCCTGCGCTAATAGGTCCCTTACGGCAGCGGGACGGCAACAAGGCGGAAAAGGAGGCGAGAGGTTAATTTGGTCCTGCCCAGGTGAACCAACCAGTCAACCCTTGCAGATTTCTCTTTCCCCTCCTCTCTACTCCAAACACTTAATGATTATTAACATGCTTCAAATGCTTAAGGAGCGCTGGGAGTCTCTCTCATACTCTCTCTCTTTCTCTCTCTCCTCCTCTCTGGCGCACTGGAGCGCAAAGGGAAATCATTATGCTAATGAGCCTGCCGCCGCTGTTTTTATTTCCTATAATCACCCTCGTCTCCGTGGCGATCTTCAGGGACGAGCGGTGGTGCACACACACAGTCGTTCCGAGCTTTATAAATATTTCCCCTTTTTCCTCGCCATTTTTTTTTTCAAAGGAAGAACAAAGGCGCTTGTGCGTTTATAAGAGGGCCTGTGTCTGCGCGGGAGAGAGTTAGGAGTGTGGAAATGAATCGAATGCCACCGAGTAACTCGCTGTTAGCTTTGTCTGTGTCGTCTGGATGTGATTTTATTTTTTTTATTTTTTTGAAGTCTCACATTTAACAATAATACACACGCGATCAAATAGATTCAGATGGTGCATCTTCAACCATTTTCTATTTGGATTTATTACAGATAAATATGTCTGAAATGGCAGTTGAGGTGAATTCGGAATTCTGTCGATGGTAATTAGCATATTAGAGTCTGCGTGACACGCGCTTTCCGCAGAGGAGTCACGTTTAGATTGTTCGGTGAATTTTCGCGGGCGAAATCATTTAAATAAGAATTCACACGTTTGTTTTGAAAGTGACTTCATGTGTGGCTATACACCTTTTTCACATTTCCGGGTTTCTCAACAGCGGAAGTCGTGATAGACTGGTTAACTTAAAGAGCAGTGAATGGGAGAGTACCACACAAATGTATTGTTTGCATTCCCATTTGCTCAAATAGCAAAAGAAAAACTCCAAGATAGTGTTTTCATGACTTTCAAAAAAATAAAAATAAAAATTGGACTGATAACAGAAGTCAGAAGAGAAAAAGATGTCAAATTTACCTTCCCTCCTTGACAAACACCCTCACATTAACGTGTACTAGTTCTTTGTAATTTGATGCAAAGGTGGTCTACAAAGTAGGCTATAATGTTATAACATACATATAACCTACATTAAAAAATAAAATAAATAAAAACCTTTGAGGATTTACGATGCTGATTACCGTTAAACGCATCGTCACAGTCTTGTGAAAAGGGTCCACGCTGAGAATAGGCTAATGGACCTTTTTACCGCGATATTTTGCCGAACTCTCGCTAATGTAACCGCTCTTTAACCATGCCACATTTGCTTTATTAAAAAAGACTGGGTTGTTTTAGTCGAGCAGCTAAATGCACTGAGCTCTTCACCAGCTCTCGGGGTAATTCAGACCCCTCTAGAGCTACACTAATGAGGGGATAATAGCCCCTGTGAAATGTAAATAAAACTCAAATCCCCTCACAGAGGGAGAGGAGGGGCCAGATGGAGCGACTCTGAAGGCTGGGAAGCGTTTCCCCTCTTTCTCTCTCTCTCTCTCTCTCTCTCTCTTCCTCCATTTGGTTCATCCTTCACTCATATACATCACGTCTTCTCACTCCATTATCAGCCTGCTGAAATTTTAGCGAGCGAGGGAAATTGTATGCATTTGGTTTGCTCGCAACTTATTTCACACACTTTTCCCTCAGGATGGCAGGGGGAATCTGGTACCTCTAAAGACGCTGTTGATAAACAGACGCTACAGGGAAGACCCAATCCCTTCAATTGATTTTTTAAACACATTATTCATACATCCGGACTGGCTCAAGGGTGAGATAGGCTGACAGAGGCATTTGAAGTGAGCTGAATTGATAGGAGCGGGGGACCCGCAGTAATGTATTATGCATTATAGACAATGATCAGCCATTACAAATCACCTAAGGGCAGGCAATAGATTGAGTTCTCTGGAATATCTGATAAAGCGCTGCTTTGAGGAGAACAAACACACACTGAATGGATTTACCATCATTCAGAGCTTTAGCCCGAGCTCAGAATGCATCGCTACCCGCAGGGCAAAAAAATGCTGTTGCCTTCCTCCTTTAAAAATAAACAGTATAAGCAACTTGTATGGGTCTCTCAGTCAAGGTCTTACTTTGCAACGGAGCTGCTGTTGACAGGGGGCCTTTTAGTTTCAGTACAAAGCACATAAAACAAAAGATTGCGTACAGATGTACCTGACTTTGACTGGTGGACGTCTTTGTAAATTGATTGCCACTGAAGTAGCACTCCTGTAGGGGGAATAAAAAACAGGAAGTCACAATTCTCGAAGTGAACGGCAGAAATGCCAATTCATCAAATGATACATTAGTAATTTAGTGAGCTCACAGGCTCTCACTAAGCCACGGGCTCAGTATAAATCCTTCAGAGCATTCGTTCCGACAGAGATGGAGGCGTTTCCACATCATTAGTGGCGGGGCAGAAAGCCGAGTGGCTCTCTCTCTCACACACACACACACACTTTTCCATAGGGCACAGATGGGGAAACATTCCCCTCATCCGAGCCACGAGCAACCTGTTTGTTTCCAGGTGGAATTCTTCCTCTGAGACTATCCGGATAGCACAGCCGTTTACCTTTCTGTTCATGCGTAACGCTGCAGATGATGCCAAGACTACTTATCGAGACTACCGTGATGTGCACTACCACTTATTTTTAATGCATTCCCATGCATTTGTTGTTAATCTTATGCACAGGCTATAAACATTTAAGAGACTTTTTGTTTAGAGGATATGACTTTTTCTTTTGCTTGCAGAGTAAAAAAGATATTAAAAAGACAAATTGTACAAAAAAAATCAAGCTTTTTAGAAACAGGAAATGCTGCAAGCATGATGGCAGTACAAAAAATAAATAAATAAATGTAAAAGTAGCCTCAAAATAAAATGAACAGATATGCCCAGAATGAGTAATGCCCACCAGTTAAACAATACAATTGTTTTCAGCTGTATGATCATTATTACTTGCTCTCTGCAGAGCCAATTTACTATTAAGAGCAGAGGTAGCCTTGGGGCTCTGAACAAGATACTCAAGTAAAATCAAATAAGAAACCTTATTCTATGAACTATGAATCATATTGTATGCGTGTGCATAATATTTTACAAGAAATATTTTACAGGAGTTTTTTTCTACACTGATATTTACTTTGTCCTATATTCATTTATACAAAATACATTAAACATGCAGTTCATACAGTGAAAACACTTCTATGATGTTTTTATTTATTTTTTTATTTTTATTTAAAATTCCTTTTTTATAAGTAAAAATGCCAGGGTGATACAACTGTCCTGATATCATAAAGAGGAAAACCTAACTAAAAAATTAATTTCTTGAAAAGAAAACATTTTAGGAAGTTTTAAATAACATTTAATTGTTATTTCTCATGGAGGAAAATGCTCCACTACGTATTAATGTGCGAAAAACGTTAGTCCACCAAATTTAAATTATGTGGTGCAACCAACATGCAGGGAAACACACACACACAACATTGACATTTTAAGACAAGGAAGGGTTAGTTCAGCTCGTCAGATTTCATGTGGTGTTGCTCCCTAAAAATGTAACAATAATTATGAATGAATATGAAATATATCTTATAAACCCTCTTTAAAAATAATAATTAAGATGTTTGCACTCACATGCGTCCACTGTACCACAACCGTCCGTAATGATTACCACAACCAAAATCTGAAATATTCTGCCATAAATGCTGCACCCCACAGGTTGTGTGTTTCGTAAACCGATACCCCAAACCGAATGTGTGTAGATTACCATGGCTTCCTGCATAATAACTACCCTGATTTTGCAAACCTCTGAGTCAAGCATAGACTAAACGGCTGAAACGTTTGCTTATAGCCGTGTAATCATTACTTCTGTGATTCTACATCCCATCCATTGTGAACGGGGTGGAGTAAAGGACGCTAGTTACAATTCTCAAAATTAAAGGCGAAACATTCTCCTTCTAATCTACGTAAAACATAGAATTAACCGAGAACATTTTGATCATAAGTTTGCGAGGAGGGAAGAACCTGTACGTGATGTATGACCTCAAAGCCGGTGGATAATAATGACTAAAACTTCGCAGACAGCCAAAATATTGTAAGTACATCAAACAGTAATTTTGCAGAGGTTCATCTCAGACAAAGACTTGGGAAATGCCAAACTAGGTGATCGTTCTGTGTCAAACGCAAACAAAAAAGAACAACCCAGCCACTGAGGCCGAGACGTGCCATTCAGCCGTATTAAGGGATCACCTCTTTTCTTTCTTTTATCTAATAGTAGGGATTTCAAGGAGCCTAAGACATTGTCTTGGGTAGAGGTTAGCAGACTGGCAGGCACCCACAGTACAGTAGCTGTGTCTTTAAGGAGACATATGAAGAATGCAGAGAGAGTGCTTTGAAACATACCCTGTCATCGTGCGATGAATGCCGAGTGTTTAGATAGCACCACACCGCCCTGTTTGACTGCGCCGCGGATGAACGGAAATACCAGGTTCAAAATGTTCCCATTTGATATTCGGAGCAGGTAAGATTACCAGGGATATGTGCTGTCAAAAAGACAAAATGCCAAAAAAGTCGCAACGCTTTTGCCGTGCCATGATATTAGCTTTGGTTGTTGTGGTGTGTTGTGGTATATATGGAGCCTAATGAAACTCCTTCCTCAAAGCAGATGTTCTACAAGAAAAGCCCAGAGTGAAGTTTCTACTTATCTTCCGTAGCGCAACCGGCTGAGACTTCTCCACTCATTAGCTAAAAAGTAGAAGAACTTTAAAAAGTTATCAAAGAATGTTAAATAAGACTTTCTTCTAAATGAGGCTTCATTTACTGCACTCTTTGTGTTTTCTTCGTAATTGTTTCTCAAAGGAATTCCGCTTAATGAGTTGTTTGTGCACATGTTAGGCTATAAATATGTGCTGGTGTTTAAAACATCATAATTCACACTAAATAACCATAAAATGGCTTGTATTTGTTGGTAATTTAGACCAAAAATGAGAAAATACCTCATTAAAAGTACAAATAAAACTGAATAAATGTAAAAGAAAGATATACAAATGAGAGAAGAAACTAAGAAAGAATAAGAAAATTTCATTTTTACACAAAAGATATTATTGGAGGTAGAGAGGATAAACCGCATATTCTTATTTCATCTTTTTATGAATATTTTTAATGTTAAAATACTACCAGGTGCTCTAAAGTGATTTTTGCTCACTGTTTTACTGAATTTAACAAGCTGCAGTTAATAAATAACAAATAAATAAACAAATAAATACAAGAGAAAAAAAAACTATATTTATTCTTTATTTATTACATATATATATATATATATTTTTTTTTATGGTTGATTTTGTTTTTAACTGACCTGTATACCATCAAAGATCGAAAAACGTTCAGTATGCTAGTGAAAATTACAATTAAATATTAATATTTAATATGAATATTAATAGTAAAAATGATTGAGATTAATATTAATAATTAAAAGAATTCATTTTTATACTACCCAATACACACTGCCAATGCAATGCATAGTAAACCAATAATTTATTTCACAAAAATTAAACAAGTTGATTGAGAAACTAAACCAATATGTGCAATTTAGATGAACCCCCTTGAATGTAAAAGTCAAATTTAGCTTGTTGGTTTCTTATCTTTCAGTGTCAATGTATCATACATCTAAATTAAATTAAATTCTGTCTCAGTACATCCTAAATCTGTAAAGGAAGAAGAAGAAGTGGCCAAAACTGAATGTTTAGAGCAAGAACTGAAGCAGTGATCTGGATTATATGTGCTGCTACTCCTTATTTAGGTTGGTTTCTTGAAAAAAAAAAAAAAAAAAGTACAGTTTTGAAATGCAACCTCTTGATCTTATAACAAGAAACATCCCACTGACCCACATCATCTCATGTTCAGATTGAGCTGAGGCTCCATAAGACTGAAACCCTAGAATCACTCGTGCTCTGGATCTTTATCACACATGCACACACACACACACACACACACACACACACACACTGCCTTAACAGGTGTACAGCAACGTCTGTTTTAAAACACATTTTTTCTTTGATTTTTTTCCGTTTTTTTCTCAGTGTCCCTACTTTAGCAAGTCAGTACCCTACAAACTCTCTCCAAACACAAACACAACACCTCAAAATATACACACGATCTGTCTAGACAGTCCAGCGCTGGAGATGACATCATTCCCACATTCTTGCTCGCGAAGTGTGTGTCGATACGATGGCCCATGCTCTACTCACTCAATCCCCTCATGGCTCATTAGTGTGTGTGTGTGTTGTAGGAAAGGACACTGACGTGACGATGGGGGTCAGAAACACATGGACAGGGTAACGAGTGCCTCTCCAGGAACCTGCTCCACAAAGCTAACTGCTCTTTAATTAGCCACACACACAAACACTCCTATGGGCTTTGTGTGTCTGCGCAAGACCAAATAACATCTGATTATTTACCCACCTGAAGCATACATTTTCTTGATAAACTACTGAAAGTTTCCACTGTTTTTCTTCTACGGCTGAAGCACAAGCACATTTCAAAGGGGTTTCTTGAGTGTTGTTAGAGAACGATGCTGGTTGATTACAGACTGAGCTAGACTGGATTTATTTAGAACAGTAGAACAGTTCTCATCTGGAAATGTCTACAGAGCTCAGTGTCATGTGCCATTTACTGTCAGATGTAAACTACATCTGTTCGTTCCTGTCCTTAGTCCGTCCTGCTAGAACACTCAGAGGCCGAGAGAGAGAGATTGAGGAATGTTTGGGTTTGCACGGCTGATCTGAGCAGTATAATTCATCATCCGGGTGTATATTACACTGCAGTCAACAGAGCCAGTGCACAGTACAGGATGACTTTAGCTGACTTTAGCTGGAGAGATGGTAAGAGCTTCAGAAAATTGATTTGAACTCTGAATGAACTAATTCTACACTGAGAAACTTTTTTAATACTGTTTTGATATTTGTGCACTCTAATGATTTATTTTGTGTTCGGTCCAAGATTTGGCTATTTGAAGGAAGGAAGAAAGAAAGAAAGTCATCCATTTTGCATATATTGACATATTTTTGGCATGTTGGTTAAACAAAATGTATGTTTTACATGTGTCATGTCAAGATAAATATTAACCCTTCAGTGCACTGAGAATATGCAAATCTTAATGTTTCCTTTTTGTTTGTTTTTTTGTTTTTTAACCATGTAATTTCTGTGTTTCTGTCCACTGAAATAGAAGGAAATAATAAATATTCCAGAGTAATGTGGTGCACTGATTTCATACGTCGTTTTGAATTCATTTTGTCATAAATAATAATAAGAGGAAGAATAAAAAGAAAAAAGATAATAAAAATGCATGACATATGAAAAGGACAGCCATATAGCATTATGGGTAAGGGTCAAAGGTCATCACCTATTCTGTTTTAGATATAAAATCACAGCCTGAACGGTTAGAAGTGACTCTAAAAGAAAAGACTCTAGAAGGACACCACCATGCATCAAAGGGTAAAATACATGTAGAATAAATAATTATCTCAAAATAGAATAAATAATGTATCATGAAGCAGCTCAACTGTTGTCAGCATTACTAATAATACTAAATGTTTCTTAAGCAGCAAATCAGCATATTAGAATGATTTCTGAAGGATCATGTGACACTGAAGATGACGCTGAAAATTCAGCTTTGCATCAACATACATTAAAATAGAAAACTTTTAAATTGGTTTAATATATGTGCAATAAAATATACTATTTAAATGTTAATAGATTTTCATGTTTCTTGTTGATAACGTAAATAAATTGTGAAAAATAAAATGAAATAAACCTTTTACAAGTCAAGTAAAGATCTAATGCCAAATATAACGTGTAGCTCAGTGTGTTACCTGTGGGCTTGAGTGCATTGGTATCTATCATCACCTAATCTGTCTCAAAACTATCAAACAGCTCAGTCAAAAAGAGTCCTCAAAAAGAGTCAAAAAGCATTAGCATCATTAGTTTAGAATTAGCAGGATTTGATCATTCTGGATGCTTAAAGAGGGTTTATGTTAACTCTGAACTGCATCGACTTTAAAACACATTCTTTCTAAGCAGCTTTCATAAATATTTGACCTCGGCATGATTAGGTCTTATAATACCTCAGCCTCTCTCTCTGCCTGGCCAACCTGAGGCCTGAATGAGCCTCTTGTACGATGTGTTTGTGTGGATCTCTGCAGGCCACAGGGTTAATAAGCTAGTGATGATGGCAGCCAAGCACTGTTGACCTCCGCCAATATCATTATTATGCTGGGTTGAACCTGAGAAGAGGAAGGTCTCAATCAATCGAAATATTATTACGCCTCCTACCTGTCCACCAGTATTTAAAGAAAGCATCCGGTACTGAGTGAGAACGTTGGCATGTGTCAAGAGTAACTGGATCGTCTTTTACTGCAGAACAGATAAAGCCGAGTGTTTGAGCTGGATTAGCGCTAAAGGCCATGACTAGATGAAGGCTTTTGATTGGCTGCCAGCTCTATGCTGACAGTGAAGTCTTTAATAAGACGTTCCAGTGCTGTGGGATTCTGCTACTAATATAGAGAACTTCTAAATATTGCAGCTTGATTAAAGAATTTGATTTTGATTTTAAAAATAAAAATGATTATTTACATTTGTGTGAGTGTCTTTCAAAGGTTTGTGGTAAATAAGTAAGTGTATGTATGTATGTATGTATGCATTTATTTATGAAATAAGTTAATACTTTTAGTCGGCAAGGGAACATTTGAAGTTAAAGTGACTCTTCGATTGTTAAATAAATAAATGCTGTTCGTTTGAACTTTATATTCAAAGAATTCAGAAAACAAATATTCCAATTTCCACAAAAATATTAAGCAGCCCTACTGTTTTCAACACTGATAATAATAAGCAATGTTTCTTGAGAAGCAAATCTGCATATTAGACTGATTTCTGAAGGATCATGTGACACTGAAGATTGGAGTAATCATGCAGAAAATTAATCTTTGTCATCACAGGAATAAATTACATTTTAAAATATATTAAAACAGAACATAGTTATTTGAAATTGTAATAACATTTCGCAATATTCATGTTTTTATCATATTTTCACCTTGGTGTGACTTCTTTCAAAAACCTTTCTACTGTTCTTTAAAAAAATAATAATAATTGTACTGACCCCAGACTTTTGGAATGATGGTGTATATATTTTTATTACATATATTTCTGTTTTATATTTTTTTATAATTATTTATAATACATATGCCTAAATAATGTGGGATTTGGAAGAATTTGATGCAAATGTTAGAGGTCATATTGAAACTTCTGACTTTGGTATCTTGGAAAATCTGAGCACAGATTGAGACATTGTAGAGGAGACACATATGAGATTACCATTTACTCTAAATTTCTCATTCTGTGATGTCTAGGAGAAACAAATGTGACATAAAAGAAATGTAATTTATGACTTCTCTCTCCTATGGGATGTCAGTTCTCTGTTTGTAGTAAATAGATAATTCGTTCCTAGTAAAGCACCAAGGTGAACTTGCGTTTACCTACACATGACCCTAAAGTTGTTAAAGTCATTCCGCCCATCCACCAATCAAACTATGACTGTAACATTTACAGATTGGTCACTTCCCATTCACATTAAGCCTAAACTTTAACCACTCCAGAATAATAGGTACACTGCTTTTGTTCTCACTATAACCAGGGTCCTATTCAGTTAATATTATGTAAAAAGCCCGACCCTTTCATACCTCCCCCCTCTGCCCCGAATCCCAGCCCTGAAACAACGCCAAAGCCATTGTCTCCCCAATTACTGATGATAATTGCCATGTAATGAAGTTAAGCATTTGTAGGATTTACAAGCTAACATTGGCTATGTTTCTGTTTCTCTAGCCCTCTCTCTTTCTCACCCTATATCACTCTAAATGAGCTCCACGCATTCTCTCCAGCACAAAAGAAACACAGACAATATGCAGCCGCTTGTTAATGTCTTCACCACAATCCTGTGTTTCACTTTCCAGCCCTCTTTTATTTTTGCTGTTATTTCTTTCATTGCTTTCACCTCCTCTAACAGTCTCCATCTTTCTCAGGTTTGGGAGTTGAGACTTTTTTCAGCCACCCAATAAGTTGTTAAATGCTCCCGCCGTTTAATGGCGTCTAATGATTACCTCTTACACAACCGAGACAATACGGACAAGCCCAGAATTGCCCAGGGGGGCCGAATTCGCCTGTGCTCGCCAGCGAATCTCATAGCAACAGGTTGAATGGGAGGTGAGTTTGAAGCAAATTGAGAGGATGCGACCTCAAAGAAAGCTTTTGCTTTCTCACACTGAGGCTCTGTGATGGAGTGCCAAGTCATGGACCATCCTACTGTACCCCTGCAACCTCTGACCCCAAGCCAAGCTCCCGGTGACCCTAACACAGTAGCCGGGCCAAACCTTTGACCTCTCTGTGGAGCACTCAGCGTCTCGACAAACAGCACCATGCAGACTGTGATGCCGCTGGACAAAGAGAATGAACTGAATAGACTGCAAATGGACAGATCTACACAAATGACAGGTCAACAATGTGTCTGTGAGCTTTGATCTATTCACAACAGCAGTGTGAGAAGAGAGACAGAATAAAGAATCAGTGACAGATGAATAAGGGCTTATACATGTACATCATGCATTGCTTATTTCTCAACATGTTCAACAGGCCATTATGGTGCATTTACTACTTTAAAAAAGCAGTTGATTATATTTCCATGTGATGTTCTGATATTTTAATTCATTCTGAAAAAAATGGATCTGGATGTCTCATTTTTATGTCATGTTATTGGTGCATATTGAACTAGATTTTTATATTTTATAAAGAAAATGTCAGTGATGCTTGCTTGTGCCTCCATGATGCTAGTACATTCTGGACAGTTGCTAGAGAATGTTCTGAATATTTTTTTGTTTGTTTTTTGATTGGGTGCTCTGATTGGGTGCTCTGAGTGGTTGCTAGGTAGTTTTTGGGAAGTTCTAAGTGGTTGTGAAGGATTTTTAGGGTGTTGTGGTGGTTGCAAAGAGGTTGTTACTTTTGGTCGGTAATTAAATTGTTCTGAGTGGTTGCTAAAGGTTTTTAGGGTGTTCTGGTGGTTGCTAGGTTGTTTTGGTTGGCTATTAGGCTGGTCTGAGTGGTTGCTAAGGGTTTTTAGGGTGTTCTGGGTGGTTTCTATGGAATTGATGGTTGCTAGGAGGTTTTTCTGGGTGGTTGCTAAAGATGTTTTGGCTGCTAGGAAGCTGTTATGTTGTTTTGTCTGGTTATTTAAGTGTTTTGAGTGGTTGCTAAGGGTTTTAAGGTGTTTTGTGTGGTTTCTAAGAGGTCGATTGGTTGCTTTGGTTGGTTATTAGGGTTTTCTGAGTGGTTGCTAAAGGTTTTATTGTGTTCTGGTGGTTGCTAGGAGGTTGATAGGTTGGTTATTATGGTGTTCTGAGTGGTTGCTAAGGGTTTTAGGATGTTCTGGTGGTTGCGAGGAGTTTGCTAGGTTGTTTTGGTGTTGATTATTCAGGTGTTTTGAGTGATTGCTAAGGGTTTTAGGGTGTTCTGGTGGTTGCTAGGAGGTTGATAGGTTGGTTATTATGGTGTTCTGAGTGGTTGCTAAGGGTTTTAGGGTGTTCTGGGTGGTTTCTATGGAATTGATGGTTGCTAGGAGGTTGTTCTTGGTGGTTACTAAAGATTTTTAGGATTTTCTGGTGGTTGCCAGGAGGTTGTTACATTATTTTTGGTTGGTTATTAGGGTGTTCTGAGTGGATGCTAAGGGTTCTTAGGGTGTTCTGGGTGGTTTCTTTGGAATTGATGGTTGCTATGAGGTTGATAGGTTGTTTTGGTGTGTTATTGTGGTGTTCTGACCATTTGCTGAGCGTTTTTAGAGTGTCTGGGTGGTTTCTATGGAATTGATGGTTGCTAAGGATTTTTAGGATGTCCTGGAGGTTTTAGGGTGTTCTGAGTGGTTGCTAGTCTTTTTTTTTTTTTTTTTAGGGCATTCAGTGTGGTTAGTAGGTATTTGTTAGGTTGTTCTGAGTGGTTGCTAGTTTTTTTTAGGGCATTCTGTGTGGTCACTAGGGAGTTGTTAGGTTGTTCTGAGTGGTTGCTAGGTTTTTTGGGGGGTGTTCTATGTGGTCACTAGGGGATTGTTAGGCTGTTCTGAGTGGTTGCTAGGGTGTTTTGGGACATTCTGTGTGATCACTAGGGAGTTGTTAGGTTGTTCTGAGTGGTTGCTAGGGTGTTTTGGGACATTCTGTGTGATCACTAGGGAGTTGTTAGGTTGTTCTGAGTGGTTGCTAGTGTGTTCTATATGGTTTCTAGATACTAGAACTCAACTACGACATTCTTGTCTAGATATATATGTCCCATAGACTTTTTGATGTAAGTCTATTGTTTTTTCCAATCATTAGAAATGCAATAGTGCAACTATCAACAGCAAGCTGCACATGTTTTTCATATTCATAGCAAAAAAAAAAAACATGCCAGTTTAATATTTAAAATTTGAGTTTTTAATAGTACTAGAAAATTAGTGACACCCCCCCCCCCCCCAAAAAAATAAAAGAGAACATGGGATATACATGGAATAAAAAACATCTGAAATATCGGCCCTGTCCTCAAACTGCAGCACTGGATCACAAGTGGATGAAGTGGATTAGGAGGTGCTGTTACATCGGTGTGAGAGAAGAGGAGGTGATAATGCGCTGAACTTCAGACAGACCTGCTGAGCTCTTCCCTCTAGAAGCCCTGAGGGCAGTAAATGCGGTAGACCCTCCACTCACTGACACAAATGTGTGTGTTTGCACAGTTTAAACACAGCCTCACTCTATTCCTCAGAGACAGACTCTCTACACACTGCCAAAAAGCCAACGGCAGCAATTAGATAGAGCTGTTTTACGAGGTGCCAGAGAGAGAGAGAGAGAGACCTGTGTGGTGAGACACTGGGAAAAGAATAAGAATAAGAGGAGAAAAAAAACAGGAATGAAAATAGATTGTCAAAATCAAACGAATGATTGGTCAAATTTGAGACAGCAGGATGAGGGTGGGAGATTGGTGCAGGTTCAACAAAAAATGACAAAAAAAAATCTATATATTAAATATAATATAAATATAAAAATATGAAAAGAATATATAAATAATGTATAAAATAACAAATATACCTACATTATATTAAATATATATTTTACAGTATTTACAATATTTAAATACACATGCATATATAATGTGTGTGTGTGTGTGTGTGTATTTTAAATATACAAATACAAATATACAAATATTATTGTTATATAATGAATATATATATATATATATATATATATAATTGATATAATATATATAATTGATATAATATATATTTACATCATATATAAGATAAATTGTGTATGGATTACATTGAACATCCTGTTTTTTTGTGTCCATATATATCTTAAATTAGAATTAGACAGAGGTCTCGCTCACATGACTTGGTCTACAGTTTCTTAAATTAGATCGAGTGAGTAAAAGAAAAAGACTGAGAGAAAGAGCGAGATGAGACTCCCTCCTTCGTTAGCAGTTCCACACCAGCTGGGCACCACACAGGGCACTTTACTGGGACAGATGGCAGCGTCACCCACACTGCTGCCTCAATCCAACCTGTGCTGGCAGAAACGCTGCCAGCCAACCGGGCGGAAATCATTAACACTGGAGGGAGACTGTCCTACTAGACACTCAGAGCAGGGCTGGGCAGAGAAAGGAGAGAGGGAGAGCGGTGCCCCTTAAAGTGACCTACGCTGAGACAATCTGTCATGACTTAAGTAATTATCCAGATTTTTATATATGTGTGTAAAGAGAGAGAGAGAGAGAGGAATACAAATAGAGCTGTCATTATTCAAGAGAACAGCATCACTATGAGCCAGAGCTGAACACGTCCTACACGTCTTTGGTTATTTGGATGTGGAGAGCAAAAGAGCAGCTCTTGCCTTTAACATTTGCACTCCTGCTCCATTTCCCAGAAACATATCATCCCAAATTTAACTCTGTCATTCAGTACTGAAAGTATGACTTTCATGCATTTGTTATTGTTTCATGAGGAAGATAAGCATTGATTTCATACAAGCTATTTTAGGTGACCCGTGTCAGTCGGGTGAGACAACAAAACTCTGGTTATCTTTTTGCATCACAGAGGTGTTGCCATTGGCCAAATATTTGCTAAAACAACAGCTAACACAGGCCTCCTTAATTAAGCTTCATTACACCGCCCTTCCACGAATTAATCTGACTCTGAGTGTGTATATGTGTGTGTGTGTGTGTATTTACATAGTGTATTTACAAAGGTGTGTTAAAAGTGACATCTGGAGAAGGCCTCAGTTGAAATGTTGTCTACCCCCCCCCCACCCCATATCTATTAAGTCAACAGTATAGAATACATTAAAATGCAATTCATATGACCTAATTGACTCATATGACTTGACTGAAACATGAAAAAACGTTAAAGTTCCAAATATGTCCTAAAAATGTTATTTCTGAATGTTCAAAACATCCAGGTTTTTAAATATTTTAGTCATGCAAAATGTTAAGGTAACATTCTATAGTATTATTATGCAAACATTGGGAATGTTACTCTGAAATGTTCTCTGAACACTGTGAAACAAATAATAATATTTTAAAAATTGCTTGATGAACATCCAAACTAAAACTTTTCAGTAAAAGAAGTTCTATGAATGATGTATACATAATGTTTTTGCCCTAACATTTTGAAAAATAACGTTCAGAACTTTTGGAGAACTTGTCAGAACGTTAGCCAATATTCTGAGAATGTTCCCAATAATCTGGGATGAAACCTGTTTTTAATATCTGAATTAAAATTCTAAATTAATATTTTGATATTTCCTGGAGAATAAAGTCAAAAATGTCAGGGTGATAGTGCTCTGATATCATAATAAAGAAAAAACATTTTCAACGTCATCTAGTGTGACTTCACAAAAACTTGTCTCTCCAAAAATACATAAAATAATCAAAAAGGTATTTTTGAATTTCATTATATTTGTAAATAATAAAAATAAAATATAAATAAATACATATAATAATAAATAAATAAATATTTTACATAATATATAATGAAATATGTACAATATAAATATGTACAAAAATGAAAATAAATCATAAAAATAAAATATGAATAAATAAATATAATAATAAATAAATAAATATTTTACATAATATATAATAAAACATGTGCAATATAAATATGTCCAAAAATTTAAAAAACTTTTTTAAAAAAATTAAACAAGGATTAAGTTAGATTTTTAAAAAATATTTTTCTTTTTCTTTATCACTTGTTTGTCATTGACAATAAGTCTGTGGTATGTCCAGATTTAGATAGCAAGAGCAAGGTAAACAAGTGTATATGTGAGGAACGGAGGTTCCCATCTCAGTATAGCACTGCTGTGTTGTGTGTTTACTGACACTGGTCTGTCCGTGATTAGTTAGAGCCACATGGCACAGAAAACAGCCCTGCAAACACCCGGCAACTTACACCACACTGAGAAAAGAGGACTAGAGCAGCAACTGGGACTATTTAGGGTACTGAGTAATAAAGCAAACAACAAGAGGGCTATCATAAGTTAATAGCATCATTAACTAGGAAAAGAAATCATAGACTTGCTAATTGGTTTCTGTATTTGTGGTTCACGAGAGAGTTTCATTCCCTGCTAGAATTTAATGAGGAGAAAAGGGATAAAATGTTAAATCTAAAATACACTTTTTCTAAACTGACCAGTCTAATCAACTGGCTTTTGTAATATTTCTTCAGCAGGATACATTGAATGATACTATATACTCAGCTGAATTCTGTTTAAAAATAAATAATTGATATCCCATGATTAATAAATGTAGTAATAGGACATGAGGTTGTCACTGTCTGAAATTAATAATATATTCTCTTTTAACTTAAGCCACGTTTAAATCTATAATTAGGCCTCTGAGTACTTAATGACAGTCTGGCGTCTGTACCGTGATCATCACCTCCCTTTGGAGGAGCCCAAGCCGCCCTCCTCTCGAACCCTCGCAAAATCTCACGACAACATTGTCTCTGTTCTGGCCGAAGATACCGCACACACACACACACACCACATATTGTTCTTGTAATTACAAACCCTCGGTATGGGTGGGATATGGATTTTGACACCAGGGGTGAAATTTCCTCAGGTTGAGGCTGGAGATCATCTCAGGAAGTTTTGAATATTTTCAGACAGGATGTAGAAACATATGGGCCACACTCCAGGTAATGCCGACATTCTTGAGAATATTATAGAGGCCTCCACTCACACACACACACACACACACACACAAGCATGCCACGTTCCTTAGATGAAAAGACTAAAGCTCCTCCTAAAATACTCGATCTGCTCCTGCCTGACATATGTTTGTCTTTCTACCCGCGCCTCTAATTTGATACAGTCCTGGACGCCGTGTGTATCTTAGGGAAATCCTGGTATGCGGCATTGCATTAGGGGCCGGAGGAGCTCTCGTAACCTCGCGGTGACTTTCAGAGTTCATCAGATGAGATGCCAGATGTAGGTGTCTGATATGTCCAATGCGATTACCTTGACTACCAACAAAAAGTTTCCCCGTATAGTCTGTTTAATGCTAAAGGCTGTATGGGCTTTTATAGGATTTAGCTTTTCTCTCCGTCCCATTGCTCTAGCAGTTTGCTGTCTTTAATCTAATAATACTCAAGGCTATGAGCTGTAAGGTAACTATGGAGATCACTTAAGCTTACCGTCTTTAAGCTTTCTCTTGCAGTTTGGGTAACTAATACCTGATTAAATCCCGGTGCAGACAATAGGCTTGGTGGTGTCGATTGATGTAGCCTGTGCTCCGTGGGGGTTGGGGAGTGGATGAAGGCCTGCTCTGTAAAGGATACCCTCTTTATCCCACCCCATGAGGGGCGCTTAGTCCTGGGGGAGCCAGCCGGTCCCTGAGGTTCGCGAACCAAAACACGCTCGCACACGGACCGGATTTTAGCAATAAATGTAACAGACTGTTCCTTTGGGCTGCTCCATGGTGAGTTTATTTGGCAGATGGCAAGAAAAATCACTGAATCAATAGAATTAATGCAATTCATTGTGATAAACAGATGATTATAGTTAGCATAAACCCACAAATCTTGGAGTACAAGTAATTAAAGGGAAAATCAATTCTGACGTCATTTACTCACCCTCATGTTGTTCCAAACGTGTCCGCCTTTCTTCTGTGGAACACTAAAGATTATGTGTTTCAAATGTCTCAATGTATCTTTTTTTTTTTTTTTTTTTTTTTTTTTTATGTTAAAAGTGAATGGAGTCCCTAATTTCAGAGCCCAATGACTTTCTTTGAATAGACAAAATAACTTCTTCAAAATGTCTTCTTTTCGGTGTTCCACTCAAGAAAATATGTAATTTATGTTTGGAATGTCATCCAATCTAACATGAAACGTTCTCAGAACTTCAGCATACGTTCCAGCAAAGTTAAAAACAAATGTTCTTCCAGTAACATTAATAGAACGTTCGTTCAAAATTTTCCAAACTTTAGCACAAAATGTTATTTATACATCATTCATGGAGCTTTTTTTTCTGAAACATTTTAGTTGTATGATCATGTAACTTTTTAATGATTTTTTTTAAACGTTATTACTTATACTTATAACTAAGAAAATACTCAAAAGTAATGTTCCCATAATGTTTGCAAAATCATGAAATGGAATGTTCGCTTAGTGTCTTCTGTTACATTCGCATAACCATGAATTAAAATAAAAAAGTATATTGGATGTTTTGAATGTTCAGAAAATATTTTTTCATAACTTAATGGGAATGTTAACAAAACGTTCTAAGAAAATATTTTGTTATGTTGCTGGGATTAGGGTGAATAAATGATGTTTGTTTGTTTTTTTAAATACCCCCCCCCCCCCCAATAAATCAATCAAAATATGTAATAAATAAATAAATCTTTCAATTAAAAATAATACATTTTTTGGGTGAATTATCCCTTTAAATGTTTTAAAATGACTGTTGCTTAAATGAAATGATGATATTTCCAAAACAATGACATCACAGCTCAGCTACATTTGCATGTAGGGTTATCCCAGGCATGTCGCTGAATGGACCAAATCAACAAGGCTCCACTTCAGGGTATCTTTTTCTAACCATCCCACCACCTAGCCGACAACCTCTCCTGCCCCCTCATCTATTGTGTTAACCCCCAGAACCCCCTCTGAGCATCAATGACCACAACAAAGCATCGGACAGAGCTTAAAGCTTCTAAGATCAGCAACCTAGTGAGCCTGAAAGCAATGCTAATGGCTAATAGTGCATGCTAAGCATTAAACTGACTAGCACTGAAACAAAGGAATAAATAAACTGTGAAACGGATTCAAATGCAGGCCTTCTGAGATGGGCCTGCTTGAAAGCTTTTTGTTGCCCTCGCGAAAGTGGGCGGAGGGGTTCGCCGATGTAGTCAGCAATCGTGTAAAACATCTGTTAAATCCAGAAACTCTGTTGGAAATGATGGAGCAGAGTTTAACAGCAAGCAGCGTGGCTTAGAAGTGGTTAACTGGTGAACCGATGAAACTGAACCGGCCCAGCCACGCTCAGGTCTGGACAATGATCTACTGTATCAGGCCACGGGCGGTTGACCTTTCCTGGGATGAGTTCACGTTATCAGAGGATCTCTGACGCTTAATGACACCTATTGACTCTTTAAGAACTGATTACATAGAAACTTTAACCCACCCGCTAATTGATAATGAGGAGGTATTAGCTGAAGCATTCTCCCTCAGGCTGCGGACCATGGCTTACAAAGAATTTAATCAAACATGTCACCATTAGCAAATACTAATGAAAACATCACTGCCATAAGAGTGCTTTAAACCACAGGTTGGATCACTGACAGGAGGTAGATTTATTAATATTGTTATTATTATTATTATTATTATTATTATTATTATTATTATTATTATTATTATTACTAATGCAACTACCACATTCAAGCCCAAGAAAGGTAAGGACATTGTTAAAATAGTGCATGTGACATCAGTGGTTCAATCTTAATGGGTTACTCCACCCAAAAATGAAAGAAAATTTTGTCATTAATCACTTACCCCCATGTCGTTCCAAACCTGTAAAAGCTTCATTCGTCTTCGGAATACAATTAAAGATATTTTGGATGAAAACCGGGAGGCTTGTGACTGTCCCATTGACTGCCAAGTAAATAACACTGTCAAGGCCCAGAAAAGTATGAAAGACATCGCCAAAATAGTCCATCTGCCATCAGTGGTTCAACCGTAACGTTATGAAGCTACGAGAATACTTTTTGCATGCAAAGAAAACAAAAATAACTACTTTATTCAACAATTCGTCTCCTCCGCATCTCCTCCGTGTCAATGTAGCGCCATTTTGGAGAGCATGTGCTGGACGCACACTGTGTACGCAGTTCTGTGTCAGCGGCATCACATGAATATGTCTTCTACATTCGTTTACGCTTTGATTTGAACGAAAACAGCGTATATGTGTAGTGCTGCTGACACAGAACAGCGTACACAGTTTACACTAGCTTGCTCTATTTTTTTTCTATTCTATCTGTTTTCTTTTTATTTATTACATAATTAAAAAAAAAAAACATTGCTACGTGTACTGTGTTAAGCTAACTGAGACTTGCTATATCACTTCATTTGATTGCTTCCACTGTCCTCATTTGTAAGTCACTTTGGATAAAAGCGTCTGCTATATGACTAAATGCCTAAATGTATATGCAAATATATATATATATATATACATATATATATACACATTGTTGGTTCATTTTATTTATATATGCATAAACTTTTGTTCAACCAAATCAAATTCATGTGGTGCAACAAACACATATGGTGTGGCCAACATGAAAAACATAACAAAACAACAAATAACCCCCTTTTTCTTTCTTTGTGGATACTTGTCATTGACCTAGTTCTCAACTGGTGGTCACAACCTTTAAAAAAAATGGGTCGCAGGTCTGTTCTGAAGAGGTTGCGGATGGAAGAAAATAATGAAGCTAAATGCAGATAAAAAAAAACATTAAGCGTGATCATGTGCAGTTTGGAAAACAAAAATATAGACTGTTTAAAAAGGCTTCCATAGTTTTGTGTTGTTGACGTCAAAGGCTGTGCGTCCAATCGCACTCTCAAATTCATCTGTCATTTGGTAACCAGGCTGGTACTAATGCAACATTTAGCACAGTGTTTCTTCCATGTGTTAAGCTGCTAAATGATTGAGTGTGTTTATGTAATTACAATGTTTTATTTTTATTATTTTGTTACTTTTGTGCAATAAACAGTTTGGTTGCCACATGACGTCCAGCATAACATCTGAGTCCTGAAGCAAAATCAGCTGAGAACCACTTGTTTCAACTAACAGCTCATTTACCTTAAATGTTGTGTCAATGAAAGCATTCAAGTCCACAATCACAGCATCACACTAAAAGGGTCATCAGTGTTAAAATCTCTCAATCTCTGGTCCTCACTCTGATCCCCCCTTTCTTCACCTGTTTTTGTCCTGGGAATGAAGTTGTGATGCCATCAAACTGCTGTTCATCAATGGATCCTACACTCATTATCACTGAGTCTTTGTCACTTACAAAAGCTTCACTGCACAGTCATCTGGTCATCTCTTAATACACACTACAGGGGTAATTGGCTCATTGCTGCAGGACAATGTGTGCAGAGCTATCAGGAAATCCTGAAAGGCTAAGACAGTTTGATATGTACTGATTTCCAGGGGGCTTTGTCTTATTATTAGTAGAGACTAATTATGGCTTTATTTCCATGTTTTATCTTAGACATTTATTTCCTGTGAAGATTAAGTTTATAATACTAGATTCCTTATTAACATCTAAAAACACTCAATCTTTTGAAATATTTTATTTAAATAACATAAATATTATTTAGCATCAGTTAATTGAGTAACTACACTATATAATTCATACCAACAAAACAAATGTTTTATGAGTTAATTCAGCTTAAAATTTCTCTTTAAGATAACAATTGCAGATTATCACTCTTAATAGTGTATATTCACTTTTTTATATATTACTTTTATTTTTTATATATATGTTCTAATAGGTTGTTGACATTTTATGAGATATTTCATTGGTTAAGTTTTGCTACTGTTTACATTTAAATTGTAATTTGAAATGCCCTGGTTTGGTTTAAATACAATTCTCCCATCAACAAGAGTTAGTGTATTTGCCTTCATCACTAAATAATCCTATCTACAAATCTACAGATTTTGTTGCTTGAGCATATATTACATTTAGTCTAGTTGTAGACCAGAGCTAGATTAAGATTAAGGTAAATAAATGACACTAAGACCACTAATTCCTGAGATCTGTGACAAATATTTGTCATCTTTCTCTCACTCTCTCTCTCTCTCTCTCTCTCTCTGTCTGTGTGTGTGTGTGTGTGTGTGTGTGTGTGTGTGTGTGTGTGTGTGTGTGTGTGTGTGTAACGAGCAAGACGACACATGGTCTGTGAGAGCAGGTCTGTTAGAGGACATCCGGGAGGAAAGGAAATGTTGGCACATACTTCCTCCTGTACTGTCAACTAAAGGAGCGACACACACACACTTAATTCTTACGCCAAAGTCTGACACACAAGATCACACAAATGGGGGTAATTAATCTCCTCTTCATTAGGATTACCTTTTTTCTTTCTTGAGGGATTCAAAAACGTCTGGATATATTATGAACACAATGAAGTGCATTAACAATCCAAGGACAACAGATATGATGGCATTTGTCTTATATGCAATGAAAACAAATCCCTCGATCTATTGCAGTGAAATCCTTTGCAGTCAGATTCACAGCGCAGTGACACACACACACACACACACTCGCAACCTAAATGGCCATTAATGCATTCAGTTTAATGGCTCATTACAGAGGGAGGCAATGTTTAGCCAACAGTGTTAGAAAGGTCAGCAACTGAGGGGGGAGGTTAGAGAGGTGAGGAGATTCACCAGATGAGGGTAGTCGGGTGAGGGAGGGGGATCTCCAGGACCCATGGGAACTGGAGTCCTGCCCTCTGTTAATGGACTGCAAAATGAGCCCCGGTCCCCCGTGTCATCAAATCAGATACAGAGGCAGATGGAGATGGAGATGGAGTGAAAGATGACAATCAGGGTCAGACTCTTCATATTTAAAGCGTGCTGTTTCAACGCTCACAGTCGGAGGCGGAGGCACAGGAAGCCCTCGTTTCACTCTCACATGTTTGCAATAAGATAAAAAAACCTTAAAGCAATAGTTCACCCAAAAATAAAAATGTACTCATTGCCAGGGCATCCAAGATGTAGATGAGTTTGTTGTTTCATCAGAACAGATTTCTAGAAAAGTAGCATTGCATCACTTGCTCACCAATGGATCTTCTGCAGTGAATGGGTGCCGTCAGAATAAGAGTCCAAACAGCTGATAAAAACATCACAATAATCCACAAGTAATCCACACCACTCCAGTCCATCAGTTAACATCTGGTGAAGTGAAAAGCTGCAAGTTTGTAAGAAATCCATCATTACATTGTTTTAACTTCAAACCTTGTTTCCGGCCAAAATACTTCATAATCCCTAATAATAACACTTCCTCCAGTGAAAAAGTCCATCCCCTGTTGTCCTCTCGCATCAAAATCCACCAACATATTTGTTTTGGACAGAGCTGTTTTGGACTATTTTCTGCTTGTAAACAGTGCTTGATCTGTGCATATTTCTCTCCTGATTCACACAAGATGAACATTTCACTGCTGAAAGCAGTATTATGGTTAAAAGACTCATGTTTTAGTTGAAAGCAATGTTTTGAAGTTTGAAAAAAAAAAAACCTTAATGGATTTGTTTCTTTCAAAAATGCAGCTTTTCACTTCACAAGACATCAGTTGATTGACTGGAGTGGTGTGGATTACTTGTGGATTATTGTGATGTTTTTATCAGCTGTTTGGACTCTCCTTCTGACGGCACCCATTCACTGCAGAGGATCTATTGGTCTGAGGGTAAAAAAAAAGAAAAAAAAAGGGAAAAAATAAATAAATAAATAAAATCACCAGCATTTCAAAATGCTTTAATTCCATGTCAGCAAAAAAAAAAAAAAAAAAAACACGTATGAAGCTGTAGCCATTTTCCTTTTAAAGCTGTACTGGCATTCGCTTTAGATGTTTTGATTCACCACCTAAAAGTTACTTTTCTCCTTCTCAGGCATTTATGAAATTCACACTTCTAAACATCTACACGAGGAGTCAACTCATTTTGATCTGTAAAGTGAGACCAACTTTCCATTATAGCTCCAGCACTAGTGAAGACTGGAGGTGTAAATGAAGAAAAGAAGAATGAAATACTGCACCTCAACAGCAGCAAAATACAACAGTGTTTTGCAATACAACATGAACACAATAAGTACATTGTTTCAAACACTTTTTTAAGTACATAATAATAAGGACACCTAATGTAAACAGGACCCTGATTTATGCCAGTCCTACTAGACTTTCATACTTGCACATGCTCTGCTGAACGCATAACAGACTTACCTTTGCCATTGTGTTTACTGTAATGGTGCACCCTATAACAGATACAGGTTCTAAAAGGGTTTTTACAATGCATTTGAGAACTTTTGTATTATTATTTGAACCCAGAAAGGCTTCACTTTTACTATAATAATGTATTTTTTAGCAATGCACATGGTAAATTAAAATGTCAAATACTTTTAAAATGCAATGTAAACACAAATGCACATAAATGTAGGCAAATTATCATTTAGTACCACAGTATTATAAGGGCTGAAGAACATGTAAAATAAAGAACTTTTTAATCTCCAATGAATAAAAAAAAAAAAAAAAAGAAACTGAAAAGTTTCTTGGTGAGAAGACAGAACCATTTAAGACGCTTTCATTTCTTTCCAGATATACAACTTCAACCTAGGTAGCATGTGGAAATGTAAAGGATAGAGGTGACAAAATGAAAAAGAAATCAGTGAGCCAACGGTTTCCAGGCTCTCGTGCAAAGTGAATAAAGCTTTGAAAGCCGTCATATTTATATGATGATAACGACTAGAATGGCTTTTCATTTGGCATCTTTTAACAAAACGACAATAGCCATATGGTCTTCTTAATGTGTGTTTGTGTATAATTCACGGGTGAGGAAAGTGTACCACATCTTTCCCAGTGTCGTAAACTGTCACGGTTAGCCTACTGCCGAAAATAAATGTTGTAAACAAATGTAGAAGTCTGCCCTTACTGAGAGACTGATACTCTGTTTAGATGTTTTTAACACCTGAGAACGTCACTGACAGGTGATTCCATTGCCATTTTAAAACGTAAAACTCCTTGCTGCCAAATGGAGGACTAACTGCTGTAATTAAATCATTAAATCCCACTCTCCGCTTCACAGGACACGAAGAGAATTGACTAACCAGCTCGCCAAACTCATTTGCTACTCGAGCATGAAATTATGACTTTTTTGGATAAATAATTACAAAGCTAACATCTGATAGCAAGGTGCACCCAGGGGGAGGATTAGCGCAGACAGGGGTGTTAGCCCTCATTACCAGCAGTGGATGAGAGGAGGAGAGAGAAAATATACTGGGATGGAGAGATAGGCTGTGATTTTAATTGCAGGCTTCTCTGGTTGGCTCCTTATCACAACCTCTCAGAGGGATCAAATGGCTCCTCTGAATGGAGCATTTCATTAACCTGTCACCTTATCACGGGACAACCTGTGTGATGCTAATGTGCAAATTACCATAAACGGGATCGTTTGTTTCCCTGTTGGACATTACTGAGACCCTCTCTGGCACGCCGTGTGAACGCTTGTGTGTGAGCGCGCGCGCTTTGAGAGGGAGGGAGCGATGATGATTATTCTCTCCGCTGCATCAAATCACTATTACGCGCCTTTATTACCTTCTTCACCAGTCCACACTACCAGACGCAGAAGCCGCTTCTACATACAGACCCTAGAGCTGCACGTGCCTGTAGAAAATGCTTAATAAAACATGGAATACTGACTGAAGAATGGTCAAATGCATTTGTCATGGATGGACAGTGGCAAAATGTAATGAACACTCTTAGTACAATACAACTGGCATTTTGTTTTGTTTTGTTTTCTTCACTTTTCCTTTTTTTCTTCTTCTTTATAATTGGAAAATGCATTTACTTAACTAAACCCAGTCTTTTCTATTAGGCTATAAAATAATTAATGGAACTTTTAAAATATTTTTGTAACATTTATATTTTGTTGAAATCATGGTCATTTTGGGGCATATACAAGCATTGCATGTCTGAATTTTGGTAACTGCAAATTCAAATTTGTCATTCATTTTTAAATTTCAGTATAGGATACTAAACTGTATACGATATTGAAATTTGTTTGTCATCGTAAAATGATGCTTCAAATGAAATGAAAGGCTTCAAATTTATAAAAATTGATCTCTATTTAACTGTACTTCTGGGAGTGTTTCTTAAATCATAAGATTTATACTGTTAACTAAAACACAGCTTTTAAATAATATGTTACTGTACACAAGTATTCTATACTTTATACTTCTATAAAATATAGGCTTCGCATTTACATAGTTTACAGTAAAAATACATGTATCATCTTTTAAAATGTTTTTACCATAGTAAGATTCCTTAGACAAATGAACTATAACACATTTGTTTTATTTTTCAGTTTAAACTAACAATTTCACAGTATCGTTTTAATCTTTTTTCAAGTCAATTAATTGAAATATCTATTATAAAGGAAGTTCAGAATGTCAAAACGTCGATGTGTAAAGCAACATAGCATTTAATATTGTTTTAATGACTATTTTCTTATTTTATTTGTAAAGATTTCGATATTTGTTGTCATATTCAACACTTTCACGCGAACAAGACTGAAGTACTTCGTTTACACTGCCACACAAGCACACAGTAATACACACTGCAGCCTACTTATCGCGTGGCCTCGGATAGGAGGGGCCTCGCGCTTAAGTAGCATGCCAATCAAGCCGTCAACTTCAAATTGTGAGAGGTCCAGAGGGTAGACGCATCACTAGACGTTCCTCCTGACGAGACCGCGCTTCTGCACCAAGCGAGAGTTATCGCTGTGATTGAAAGTGGATTGCCCTTCTCTCTTGTAAATCTCCGTCAGAGTTCCCCGGGAGTTGGACATGTCGTTCCCCCAGCTGGGTTACCCACAGTTCCTAAACGCCTCCCAAGAGGTGTACGGAGCGGAGCGCACGGCTGTCATGCCGTCTTCTCCGCGCGAGGGAAGCTCGGAGAACAGCGCAAATCCCGCGACTGCAGCGGCGGCGATCACGCCGATGCTCGGCATGTACGCGAATCCGTGGACCGTGCAAAACTATAGCGCCTTCTTACCTTACAACAGCGCCGAGCTGGCCCTGCTCTCTCAGATGGTAAGATACTTTTTATACTTCATATTCTTTTTCTACAGTTTTTTTTTTCTCGCGGCTAAATATTTGTACAACGTTTTGAAGTGATGAATAAAGCATTAAACACGACTCTGTCATGGTTAAAGCATAATATATGCTAATTGAGAATGTCTTGAAACGATAAAACATGACTGATATTTATCAAATGCAGTCATAGAATTTAGTCATGGGATTTATTTATTTATTTATTTTAAATATCCATAAATGTCTTATTAAAAAGAAGAAATTATAATCTGTCCATTTTTCACTCACACAAACTGATACAAAACTTTAAAAAACGAGTCATGTTTATTGCTTTTCTTTTTAATGGAATTTTATTATTATTATTATTATTATTATTATTATTATTATAACTAATTTATGAACTTTTTGCAAATAGCATATTTCTATTTTGACACTTAAGTAAGAATCGTTTAATACTTACATGTAATGCTTTAATTGTAGTTCTTAATAATTTATATTTAGGTTTCTAATTTGCTTTTTATTTATTTATTATTTTTTTAATTAACCGCAGCTAAAATAATTTTAAAAAAAAAGTTTGCTGCAGAGTTTTTCCAAATAGGCAGTTCTCCATTATCTTTTTCAAAAGAAAAAGAAAAAAAAACAGAGACATTCTACACCTTACTAATATTTCTAGCCTATTTCTGAGGGTTTCAACACTTTAACTTATAATTAATTTTCCAATCCCCAGGGGTCGCAGTATGAGCTGAAGGATAACCCCGGGGCACATCCACCAGGATTTGCAGTCCACGCTGCGCCTGGTTTCTACCCATACGGCCAGTACCAGTACGGTGATCCGGCCCGGGCCAAGAGCGCTACCAGAGAGACCACCAGCACACTGAAAGCATGGCTGCAGGAGCATAAAAAGAACCCGTATCCCACCAAGGGCGAGAAGATCATGCTGGCCATCATCACTAAGATGACCCTTACGCAGGTGTCCACCTGGTTCGCCAATGCACGGCGAAGACTCAAGAAGGAGAATAAAGTGACCTGGGGTCGCAGCGCGGAGGACAGAGACGGACGAATTTTTGATAGCGACAATGAGGACGACGCGGACAAAAACGACGACGAGGAAGAAATCGACCTAGAGACCATCGATATGGACAAGCCTGAGGAGCTCAGAGGAGATCAGAACAAGGAAAGCTCGGATAATCAGAGCGAGAGAGAAAACGTGGAAACACCACGGATATTATCCTCACCATCAGCACTTAAAAACACGGACAGCCCTATGTCGAGTAGTAATAAAGAACAGAGTGTGGTCAAAAGCGTTGGTGAAGTGTCTCCTGGTGGACCGGTGTGTCAGAGGCCTGGGAACAGCAAACCCAAAATCTGGTCCCTGGCGGAGACGGCGACAAGTCCCGATAACACGCAGAAACTCGGCGTCTCCTCGACGCCCGCAGGCCTCAGGGCCTCACCCTCGACCCATCCGGCATTCCTCTCCACTAACGGGATTTATACGTGCCAGATTGGGAAACTACACAACTGGGCGAGCGCCGCTTTCCTCAGTGCAAATTCTCTGATGGGTGTACGTTCACTTTTGAGTCAAAACAGTAACTTCCCAAACCTCAGCCCCGTTACGAACCCCGAAAAGAAACCCTCGTCTGCTTCTGGGTCTCCTTGTCTAGACAGCGACAACTCATCCGACAGTTTCAGTCCCAAACATAATGGTCAGTTTTCAATATGCAAAATACTTTTCAAGATAGTTATTAATCTTTTTGTCACATTATCTAACGTCAACAACAATTTTAGTCTCTGCTGTTTGGTTGAAAATACAAGAACACGTTTTTATTCATGCACCCTTTTAATTTTATTTAGATCAAGAGAACGTTCAGAGAATTGATTCTCCAACACTTGCGTCCAGACCACCGTTTCCAGTTATCCATGACAGGTAAATTATACACGAACACATCAGGTGTTTCAAGCAGTTTTTTTTTTTTGCATCAAACTTGTATTAGCTTTAAATATTACAAAAACACAGTTTCACTTCACACACTTGTCAAAAGAACAATTAGAGTCATTTTTGAACAACTTTCCTTAACATTTTGTAATAGCTAATGAGCACCATCAGCTATCATTACTAGCTCATCATTATTTAACGCATTCAAATTGTTAGAAACTCTTGCATTTACATTTAAATAACAATGCAACTTTAACACATGTTCGTTAATAATCCTAAATACTGGTGTGGCTTGTTAATGGCTACTACTAACTAGTCATTTGCATCGAGATCACTGTTGACTTTGTGTGTCATTTGTTGAAATATACATTTTAACTCATTTTTTCCCCCCCATTTCTCTACTCACACAGGTCTCATCATGAAACATCACAACGCGCTCTGAAGACTATTTCATGAACACAGAACTTATCAGAAACCTCTAAATTATTTAAGGAAACTAAAATGTGACAATACAATAACGGCATATAAGTCATCGGATAGACCAAAATCATTTTTGTATTTCTTAATACGCTCCCATCCTGCAATATAATTTTTTTTTTTAATTTTCATTTTAATTTCATTTCAGCATGTTTGAGTTTTCCGTGTAGCTCACCTCCATTTCTTTTACATCAGAGTTAATAAGAGTTATTTGTCAGAAATTGTGAAAATGATATATTTTTGTGTAATAAAGAAAATGAGATGAATTGTGTTACTGAAATCTATTATCTTAAGTTGAATAATTGTGAGTTATTTATTCAAAAGCCATGACTGAACGAATACACTTTGAATAGTTTCGTTACTGTCTTGCTGCTTTAATTGTAAGGCAAGCAAATTATACATATTGAAAAAAAGTGGAAAATGTTATAAGTGGAATAAATAGTATTAATAAGTGGGAAAATAACGTTTTCATAACTTTAATGATACGACATATGAAAACGTCAACAAAAGAGCTAAATTATATTGTATTAAGATGTTGATTTACAATAAAATATGTATCAGCACCAGTTAATTCGTAATACCGGGGAAAACAATTGAAGATGATTTTGCCAAAGCATTTTAAAGTTTATCGTAAATTGAAATAATTAATAGTGACTAAAGTTGTCAATGTGTAGAAACATTTCAAGTTACAGCTTGGAAATAACTATAACTAGGCAACGGCGACATCTATTGGCATCTTTTTCGAATTTATGTTTAGAATGCAAAATTATTCAAATTCAAAAATGCAAATGCTACATTAAAAAGCGCTGTTTATTTTTTATTTTTTAAAAAAGACTATACAAATAGAATCCATACATTCAATGGTATTGCAACATACGTTCCTTTTTCTTGTGACGCTAAATATCTGTGTGTCACGAAATATGACAAACAGAAACTTCTTTAAAAAATATATCAGTCTCATTCAAATCGATGTGTTTAAAAAAAAGGACAGAGGATGCACACATTTGAGCTGAAATACCTTTGAGAGGCTTTTTTTTTTTTTTTTTTTAAAAAGCAGAAACAAAATTGAAGTGAAAACAGTTTGCTGCAATTCAAACAAAAGACTAGTTATGCACGATTAAATTGTTTATGAGAGTTCATAGCGCGGTTTCAACAGAAGGCGAAAGCTCTCCTTACACAACCTCGACAGCTGACTGAAATATGGAGACAGAGGAATATGGATCGCAGCTGTTCAAATGCCAGCGCACAGCATGTGTGTTATACTCGGAGGAGAGTGGGGTGTGCATGGAGATTATGTCAGTGATAAGTAGAATATAAAAGCCTGCTAAGAAAAGAGACCGAGCTACACCTGAACTACTGGAGCTCTGTGGTGTCTCAACATCAAGATAAAGCGGTCATTCAGTCAAAAGCGTTTTTATGTATTTTATTGTACTGTTTTAAAACCCAAATAGAATTCTGAAGCAACACGTTGCAGAATTCTAACTGCCGATACACGCGCCGAAATACGATTTAACAACACCATATTTTAATCTAGACTACAACAATGTTCCGTTAAGCATTTCAGCTTCATACTCGTTAATGTTATTCATCCAACTTGTTACAAATTGTTACGTACACAAGCGTGAAAACCAGGGACCTCTCGCGGGACCTCTGAAGTGACGACCTCCGCAAACCTTCAGAGAAAATAAACCACCGCCCGGGCCAAAAAAGGTTTATGTGAAGACGTGAATTAATTTTCAGTGTTTGGAAGTGTGTTTATATTCTGTTTTCTCTGTCACAGATGCTGCAGTAAAGTAAGTGTTTTAGAGAGAGAGGAACAGAGAAAGTTAGTGACAGAGGCACATCTGGATCGGGTCACATTCTTACTGTGTGACAAACAGACTGATTTATAGATGTCCTAATCAAACACATGTTCCCCAATCAGTAAAGAGACATTCTGAAAGCTTTTCGGGATACAAGACGTCAGCAAAACCACACATTCCAGAAAACACGGTGCTCAGCGAGAAGTTCATAAAACATATAATTTTTTTGACCGAGGTTCAAACCCAAAGGTCAGACTGGGGCCAAGAACACGGAGCACTTGGAGAGCGAGTGTGGGAAATAAACCAGATCCACTAAATCACAGACTGTTGTTTGAAAATTATTTTTTATTTTTTGCTTCGTATGAAAATGAATCGCTCCGATGAGTGTAAATGTTTGGTGACTACCTGAGCATCGGGCAAGTACCTCAACTGTCAAAAATTCAGTTAAAATCATTGCTATTAGTCTTTTACTTATTTTGTTTTTAAACCCATAGAAATCTCTTCAGTGGTTGTTTTCAGCACAGTTCCGCAATGCAGCGTTTTCTTGTCGTGTAGCTTTTTTCACTATATAAGGTTCTTGAGATAGTCGGATCTTTAGATATTAATATATTTACAAAGGTTCTTCTTATGAACAATTTGGATGCTGAGATCCTTGAAGCTTCAATGCATGATGGTTTTCTAATGAACTGGACAATAAAATGTTATTAGAGGGCCTTTACAGCATTTACAGTGACATCTGATTGCAAAATAACATCATAGAAAATTTAGTCTTTTAAATCAAAAACAAGAATAGGATTTGAAAAACAAGAAGTTAAAAAAAGACAAATTTGGAAAATATTACTGTTCAGTTTTTTTTTTTTCTAATAGAAATATATATTCTCTCTGCACCTTGGGTTACAGAATATTCAGGAATAAAAACAGACTATTTATATACAGGATTAATTTAATGGACATAAATATATCACAACTAAAAAACACAAGACTAAATAAGACAAAAAAATAATAATAATTCTGGCTACATGACAGATATAGATTAAGTAAAAGTAATAATGCATTAGTAATCATCTATAAAAATGGGTCTTCAAAGGCAAACCCTGCATATTACTCTCTTTTTATGAGGCATTTTTGCATTTTCAGCCAAGACTGCCACATAAGGAATATTACTATCTTTGAGTCCACCTGGTCAGGTGATGTGTCAATCAAAGCAATGACGCTAGAGAAGATGTCAGTCATGTCAGGCGTTTCTGTGCTATGCTAATGCTAATGGTGCTAGTCCTGCCTGGGCCTTTGTGGCCCACCCGTGATAAGACATAAAATGGCTGCCTGTTTGAAAGGCAAGGTTTAGGCTTCTTGAAATGAATATATTAAACCAAGAAGGTGTGAAGGACGGAGAGATGGAGGGAGGCACAAAAAAATGAATAAAATGGAGCAAAATAAGCAGAAAGCGAGGTGGGGAGAGCGTTCAAATGTTTAAAAGGGGGATAGGTTTCTCTCATGAAAAAAACATGAGAGAACTCTGACTATGCATTTGGAATTAGTTTCAAAAATAGAAAATGGTTCAAGGTAACGATTGCACATAACTACAGGTCTAACCTGAGGTAACCCCGACAGACCAAAGCCCTGCTGGACTATCTGATGCAATCAGTTCCCCAAAGCATATAGAGGATTAATATCCAAGTGTAAGAGAAGAGTGTCCAAGCCCCATCACCACATGTGCTGTTATCTGTAATCCTGTTAAATAAACGTCATACCAACCCAAACAGTCTGGGCAGATGCATTGCAAAGTGCGACTGAGATCTTACAGTCCTCCACCTGGAGCTCTGTGAAGGAGACATGCTCTTCTGAAAGACTGACAAACTAATACCTAAACTCTCTCTTTCTCTCTCTCTCTCTCTCTCTCTCTCACACACACACACACACACACACACATGCAATGCTCACACACTACTAAGTTGTCATTTTAGCACTTTTATGTTACAGTACACTTCCAAAACCAATCCCCATAGAGCAAACTGGAGCAAACTATGGAAATGTTGCTCAAGAACCAGAAAAGCGCCACCTCATGAAAATACATTAGCCTGCAGTCAATTAAAGTTGATTTAAAGGAATAGTTCACCCAAAAAATTTAACTTCTGTCATCATTTACTCACCCTCATGTCATTCCAAACCTGCGTGACTTTCGTCTGCATGTGGAACATAAAAGAAGAAATTCTGAACAATGATTGCAGAGTCTTGTTTTGGACCTCCTCGAAATAACTTATTTTGCGTTTCACAGAAAAAAATAAAGTCATGTGTTTGGACCAACATGGGAGTGAGTAAATGATGACACGATTCTCATTTTTGGGTGAAGTATTCCTTTAAAACTCATACAGAAGTATAACATTTATAGATGACACAAAGAAGTCATTTTGGCAGACATTCGTAAAATGAGTCCACAACAACAATGTTAATCTGCTTTGGAGGACACATGAACTGTACACAATGTACATACTAATGTCATTTCAGCATCCTCAGACTCTCTGTAAGCACATGAGGTCTACACTGACCACAGTTAATATGAAGTAAATCAAGAGGAGCCAGCATAACGCATGACACACTGCCTAGCTTCTGAAATGATCGAAATTAGCTGCAAAAGCTCAAAGCTGCTGTAATATGCACTACACAAATTCAGTTAATTCAATTATTTCAAAGAATGACAGCATCTGTTCATCCTTTTTACATTCAGTATAAAATGCATGCTATTACATTAATGCCTTTTATGTTCGGTGTTTGCGCGAGTGTTGTTTGTTTGATTCATTGATTGATTCAAATAATCTACAACCATTTTCATGAAATGTATCAGAATTCTAATGCACTGGCAGCCTTTATTTTATGGATTGAACATATGGTGTCTTATTTAATTATTTAGGCTGCTTATTTGACTTGATTTTTTTTATTTTAATGTTTTTGTTTGTATTATCTGACTAATTGTGTGGTTGTTGAGTAGTTGGGTAGATGAGACGTAAAATGCACTCCCCGACCCCTTTAAATAAGCTCTAAGCATTTAGTTATGTTCAGGCAAGTCTTAAAATAATAAACAATCCTGTGAGTGAATTGCCCCACCTCCATCTGAACCCTCATACTGCAGTACTATCCTATTTGCACCCCAGAGGTAAAGTAATTAGAGACAGAAGGACAGTCAAACTGTGCATTCACTCCTTATAGGATGGAACGACAAGGATGTTTTGACTGCATCTGAGGCGTGTTTATTGACATATGCTATTAATTAAATGAGCGAGTTACTTATTGTGAGAGAATGACAACATTCTAGGTTGGTTTTGTTATTTATGGAAACCTGTTTCTACCACATAAGAAAAAAATCACACTTTGGTAAATTAGAATAACATAAAAAGACAAACATATTAGGTAGTAAGCCATAATTATGAGATAAATTAAAATTATGACAAGAAAACGTCATAATGGATATTGTTATCCATAATTAAGATAAAAGGTCAAAATAATGGCATACTAAGTCATTAATATGAGATAAAAAGTGAGAATTCTAAGACAATAAGTTATGAGAAAAATAAATTATGAGATACATATTATAAGATAAGAAAATTAAAATTATAAGATACTGTCAAATTCCGAGAGTCGAAATTATGACTAAAGTAGAATTATGAGAAATGAGAATTGTCATAATTATGACGTCAATTGCTTATGCCATCATTAAGACTTATGTCATGATGACCATAAGTATTTTTTTATAAATTCAATATTGTCATTTTTATCTCATAATTTTGACTTATGTTATAATTATAACTCAGTATGTAGACTTCTTATCTCATGTGTGACTTAGTATCTAACAAACCTTTTCATTACATGATTGACTTTTGTATTTAACAGAGCTTTTGTGCAAGCCATGTCATATTATTTTAAGGTCAGTGCAAAAATATAGTTATTAATAGACACTGCAATGTCACTCCCTTGATGTATGAAAGATCAAACCAATTTTTAAAGAGGAGAATTGTCACAGCTTAATGGGGCTGAACATAAAACGAGGAACAAAACTAATTTTGCTTTTTCAAAGATAATACTATAATGGATAAAGCATTTTTAGAAAATACAGGCAATGGAACAATCTAATTCCATTTTTCTCTATATAACCCATTAAAATGTTATGGTGATGGACACATCTAAATTAGCTGATATTCCGATGAAAACAAACATTTTAAAATATTGTACAATATATTATAAATATTTAAAATTTCTTTTGCATTACACATTAAACAGAGTCAGATCTATCAAATAATGTGACTGAGTTCGGTATGCTGTTGATTCTATCCGTAGTGATTCATTGCACACAAATGGCATTTCCTGAGAATGACCCAAGTGAACATCTATCACACGCTTTACACACTTTCAAACTTTACACAACTGCAAATGCAATTTCATCTGAGCACTCAATTTAAAGACCCATTCAAAGATCCATCAGCTGTACAGTGTACTGTGTTTGTTGAAAGCATTCTTCAGTTTAACTTCAGAACTGTTTTCTTCCGTCTCTGTCAAACACAAGAACTGCCTCCCAACCAACAGCCAAGAGCTGCTCCACAGTCACTGAAGCTCAAACACTGAGCCTCACTGTGCCTGCAGCTTTCATCTGCACAAATTATTATTATTAAACTATTATATTATTATTATTTTTGAAAATCTACATTCTTGCATTTACATCATTTAGCCTACATTCATCCTATCTTAGCACTATCTTTTGCTGCCACCTTGTGATCTAAACAGGAACTCCTGCAAGCAAAGTGAATTATCTATTTGTTTTTAAAAGATTGAGTTATAATAATAACATTTTTATTAAGCTGCAAATAAGGTTTTCATCTTTTTAAGTTCCTCCTGATTAGATCCTAATTAGAAAACCAAAACCTTCCAAAAAATCTGAGATTATGCTAAACACTCATTTCATTTGCCAAAACATTTTTTTTTTTTCCCAGAGAGACAGTAAAGTAGAGCTTTTCTTAAGTCTAATTTTTTGCACATATACATTTGCAGTGTTAAGTAAATTAAGAAGGGGGACTGTATAATTTTGAGCTCAAAAGTTTCACCCAACTGTGTTCAGATACTTTCAAAATGTTTCAAACTGTAAAAAACACACTTGCTCAACACTTATCTGTGTATCATTTGTATATGGGCTCTTCTATCTTTTGGTAATATTGGATGTCTCATTATTCATTGGTGATAAGAGCCGTCAAAATAACTCATTAAACCTGTGATATAACATTTTACATTTTATGTAAATTGTAAGTATTTATACATCATGGAAATATTTGTTTTAATAAAATTATTAAATGATTCAATTTGTTTTTTTGTTTTTTTTTATATATTTTTTTTAAATAGTGTCAGAATGATTTTCATTACCGTACTTAATTACTCATAGCAGCATTATTACTAAATAGTGGCTCTAAATACATGTGCATTTAAGAAAACATGATTTTTTAATAATAATCTGAAATACACTGGTAGAATTTGTTTTGAAATGATTGACACTGTATCAATTGTAAAACTAATATATTCCATTTTTTTAATATAACAAAGATAGAGTCTTGTTTTGAAGCTGAACCTGCCACATAATAACCTACATTCATTTTTAATATAATGAAAAGAGGCTGGAGCTGGCATAAAAAAATGTGATTTTTATATCTCTGTTCATAATACAAATGAATAATACAAAATAATAAAGAAACGTAACTACAGAAGTTAACAGCAGAGGGCAGTATATTGTTTAATAACAGAATCTATGTTGCACAAAAATCCACCAAAAAACATCATAGGCATGTTAAGTATAATTAAATCATTTCAGTTGGGGTACAATATATTTATATAAATTTCATTAGAAAGACCCTGCAAATTTTTAAAGAATATTAAGCAGTTCTTTTCTACACAGTAATACAGTGACAAGATGTTACTCAGTTTAAAATTCAAATATCAAAACTCTACTGAAAATAAAAACAAATAGTGCATAGAATGTATTGTATAGTTACATTTAATAATTAAAGTTTGTTTGTTTTTTTAATTCTTGACACAATGAAACTAAAAACGCCGTGAGTTTTTACTAATTAAAGCAGCTGAATGCACAAAACATGCAAAACATCCTGGTTAATGACAAGTTTCACAATATCCAAAGAAACAGCAGATGTTAAATTATGATGTAAATCAGATGTTGAATCATGTATTTAGAAACCTGTTAAATGTTCAAGTCTTTTCTTCCCTATTGTGATGTATATCTCAAAGAAAGGCTTCTCGAATGAGAAAAAATTGTAAAGGTGGGATTTTATTTTTTATTTTTTATTTTATCCATCAGGAATTGATTGGATTGTTTCACTGTAAAAGATGATGCACTGTTAACTTAGTAAAATTACATTCATCTTACTTGTTTGTTTCTGCTCTGTTGACATTACTCAGTTTGATCGAGTTTTTGTTACTTTCTGTTACTTAAAGCATTGGGATTAAGTACAATAAACTTAATTTCTTTGTGTTCAATGAAAAGGTCAAACATGTGGCTCCTTTGTGCATGTGTTATAGACAGAGGTGCACATTTGGTTTAGTCCTCACACTGCACATAGTGTGACTGTCACGAATCCTGTCCATGCACTTCCGTTCACTCACCACCAGAGGTCACTCGCTCATCACATGGACTCTTGCACTGCACTACACTACTGTTGCATTTCACCTAACTACATTTCCCATCATCCATCGCACAGATCACACAGCTGTCAGATTACACACTGCACTGATTACACAGCTGAAACCCATTGGACACTCTTTATAAGCCTTGGACTTTCTCTCCATCACGGCCGAGTATGCGTTATCGCTGCCCTACAGAGCCTTGTTAGTTTCCCTAGTCTTGCCTTTTTCGGATTGTGTTTTCCTCTGCCTGGACTCTTGCTTACGTTTTGGATTACCTCTCTTGTCTAGCCCCTTTTGATACTGTTCGCTGTCGTATGACCCACGCCCGTTTTAAATAAAAAACTCTGTGCATTGCCTATGATATACTTGTCTGCCATTGTTCGACCCTGCCTGTTATGACCAGGGGCCTATACCATGATGGTAGATGAACAAATTCAGAGTTACAGGATTAGTTTCGAGTTGACAAAACCAAACCACTCCAATCCAGCTTTGTTGATACCATGATGCTGATCATCAACTTTCTTTGTTAACTCAGGCTTTGATCCTGAGTTTGTGGAGTACGTGCACATGAATGTGTGACATCAGTGGTGAACAGCCAATCACAAGCCTTGGTTAAAAGTTAAAGGTTTTGTTAAAGGTTAAGAGATTGAAGAATATCATTAATTTAAATGCATTTACACTGAAAAAGTACTTGTTCATGAAAAAGGACAAATAAAATAAATGATCTTGCTTCATCAGTGCAGTCACAAGTAAAACTTGAGTTAGTTTATATTGTTGGAAATATACAGCGATAGAGACTCGAACATGTAAGGTCACAGTCATTTTTAAAGCGTTATCTTACAACTTATTTATATTATATACAATCTGATCTATTAACATTCATTTAAAATAAATGATTTATAATAACTGTTAAACTAAAATTGCTTGTGTGTAATGGATTAATAATAATATAAATCATATAATTAAATAAATCATATAAAATAATGTAATTATCATTAAAGCCAGACCATTTTGTTTTAGTACTAGTTACCTTTCATTTGGAGCAAGATAAACTGGGGGAGTGACTTTTTTGTGTCAGACATGTGTCAGTTTGCTCACATCTGATTGGTCCAATTTCAGTTTGAGGTCTCTAACTCAGAACATAACCTGCCCCGGAAGCAGGTTAGCTGTGGAGTGTAAGTTACTGTGGCAATGAATGCAGCTAAAAGCCAAGCTACTTTCATGGTACCTAAAACCCAGAGTTGGCGCAAGCTAAACTGAAACTTACCTAGTTAGCCAGCTAATCCGGCTTCATGGTACAGGCTCTTGTCAATAAAAGCTTGCATATGGATCAGCACGTCTCACGTCTCGTCAGCCCCGTTACAGTGACCCATTAAATAAATAAGTGTTGTCAAGCGATTAATCGCATTTAAAATAAAAGTTTTTGTTTACATAATATGTGTGTATTCATTTTGTATATATAAATACAAACACATGCACGTATATATGTAAGAAAATGTTTATATATTAAATTTATATATAATATAAATTATAAGTATATAAATGTATATGCATGTAAATATTTGTGTACATAATTATGCACTGTACACATACATTATGTAAATTAATATATATATATATATATATATATATATATATATATATATATATATATATATATATATATATATATATATATATATATGAGGAGTTTATTTGCAAAAACATAACTATTTATAATTTTCAAAAATCATGTTTTTTTATGTTATTATGTTTTTATTGTGTTTTATTGTTTATTGTTTTAATTAGCTGTATTGTTTAGTTATTTGTTAACCTAATCAAAATAACCCAGCTGTAGTTTGATTGAGATTAATTAGAATGCACAATGAAAAAACACGATTTTTGAAAATTGATAAAAAGGGAGTTATCTGTTTTTGCAGATGAACTCTTCATATAATAAATAAATATAACTATAAAATAAATAAATAATAGAGATAATATTATTGCATTTTATTTACTTAGTTTTTAAAATAAAATAATAAGCAACATAAAGTGTGATAATACTACTATACATAATTTTAAATATTTTACAATAAAAAGGGAATATTAAATACAAATACAATTATTATATAGTAAACTTAAAAATAAAATGCTAATATTTACTCAGGGCCGCTGCTGGCCAAATGGATGCCCTAAGCAGAACTGTATTGTTGTGCCCCCTCTGTCAAATATTATGGAAGTTAAAAAAAAAAAAAAAGCATAGGGATCAAAATAGAACTTTAATAAAATATAAAATATAATTAAATTACATTATTTACAAATTACAGTTGTAGCTCTAGACAGTTACCTACAGCTACAATTTACAGCTGTCTGATTGATTTTATATAGTCTCAAGCATTCAGAAAGTTAAGCAGTTTTACGATAAAACCGATAAAAAAAAGGGTTGTGATGATGTCCACATGTTTTTGTTGAAGAAATTAAAGAGGCTGTAGCATTTTTATCGCAAAAAGGTGGCCATGAATTAAATATTAAGTGGATATTTGAATTAGCTTAAATGTTTGGTCAGTATTAAACAAGGACTTGATCGTCCTGTAAGGGTAACAGCAGCAATTACCAGGCCTTTGGCGCCCTTTACAGGCATTTGTAATAACATGTAATGTACATAAATTGTTTATTTTGTATTACATTATGTATTTTAACAGTGTTATTCAATGAAACCATATAATTATTTTATACAATGCATTTTAAGTAATTTAACGGCTGATGTTGGCTTAGGTCTGTTTTTATAACCACAAAAAAATATTATCCTAGTAGGCTACTTCTTTGTAAACTATTATTTGAAGTAACAAAACCATGGTTGATTTGTGGTTACCATGGTTACAAGAAACATGATTTTTGGTTTTATTCGTAGTAAAGCCATGGATAAGTTTCGTAAGGGAAAATATTAGATGCGTTGTTGGTGGTTAAATTATTACCGACATTAAAACGCGTTATTTACGCAAAAGTTTTGCAGGATTATGAATGTAGCCTACCTGAAAGTGATGTACGGGCTTCGTTTTTTTTTCTTTTTATTTTCTCGGCGCCGGATTGCTGATGTCTTTTCACGGGTATAGTTGTCCATAAATTATGATCATTTGCATTATGATCCACAAACATGAGGTCCGAGCGGATGCGGGAATGGCGCGTCACGTGTGCTTAGGCTGCTGCCTACTGTGTTCACCGCAAAATGCATTTTTTATAATGATATATATGTTTATATTTATATTTTTATTTATGTATATGTTAATTTTAATATTAATATTAATAGAACGATTTATTTATTTATTTATTTATTTTTATTTTTTTTATTTTTTTGAGCAACTGGGATGGTGCCCCCTTGGGAGATGGTGCCCTACGCAAACTACGTACTCTGCGTATAGGGAGCGGCGGAACTGTATTTACTTTAATTGTTTTAATATGAATTTTCATCATTTTCAAACTTAAAATCAGAAGGCTTTTATTTTGGCGTGTTGCCGGCGCTTCCGACCGACAGACGCATGCATGCGAGCGCGAGCACTTGTGCCATCGCGGGCATTTTCAGAAGACTTTTGCGTGCTCTTTTTTTATATTGTCAAACGGCGGTACTTCCACAGTCTATAAATATGTAAGCAAAACACTGTAATGGTGATGCAAGTGTTGTCAGGTGGCAATTGAAGCAAAATAAACCCTTTTAAATTAGCTACGAATTTAACTTGTCTCATTCTGAAGGCACGTAAGGGGCCATTCACATATCGAGCCTAAAAACGCGTGGAAAACGCTAGGCGCGCCGCTTTCTCCTTTTTTCCAAAGCGCTCGGGCGGTTGCGCTCCGGAGGCGCCTGTCGTTGCTAAGCAACCATCAGCTGCGCTCTCCGTTACAACAAGGAAATTTCAGCAATGGATTTCCACCACCGAAAAACCCTTGATTTGAGTCAAAATAATGAGGGCTTGACAAGTCATACAGTTCAGGATATCCCTTTTATTTTGATGCGTCGCGGACGCGCCTGGAAAAAATGAGCGCGTCGCACCGCGTGCGCGTCGCGACCGCGTCGATTCCATTATGAGCGGGCATACCGCGCGTCTACATTTGAAATAACTAACTTGAGCGCGCAAAAGACGCGATATGTGAACGGCCCCTAAGTTAAACATGATCGCGCAAGCAATCGCGAAGACTGAAGATATTAATTCTGTATATTACCAAAGACTGAAGATAATACCACCGGAATAGATTCTGTGTGTAACTGGTTTTATTCTACGTAGAGGACACGTTTATAAATCATCAGAGGATGGGAGCGACATTCACAACCTGACGCAGTTTGACAGACGGACGGATGGGAGCTAAGCCAAAGGTAAGCATTATAAATGTACTTTTATTCGTCGTTATGTAATGTTACATTTCCCACTATATTTATATTGTTCTGTGTTAATAAGTTTTCAAATTCCCCTCTGTTATTTTACATGGGCTATCCCTGTTGGTGTATTTGCGCGTGAGGTGGTTCAAGAGTCTGAGGTAAATTTATGTTTATCCCTTTTAGTTGTTTAAATTGGTCACTAAAACACGTAACTTTACAATAATATATTTAATATTTTCAAAACTTTATCTTGTGTGAAGTGTTTGTTCTTGTAGTAACATAGGCTTTATCGTGGATCCTGGACGCTCACGCGAGCCCGTGAAAGGCGTTTACAATTTAAAAAGCACACTGAAACGATTCAGTAAAGACTAAATGTCAGTCTCACAGAAGCCAAATTAAGCATTGTGAAGCTAGATTTATGTTTATGATAAATATAAACCCCAATTCAGCTCCAACAGGTGAACATACACTACTAGTCAAAAGTTTTTGAACAGTAAGATTTTCAAATGGGTTTTTTTTTAACTCCCTTCTGCTCACCAAGCCTGCATTTGTTTGAGCCTAAGTACAACAAAAAATAGTAATAATAATTTATATAGTAAATATATATTTTAAAATATATTAAAATATTTTGAAATATTTGGTGAGCAGAAGAGACTTATTTTAAAAACATTAAAAAAAAAAAAACAGACCTTACTGTTCAAAAACTTTTGACTGGTAGTGTTCTTTATGGACTCAACTAAACTAAATTGTTTGTTATTTGTTAATTGTTTTCCACTGTATAAGTAAAGTTTCTGTGTTTTATTGATTTTTATACAAACACACTGTGTCTGTGAGTTGATTTGCATGAGTTTTAATTGAATGCAGCCTAAGAGTGTTAATTTGGTCAAGCAGTATAAATGATGTCTAAATGAGACTGGGGTTATTCCTAGTTAACCATTTTGTGTTAATGGCGCTCATATCATTTCAGGCATATGCTAAGAACAGTGTCAGCACGGGACTATTTAATGGATTATGCATTCTTCTTTCGTGTGGTCGAATTGTGGTAAGTTTTTTTACTTTGACAGTCTTGCAATATGTAAGGAAACGGTAGTGTAATTGTAATGTCTGAAGTGTCTTAAATTATTCCCAAAAAGGCCACGTCACATTCTGAAGGTGTTCACTGAACTAATAGTGTTACATCGTAAGAAGTATGGCATCTATGCTAATATTAGTCTGTTTCATTCTTATTCCGAGGTCACCGTAGCCACCCGGACTCAGTCTGTATCCAGATCAGATGGAGACAATCTTTACAGCCCTGAATGTCAGCAGAGACTATGTAAACTAGATGAGCCCCGAAGACAGATCCCCAGTGAAGGCCTCATCAACTAAACGGCTATCGGCACAAAACCTCAGCAAAGACCACGATGACAAACACCACGTTGGTTTGTCTGGCTAGAGGAGAACTGGCCCCCGACTGAGCCTGCTTTCTACCAAGGTTTTTTCTCCATTTCTGTCACCCATAGGCGTAAATCCCGGGGGGGGGGACGGGGGGGACAGGACCCCCCCAATCTGAGGCTTGTCCCCCCTAAAAATATCATTACAAGCGACTCTGTGTATTGAAAATAATATAATGGACATATACTTAAAATAATTGTGCGATTAGTAAAACAAAATAAACGCCAAAAAACGTTTTAAGTTCAGAAATGTTTTGATTCCCCCCTCCCTTTCCTCACAGTGGTTTGGTCCACTGCCTGCTTTCCTTCTTTATCGATACACACACACACACACACACACACACACACACACACGAGTCCGGTGAGAGAGAGCAAGTTAGTTATGTGTAAGTAGGCTGTCAAGGCTATTTTATTCTCTTTAAACATCGAGTGAAATGATTCTTTCTCTTTAATACAGATGATGCTGGATCATTAATAAATTAGTCATGACAAAAAAATTATGACATCCAATGTATTTTCTATGAGCGATTATAAGGTTAACAAGCGTAAGGCCGTGTTCACACTTGGCGTCTTTTTTGAAGCTGCCAGCGTCTGTTTTACATTATAATCCTATGGAGTAAACCGTGTTTTCAAAAAAGTCCTGAGCGCTTTTTAAAACGCCACCGCCGACGTCTTTTTCTGCAGCTCAGAGCGTCTTTTCGAGTTGAAAAAAGTTAAACTTTTCTGAAAAAAACGCCCCACGTCAAGCGCCTTTTTGACAGCTGACCAATGACAAGCGAGTGGCGAGTCGTTTCCATAACAACAAGAAAAAAGGAGAAGATAGCCGGTAGACAGATCGTACTAGTTTCGGAGCACAAGGAGTTGTATAAAACCGTGCATCATCCAACCGGAGCTCCTGGACAAAATTGTTGGTAGCACCATACAGTTTCCTTCCCCGTATAATGTCGCGCTCCCACAAACGCCGTTGTGAACCGACACCCTCCCCGTTAACTTCAAAACCCGACATTTCTGCAGCACACAGCGCTAGCTACCGTTGCAGCTGTTGTTATAGCAACAAAAGACGCCCTCGGCTGCTATTTGTAGGCAAAACGCTGCCAGCTTTTTATTTTACTAAAAAAGCGCTCTTGTCGACTTTTTCTAGTCAAAAAAGACGCCAAGTGTGAACACGGCCTAACACTGTAGCTTGTCACCCGCTACAACTAACACGGCGATAAGCTTGTGTGTGAACTGATATTAGGCTAATATTGTAGACCTATGATGTTAAGTGGCAGAGCAGTGGGTTTAATGCGGTTGAATTAATGCGAAAGAGACATACTAGGTTTCAGACGAAACCTAAAATACTATGGATGACGCAAAATAATAATTATAATATGACCGCGTGGTGAACCATGAACTCATATTTAAACACGGTCTCCATGCTATGTACACATGCTGTGTACACATATCTATCCTTACAAGTACAATTTTGGCTGTATTATTTGTGTCCCCTTCAAAAATTGCTCTTGAGAAATTTTACGTTTATTGCCCCCCCCCCCCCCCCCCCCCCACTGTCAGATGAAATTTACGCCCCTGCTGTCACCTTTGGCTTGCTTATTTGGGGACACTTAATCAGGTCACTGAATTTTTAAGGGTGAGTTGACTTGCTTTTGACAATTCTTCATAGAAATGTTTGTGTGCTGTCTGTTTTGAACAATTTTGTATTTTTGAGAATTGTATTAGTAGCCTTCAATGTGAAAGAAATAAGTAAAATAAGATTACATCAAATCAGTCTCAAGTGAATTGCAATTACGCAAATACAATAAGTTGTGGTTACTTAATTTTCTCAAGGCAACGGGTTTCCTCAATTTAATTAAGTAGACAGAACTCAGATTAACGTGTTAGTTTAAAGTTAAGTAGATTCACACTTTTAAGTAATCACAATTTAATGAATTTAAGTTAGTCCAACTTAAAATAAAAAGGGATCACAACTAGGGATGTCCAGATCCGATCACGTGATCGGAAATCGGGCCCGACCACGTTTCAGACTCGATCGGAATCGGACGTTACCTCCCGATCAGGACTCGGATATATATGTATATTCTCTTTTTTTTTTTTTTTAACACATCTATAGTTATGCGGTGGCACAGAGTTAGACCTCTTGACTCCACACAGAAACAGCAACGCGTGCGGCATGACATCACTTTGTTGCAGAGACGCTATTGGTTAAATGCCGGCAAAGTAGAACACGGAAGCAGCTTGTATGTCTGCAGTCTGGAGGTAGAGATGTTAGTTTTCATTAAGAAAAACATACATTTCCTTCTGTGAAACTTACTACTGTGATGACAGTAAGAGTTAGGAGTGCACTTCCTAAAAGCACATTACTGGCTTTGCGCAAACTGTGGCACTTTTATTTTTTTGTTTGTTTACATGCCTGCCGGGTATTTTAAGTTGAGGGGCTGTTTGTTTTTATATTAGACTTTTTTTATATTTACTGTTGCACTAAAGTCCAAAAGTGAAGAATTTCTGTTATTTATTACTTGATTGTTCAAGCTGCCTCACAGAAGTGCTCTGTTTGTTAACAGAGTTGTTGAATGTTAAAATAAGGTGAATTAAATAAAAAAATAAGGAGCATCCTCTGTTTCTTCGCTCTTCTTTATTCTTTTTTTATGTATTATAGAAGTATCGGATCGGGACTTGGTATCGGTAGATACTCAAAATCAAATGACTCGGACTCGGACTCGAGGGCAAAGAAACCTAACCACAACACATTTTCTTTTTTTTATTTGTTAATGTAACTCAGAATTGTCAAGTTCACTTAACTTTTTTCTTTTAATTATGCATGAATTTACTTAATAATTTTAAGGCAATGGGTTTCCTCAATTTTTTTTAAGTAAAGGTCAACTGATCGCTTTTTACAGTGTTGATTGTTGGTATTTGCTATTGGCTTGATCTGATTTGAGCGAGAAAAGATGCAGTTGCTAGGGGGCAGGGAAGTTATTTTGATTAAAAATTATGAAGGCACATGAATAATAAATAAATCAATCAATATTGATGTCCACATATAAATCATTCATTATAAACACAGAAATATTCCGTTAAACAACAAAATTGTCTATTTTGATTTCATGGCGACTTCAGCAAAAGGCTGCTGATTTTAGTTTATTATAGTTGTTGCAGTTGTTTTATTGCTGAATAGAATCAAGTAAAATATGCAACAAATTATACACACTCTATGTACAGTAATGTTAAATGAAAACATCCTGTTGTGATAAGACATGTTTTTTCACAAAGTACCATAGCTGACCAATTAAATTATTATTATTATTATTTTGCCAGAATATTGCCTGTTTAAACAAATATACACATTTATGCATTAATTAAATTGTAACTGTCTTTCTGGCTTCAATTGTGGTATGAAAGTTTATCCATTCTGCAAACAAAACATCCTAAACCATTATGTCATTGTCCTTAAACACCATGCATGTGTTACTGTGTGTCCATGAACACCAAACAAAACTGAATGTAGCCTATAACACTACTAGCACTGACACAAGTTTAGCCTGTATCTTTCATCTGCAATGATGCAGTCTAAGCTGAAGAGGGCAGTGCATGCTTAAATATAATTTACACACGGCAAAATGAGGCAAAAAATAGCCTACCCTTTCAAAAAGTAGCCTCTAGCCTGGCAGTATGGTACAGTGATTGTCTCAACAAGTAGGCCTACATGGCACATACTCTGATACATAACCAAAAAGACACGGTACTGTAAGAACGCTCGTGTAGTGTTAGTGAATCGATCCTATTTTGGTTGGGAAACATCTTTAGTAATTTTACAGTACAGAATCGTCGTTCACCAGCTTCTCGTGGAGGTGTTGAGCTTAATAAAGTCCTTCTTCATCACTAATGAGAATAAAATGTAGCCTACTTATACAAGTTTGTTTCAATTTTTTTGTAAGTAAACATTCACTTCATCTAGTGGTTTTTTTTTTGTTTTGTTTTTTTTACTTCCAGGTGTCCCGCTGCTGTATTACTATTAAAAAACGTGCCAAACATTTAAGCTGCACACAGACCGATCCTCCCTATACGCAGAATACGCAATCTGCGTAGGGACCCAGAAACACCAGGGGGCCCCTGCTCTCAAAGATGTTTTAATTTTAGTTTTGTTTTTTAATTTGGCAGGCGGTTATGAAAACATGAATGATCATTTATTTTAATGCGGTGCGTAGTTCCAAACCTGTATGAATTTCTTTGTTCCGCTGAACACAAAGGACGATATTTTGAAGAAAGTTTGTAACCAGGCTGTTTTGGGGCACCATTGACTTCCATTGTAGGAAAAAAAAAAAAAAAACTATGGAAGTCAATGGTGTCCCAGAACTGCTCTGTTTCCCACATTCTTCATATATCTTCCTTTGTGTTCAGCAGAACAAAGACATTCATGGGTGAACTATCCCTTTAACACAAAATATGGGACACAGTGATGAAATACGTTGTGAATGATGATTAAATATTTCTGAGGTCTGTAAGCTTGATCGTCAGAAAAGGATTTATCGGCAAAATTGTATGGAGAGGGAGTAAAATTTTACAATGGTTTGTGAGTCATGCCAGGATCGCTTGAGCCAAAATCACCCTTGGCCTTCGCATACTTATTTTGCGATTGGTTAACATTTTCCAATAGCCAATGCTGTCTAAATGGCATCATATATAAAAAATGTAGTTTCAAATTTCTTGTGATTTTATTGTTAACAAGTTTTTGCTAAGGAAACAGTTATTATTTGGTCTCTTGCAGAGTCACAGAAACAGTCATGTTGATATCATAAATTTTCTTTTACTGTTAAAATTCACAAATGTAAATTTTTCTGAGAAACAAACAAAAAACTTTATTTCCTTTAAAAAATTAAAAAATAAAAAAAATAAAAAAGGAATGGAACATATTGATGATTTTCAGTGAAACAACAAGCAATTAAAACTACTTTCTTTAACACTTTTACAATAAGGTTAAAATAAACTGATTTTTTAAACACTACTTAACTGCTTAGTTAACATGAACTAACAGTGAAAAATAAAGCATTTATTGATTTTAGTTAAAGGGGTGGTTTACTGCGATTTCCCTTTTTTCATTTCAAATAGTGTGTAATGTTGCTGTTGGTGCATGAACAGTAGCTGCGCTGAAAGTTCAACGTAAGCGAAGATATCATCTTTTAAAAATCAGGAAGTTTAATGCCGCTGTAGTTCGTCAACAATGGATAAAATTTATGTTTGATTATGTTCCTGACAATTACAATCCTAATTTAGCTCTCTGTGCTGCGCATTTTACGGAAGACAGTTTCCAGAATCTACACGAGTACAATGCCAGATTCACACAGAAACTATTACTAAAACTTGGAGCAGTTGTTGTTGGGCCACAACCTGTAAGTAAGATTTCATAATTTTAAATGTATTTGCATGTATAATTTCAGACGTAATGTTTTAGTTTTATCAAGGTCGTAAACAAATACCAATGCTGGCTTTAGTAGCCAGTTAGTTAAATGCTATTTCGTGTGTCTATGACAAACGCGTACAAACATTTTGGACCTGAATTTGTAATTATGTACTAATTTTGTAAATGTATTTTCCATGTATACTTTATGACGTAATTTTTCGATGTGATCAAGAACGTAAACACAAGCCAACGCTGTTTGGTTAGTAGCCAGTTAGTTCGATGCTATTTTGTGTGTATAAGACAAACATGTACAAACTTCAAAAAATGATATGTAATCACAACAGCAAACTTCCATTCAGAAACGTTTGTAAGAGCCGTGCTCTCTTCATTGACTCTCTTCATTACCGCTCTCTGAGTCTGATTCTGGCTCAAACTGATAAGGCAATATTGACACCATTATTTACATTTGACCGGAGCACGTGCAGCTGTAGCTCGTAAAGGTAATGGGCGTGACGTTTCCGGACAATGTGCAGTACGCAGTTTAGCCAATCACAACACACCGGCCCAACTAACCAATCTGAGCCCATCGCCTGTTTCTGAGGGAGTGGTTTCATAGAATCAGGAAGTCAATCGGTCGTTCAAATGACAGAGGAGAAAGCGGCTTACAATAAAGGTGAAATATATGAAAAATAAGGCGTTTTTTAACAAACGAAACACGAAGACATGTTATATTGCACCCCATAAACACAATCAAGCAAAGAAAAAAAGCAGTAACCCACCCCTTTAATTTTTATTTCAACATTTAATACACCACTAAAATCAAAAGTTGTATCTGTTAAAATTTTTAATGTAGGCTACCCAAGCTAACATGTACGCAAGGCAGGCAAGTTTATTTATATAGCACATTTCATACACAGTCATAATTCAAAGTGCTTTACATAAAAGGAAGTGAAATAGTCGTTAAAAATAATAATAATAACAAGAAATGAAAAATAATAATAATCACAACAATAAAAACAAAGTGATTTAAAAAGAATTTAAAACATTTAAGAATAGAAAGTGATTATACATAATGCAATCAGTTCGGACGTAGCACAGTGCTCATTCAACAAATGCACAGCTAAACAGATGAGTTTTGAGTCTGGATTTAAAAGTGGCTAATGTTTCAGCACATCTGATCTCTTCTGGAAGCTGGTTCCAACTGCGGGCGTAATAGTTAAAAGCAGACTCCCCTTGTTTTGTGTGAACCCTTGGTATTTCTAACTGACTCGATCCTAATGATCTGAGTGGTCTGTTAGGTTTATATTCAGTGAGCATATCTCCTAAGCCATTTAGAGATTTATAAACGAGTAAGAGTACTTTAAAATCAATCCTAAATGTAACTGGAAGCCAGTGTAAGGACCTGAGGACTGGTGTGATATGCTCAGATTTTCTGGTTCTAGTCAGAATCCTGGCAGCAGCGTTCTGGATGAGCTGCAGCTGTCTAATGGTCTTCTTTGGAAGGAGACCATTACAATAATCCACCCTGCTGGTGATAAAGGCATGAACAAGTTTCTCCAAGTCTTGACTGGAAACAAAACATCTAATTCTTGCAATGTTTTCGAGATGATAGTATGCTGATTAGTTACTGCTTTGACGCGTTATATTTTTAACCCTCTGGTGCTCCTCATTTCGGAGTCACACTTGTGCTCTTCACGGTCAAAAGTGACCGGACACCTAAAATTGAATCAATGTAACATATTTTTGTTTAATAATATTTTTTCTTTTTTCTTGTGTATTTTGAGAGAATTTAATGGTACTAATTAATATTTATACAATAATTATGAACAAATTTCCCATTGAAAAAAAAAAATATATTGTTTTTGTTTTTTTATATATTTTTTTCAAATATTTTCTATTTCTTTTAAATTATGGCAGTATTTCATGTTAAAATAGAGCCAATGCCTTTAAAATCCAATTTCTGAAGCCAGATTAGTGCCATCTGGTGGCAGTAAAATAAGAAAAACATCTGCAATTCCATGATTTAGCCCATAGATTCCTACATAGCTCTATATAAAATGCCTATAAATTCTCTAATTGTTTTTAGACATAAATACTTATTTTTATTAAGTTGTGGGTTTGGATATATATTTAGACCTTTTCAAAGACAACTTTTTGTAAAGGTTTAGATTTTTTTTGGTTTGAAATGTTGATTTAAAGCATCAGTTTTTTAATTATTATTACTACAGTCAAATCTGAACACAGAGAAAGCATTTTGTTACACAAAATATTAAAATTCTATAAAAAGTAACAAAAATGAACAAGAATGTTTTATCAGAGCTTAATCCTTCTGGGTCTGATCTGATTTCAACCTCTTATTTCAGTTTTCTGAGTTGCTATGGCTATATGTTTATAACCATACCAATTCATTTGAATGTGTATATTTGTGTGTGTGTGTGTGTGTGTGTGTGTGTGTGTGTGTGTGTGTGTGTGTGTGTGTGTGTGTGTGTGTGTGTGTGTGTGTGTGTGTGTGTGTGTGTGTGTGTGAGTGGATGTGCCTGTTTTGCACTCGTTTCAGAGTGTCCACTTTTTTTACTGCATTGTAGTTGAATTATTGCTTTTAGTTTATATATTTGCTGTGTTACAGTCACACCAGTTCATAGGTGTGTGTGTGTGTATATAAGTGTGTGTGTACGCGTGTGTGTGTGGATGTGTTTGTTTTGCACTCTTGATGTTTTAGAGTTTCACACCGTCATTGCTGTGTACTTTTTTCTGCATTGTGGCAGATTTGTAGATTGTACACATAAAAATTAGCAGAATTTTTGTGTTTTTGTCTATTTCCCATTCATTTCCAATGGTCGGTCATTTTTGAGCGAAGACCACAAGTGTGACTTTTTCTTTTTTTACAACCATTTAGCCTGCTCGAATCAAGCCCTCCCCATTTTTTATTTTTTGTGTGTGTGTGTGTGTTCACATTCCAAATGCGATAAAAGTCACCAAGTTTCGTACCATTCCGATGAAGCTGTGATTTTTAAAAATTCAAAACAGAAAATCGAAGAGCACCAGAGGGTTAAATAACATCAGCAAAGATTAATAAACACACTAACAAATGGCTTGCTCATTGTTAGTTATGCTATGTTAATACATTAAATAGCGTTAACTAATGGGACCTTATTGTAAAGTGTTACTGTAATTTTTTTAATATTTATATGCTGTCTATTAGACACATTATTTTGTGTTCAACTCCTGTTGTTCTCAAGTATTTGAGATTTGTTAATTTATTAGGCCACATTTTCGTGAAAGTCTAAGCATATACTTTTTCCCATTTGGAATAACCTACCTGATGAACTGTCAACAATAAGAATAGGAAATAAGATCAATTTTGGACTTTACAATAATTTGTTACAATAATTTGTCATTTCTACTTAAATGTAGAGTTTTTAGAGTTTAAAATCAATTTCACTCCAAACTTTGAAGTTTCAGTGGGTGAAAATTTCCTACAGTGTATTACTTTAACCCTACATCATTTAATATTAACGATCCCTCTGATGGTCCTAATGGAACGAATTTAGGAGATTACAGGCACTGACTCTGTAACACAATGTGAGTTTGAGTCTTAGCACACACCACAAAGTCACTATACTTTGATATTCTGAGCACGGCTGGCGCTCAGGTCTTTGAGAGGACACAGAGACAGACCGCGTCAGGCAGTAGAGGACAGCGGGTTCTTTCTCACAGTGTGCTACCCATGGGGCCACTGATCTAATTCTAGCTGCGTCCTGGTTCCTCCGTAAAGGGCTGGACGTCTGAGCTCAGTGCAGCAGGAGGGTCGTTTGACAGAGAGAGCTATATGATGTCCACATTTACATGAACATTAAATTAGTCTCAGTGACTAATAATCATGAAATCCTTGTAATGACTTTTCATACAACATAACTGGTGGCTAATGGTGCTCTCTGTAATGCAGGAAGAGGGAAATTAGAGTGAGTCAGCAGTAGCGTTTGAACCAGGAAGGTCTATTATACCAGGAGAAAGTTATCTGTTAGCATTCCCATTCATCTCAATGGCAGTTGCTCAGCTGACGCAAGACCTCTAGAAATTAAGTGATTTCAAAGCTGCCATCTTTGCTTCAGTCCCAACCCATTCTCACAGCAATTTGTACATATTTTACGAGGTGGCTAATTAGTTCAAATTCATACAACTTTGTTCATATGAATTGGTACGTTTTGTGATAAATTGTAATAATTTTATGAGGTGGCAAATTCGTAGGAATTCATAATAGGAATGATCACCCCTAAACCTACCCCTTACAGAAAACGTACAAAATCGAGTGAGGTCGTACAAATTCCTATGAATTATCCAACTCGTAAAACACGTATAAATTGGTCGTGAGATAGCGTTGTCAGTTCTGCTGCTATAGGTTGTTTTGAGCCAATCACCTGAGCTTTAAGACATTTTCACAATTGTATGTAGCAAATAATTATAACTGTAAATAGAAAAACATTGTTTATCTATCGTAAATCTATCTTTTTACATTTTTATTTTTTATTAATGTACATTTCAAACACTATAGTTTGTGTTTTTTTTTTACCTTGACATTAAATTGCAGAAAATTATTTAGGGTTGCTGCATGAGTGTTTCTAATACAATGGCAAATCATTTTGCTCTCTTATGACAGTAATCAATCTCTCTGTATTTTTTTCCTCTTTTAGAAAGTCATAGAAATGTTATTGTGAATTTTTTCTTTACTATTGGGACAAATAGGAATGCAAAATATTTGTTGTAGTTTCTATTTACCGCTACAAGTTTATCCAGCTATGATGATTTCCTCTTCTGAGAAGTCCGTAAATATAAAAAAGGGTCCATTGGAAACTCTTACAATATCTACTGTATAATGAATGTTCTGGGATATACATGTTATCAGACTATATGGATACTTTTGAATGGCTGTCAATGGAAAAAGATGGCTTTTGCAGCCAGATGGTGTAGTTATAACATCTTCTAGCAGTAGCTAACAGGCCCATGCTAACCATCCAAGTCTTGACACCTTTGGTTTGTCAGTCGAAGGAGATAGTTTACAGATCACAGGCAGTTAAAACATAGCAGTAATACTTGCACTCTGCACCCAATATACATTCTGATGTGCTCTGACATGGAGAATGTATATATTTAGTCTAAGTACTAGTGTAATCTCTAGACCACAGTATTTAGCTTAGCTTAGGATGTCCTGTAGTACAGTAAAGATTCTCAACCAGTAGGTTGCAACCTCAAAATTTGTCACAGGTCTGTTTTCATAGGGGTCACGGGGGTCCATGCTGTAAGAAATTCAAAATGCCAGTGGATTTTCTTTGTCGTGCTCAGTGCGTTGTGCACACTAGATGGTGTCAGACACACTATAACAGAAACAGATCACAAGCCATGATAATATAGACAGGAAATTACAAACCATACATTCAAATGATGGATTGTGTCTCTAATAATATTAAACAGATTTATTTTCCACACAAGCCCTCACTGTTCAGTCTCAAATGACCTTGCTTGTTAAATAAAGGTTAAGTAAATTTCCCTGTCATCAATGCAAAAATTTGCAGAGACTTAAATGTCATTATACTGACAAATGGAAATCCTCTTTACAGATGGATAAACAAAGTCAATAATTAATATGTTTTTGAGCTGGGCAAATACTCGTTTTTACATTAAGGAGATGCAATGCAAAGGTTGCAAATGTTTGTACTGTGTCTGGAAGCGTCAGTATTGCTGTAGCACAAGCGCTTGGGGGATTTGTAGGGCAGAGGTGAGTTTAGCTGGAGGGTAGTTGACTGATCCCAATGCGTCCATCCCATGCAGCTGAAGTGGCAAAATCTAAACCACACAGCATAAACAGCCCTGAACAGATGTTACTTACAGCTTTTACATAGAGTGGAAGCCAGGACCTTTTTTTTTTTTTTTTTGTACCTTTTACTTCTTTAGGTTGTGTTTATTTTTGAAAGTTAATACTGACTACTAAAGAACATTTCCTCTGTTACTGACCTTGAGATGTCACAATGGAAATATGCCTTCAAATAATCTGTTTCAGCAAAATTCAACTGTAAAACTTAAAAAATTATGAAATGTAAAAATTTTTGAAACAGCAAAAGCAAAATTTAATTAATAGTAAATGATAGAAAATATCATGTAAATCAAGTGTGAATTTAGGAATGTATGCTTACCCATCAATTACAGCAAAGTATTTGATAATATTGAAATTTTAGTTTGGAGAACAATTCAAATAATAATCAATAAATCTTCTTCATTTAAGACATAAAAAATACAAAATCACATACATTTGCATAATTAGACCTATTACAACCAATGAATAATTACTAATAATTATATGATTCTTGTGATAAATTCCCTTTGTGACAACAAACCCCATGTCTCCATTACTTAAATGGGACTCTGAAGCATCTGCTGAACAGTGTGATGACAGGCAAGCAAGAACCAGAGCCACTTCAGTATCAAATATAGCAAATGAGCAGAGGAGAGTGCGGACAACAATTCATCAACCCTGTCTCTGTTGAAGTAAAGTTACTGGCTCAGTCTATTAAACAGATTTATGGAGAGTGTTGTCCCTTGTATTTTGAGATAACAGGCTGCCCTACATAACTGTTAGAAAAAGATACGTCAGGGATTAGACTCATCCATCCCGCAGATTTTAGAAATGCTTTCTGTGGCAGGGAAATGCCAGAATCAGATTGCTCCTGTGACCCTAATTGAGACAGAGGTGGGGGTGAAGCATGATAGACAGTGACTTCCTGTCTCTGTATGGTCCACTGAGGCATCTCACTGTCTTCTTGTCAGAGCATGTGTCGTCTGTGCTTTGACCTTCATTCAAGGACAAGGTTGGATGTTGGAATTGGTATGGTTTATAGGGATAACATACTGTCAGGCATCATTATTGCAAAATAAACCCTGCCAGGGTGATCAGGACCCTAACAAACTTGAGGAGTCTTGAAAATGTGTTGAAATTTAACAAAACAACAACAGTAAAACCCACTAACAAAATTTAAATGTTATCTTTAACTGCACATTGTCATATAAACAAATAACCAATAACTATACTGATCTGAATCTCACAATTACAGCAGCAATCTCTGTCTATGTGTGTGTGTGTGTGTGTGTGCGTGCATGCGTGTGAGCATGTTTGATTCACTAGAAAGAATGAACTCATTTGATTTGTTTGTTTATGATTCAAAATGTACTGAATGTACTGCACTGCTTTACCATTGTATTTAAAGGGGAAATCCGATGCCCATTTTTCACAAGTTGGAATGATTCTTTAGGTTCCTAATGAAAAGTCTGAAACAAACTTTGGTTAAAATTCCTTAACGGTCATGTAATTCAACACCCTTTTTACCTTGTCAAAAACAGCTCCGTTCACAGCGACCCTTTTCGGTACATAGCTCTTTAAAGGAACACTCCACTTTTTTTGGAAATAGGCTCATTCTCCAACTCCCCCAGAGTTAATAAGTTGAGTTTTACCGTTTTTGAATCCATTCAGCCGATCTCCGGGTCTGGCGAGAGCACTTTTAGCATAGCTTAGCATAGATCATTGAATCCAATTAGACCAGTAGCATCACGTTCAAAAATGATCAAAGAGTTTCGATATTTGTCCTATTTAAAACTTGACTCTTCTGTAGTTATATCGTGTACTAAGATCGGCGGAAAATGAAAAGTTGCGATTTTCTAGGCTGATATGATTAGGAACTACTCTCATTCCGGCGTAATATTCAAGGAACTTTGCTGCCGTAACATGGCCGCAGCAGGCGTAGTGATATTACGCAGCGCCTGAAAGTAGTGCCCGGTAGCTGGGGAAAAAAACTCTACTTATTAACTCTGGGGGAGTTGGAGAATGAGCCTATTTCCAAAAAAAGTGGAGTGTTCCTTTAAATGATAATGAGCTACTGTTCACCCCGCCCCTCTCTTCTGTTTTTTGTGTATTCTGTGGCCCATTACCATCAAAAACAAAACTGATCCACTGCGTCCTCAGTGGCTCTGATGTCGGCTCTGATGTTTGTTCACTTTTACATCCAACTACAAAACATCTGCATTTCTTACGAGACTTTTCTCTCTAAAGCTGCTCAAGCGTGGAGAAAATGGTGGATAGTGTACAACTGGTTGAGGGCGAGATATTCTAATACGGGACAGTCCATCATTGTGGGCGGGTCCTGTGCAGTATGACATCACACTGCTCAGAAAATATAAATGGCTTGATACATAAAGCTATTTAGATTTTTTTGGATTTAAAAAAAAGGAGTGAATAGATTTTTATTATTGTAGGGTGGTTGTGTCCACACACTGCTAAGATACATTTATATGCAAAAGTTTGCATCCGATGTCCCCTTGTCTTACAGTTTTTCTCGATTGCTAACACACTATAACTGATTCATTTGGCCCATTTTTCCAAACCATTCATACAGTTCTCAAAACAAAGACATGTTTCTCAAAACTTTTAACACATTTAACCTGTTTACACACACTTTCCAATTTGCTCAGTGTTTTCTGCAAAACTCTACACAAAAACGCCATCATTTTGCACAGGTTTAACCATGTTCTCATTTAGAAAACACAAACACGCAATATAATTAACTCAAGAATCAAAAAATGAACACAAACAGCATACATTTATCCCTGTGTGAACATTCAGTAGCAAAACTGATGACACACAGGTCAGAATCTCAGGATGATATGCACAGGAGCACAAGTGATTATGTGTTTTGGAAAATGAATCCTGGTTGTGGGAGACAAAGAGGAATAGGAGGAGGAAAAAAAAAAAAAAAACTAAGGGGATGAGGTCAAAGGTCGTTTGTTCCTGATGAAATACAAAGCACTATAGTTGACCATGTTCTTCTGCATGGACTGACCGTGAGGGAAGATGGCCTACAGGCTCATCTACAAGGTTTCAATATTACTGACACATACAATATAATTGCAGTACATAGCAGCAGTACTTGATGAGAGAACTTTCATTATTCTATGTACAGTAAATAATGTAGCACATGTTGTACACCATCAAACTCATTACTGTTGAAATGATTTGTAGCCAAGTGGTCCTTACATCTACTCTATTTTTGCAAAAACTGAGAGACGACTGTCCAGGGAAGGCAGAGAAGTCTTTTTTCAGAAGACTAAGAAACCGCTATAACAAATAAGGATACTACCAATACTGTAATGCAATTTGGTTGAGGATGCTGAATGAATGAATGAATGAATGAATGAATGAATGAATGAATGAATGAATTTATTTTTTCATTCATTCATTCACAGTAACTGGCAGTATAGTCCAGTGTGTGTTTACTGTATATTCAGTTGTTTGGTCTTTGAACTTTTCTCTTCTAGTGCTTTTCATTTACTATAAGATCTCTTTACAGAAGTGTAATGAAAGTAAACTTTTCTTAAAGTTTATTTCTGAATTTTACTGTATCTGCACCCCTTTATTTATGCTGAATACTGTAACAGTCATCGACTAGCAAAATGATTCCTGTTTCCCAAAAGGAGGTTTTTGTAACAGTGTTTTGAATTGATCTCACTAGTGTTCTCTAGACAGGAACGTAGTCTGAGTATTTGACAGGTTTGTGTGTCATCTGAAGCCAAAGTTTGAGTCTGACAAAAGAGAATATGTTTTTGACTAAACTATTTGATTTTGACCTGGAAGTTTGAAGTTTGCACAAGTTGGTGTGTAATTTTGAGATTGTGTTTATAGTTGTGAGAAAATTGTGAATTGTTTCATGAATTGTGTGTTAGCAATCGAGAAAAACTGTAAAAGTAAAATTGCACTAGATTGATGTCTTTCATTGTTGCATGGCAACATCTCAAACATGACAAAAGAAATGCGGCGATCAAGTTAAAAGAAGTTCAACTTAAAAAAAAAAAACCCGCATCTCTAGACCTTGCATTTTTTTTCCATTCCACTGTCCATAACTTATCCTTGCTGGAAAATTAAAAAAAAATAAAATAAAAAAACAGTAAAAACCATCCAAGAATTTGGAACTATAAACTCTATTGCCCTGCTTTAACACATGAGTACGATTTGGTGAACTGTTACTGCAAAACTCTACACACAAATCCCTACATTTCTCAGTGCTTACACCATGTGGTCATTTAGAAAGCACTAGAGCACTAGCATTCAATAATGTTTACTCATGTCTGCACAGTTTGAGCTCAATTAGCACACAATTTCCCAAGTGGAAACACTAGGAGTCAAAATTGATCACACACCAATCAGAACCTTCGATGGATAAAGGGCCAAAGTCAGCTTACAGTTTTTCTCAGTGGCTTTGATGCATTTCTCGAATCAGAAATGAAATTATCAAAACTACTTGTTTAACCTCCACACAGTCACCTGTGTGCACATCATAAAAAGTTCTTCATTCTTTTGAACAAGTTGTGATTGCTTTGGTACATTCATGCAATTGATTATGCACATTTGTCTGTGGTTTTCTACATTATCAGTTGCTATTGTTGCTCAAAATGTATTATATAGTTCTCTGTGCTATAGACTTACCCCTCAAAACATCAAGTCATTACAGTTTTTCTCAATTGCTAACACACTATAACTGATTCATTCTGGCCCAATTTTCCAAACCATTCATACAGTTCTCGAAAACAAAGACACGTTTCTCAAAACTTTTACAGTTTTTTTCAATTGCTAACAAGCATTGTTCAATACTGAAACCACATTTTCAAAACTGTATATAACTGTTTATATACCAAAAACAAAACCCATCAACATTTACAAAATTAACTTGTGAAAAATAAAAATACATATAAAAAGTTTTTCTGTTTATGACCCAGGAAAGGCTCCAGCCTCATGACCCTACATAGGACAAGCGCTAGGGAAAATATATGGAATAAAAGGATGGATGTTCAGTACTGTAAGGGTTCTAGTCCTCCCTCTCTCTGCCACTCTTTTCCCCCACCAATGTGTCTTCCCTGATCCATGTTTCCAAACCAAATCATTCCAAAGCCATCCATTTATCAAAAGATAACTAAAAAAGAAAGAAAGAAGACGACGACAAAGAAGAAGACGACTAAAAATAGGACATTTGGCTTGGCTTTCAGCTGAAATTGCATTTAGTTGTGTTTGGAATAACTATTATTCAATTTCATAATAAATATTCTGCTAAGATTTTATATTTAAATATAATTCCTGCAGAAATGGACAGTTTGCCATCGTTCTGATTTGAATGTGCTTTTATCAGTTTTGAAAGCAGTGTGTTAGCATCTGAAAAATGTGCGGAAAATGTAGTGTTTTGCAGGTTGTGGAGTATGAATAACAGAAGTGTTTGTGGATTTTGAAAAATGTGGTCATTGCGTGCATTTTGTCTGAAAGCAATGAGAAATTATTCACCGTTTGGTCCACATAGACTTCTGTATCGCTGAATGTGTGAATAATTTTGAAAATGTGGTTTCAGTATTGAACAATGCTTGTTAGCAATTGAAAAAAAAAAACTGTAACACATTCCACCTGCTAGCGTGGGTCTACGATCGATGAACAATATCCAGAGGGCTTGACATGAGGGGTAATCCAATAACACGAGCAATAGTCCAGGTAAGGTGTAAACAGAGTCCGAAACAGCAAAATGACTAGACTTAGACTAGAAATGGAACTAGAAACTTGGAATGGCTCCGTAGTGTAACTATCGCTAGAAGAGTGATATACGCTAAACAATACTTGGCGATCTGAAAGAGGAAGTCCAAGGCTTATAAAGCCTGTCTGATTGGATTCAGCTGTGTGTGTGTAATCAGTACAATGGATGATGGGAAATGTAGTTCAGGATATAATATAACAGTCTGTGTATAGTGTGAGAGTCCATGTGGTGAGTGAACGGAAGTTCATAGACCAGATTCGTAACAGAATGAGCATAAGGAAAGTTGACCTGCAGGCTCATCTACAGGGTTTTTACGCTACTTACACATTACAATTACAGTAAATAGTAGCAGTATTTCAGATGAGAGGACTTTCACTGTTCTTTGTACTGTAAATACTGTAGCACACACCTTCAAACTCGTAACTGTTGAATTGATTTGTAGCCAAGTACTTTTTACATGTAAATTTGTGCAGAACTGAGAGTCGACGGTCTAGGAGAGGCAGAGAAAGTCAGAAGACTTTAGAAACTGCTATAGTATAACAAATAAGGATATTACCAATACTGTAATGCAACTTGGCAGAGGATGCTGTATTTATTTATTTATTGCTGTATTGTAACTGACAGTATATTCCAATGTGTGTTTACTGTATATTCAGTTGTTTGGATTTTGTACTTTTCTCTTCTAGTGCTTTTCATCTACTGTAAAATAACTTTACAGTAGTGTAATGAAAGTAAACCTTTCTTAAAGTTTATTGGAGAATTTTACTGTATCTGCATTATACTCTATTTATGCTGCATAATGTAACAGGCATTGACTTGCAAGACGATTCCTGTTTCCCAAAAGGAGGTTTTTGTAATAGTGTTTTGAATTGATCTCACTAGTGTTCTCTAGTCAGGAAAATAGTCTGTGTATTTGACAGCTTTGTGTGTCATCTGAGGCCAAAGATTAGATTCTGACAAAAGAGAATATGTTTTCGACTAATATGTTTGACTTTGACCTGGAAGTTTGAAGTTTGCACAAGTTGGTGTGTGGTTTTGAGATTATGTTTATAGTTGCGAGAAAATGGTGAATTGTTTCATGAATTTTGTGTTAGCAATCGAGAAAAACTGTAATTGCATTTGTTTAATGCACTGTTGTTGTTTTTTTTGTTTTTTGTTTTTTTTTTATTATCAGACACTCTAAATTAGCATGTTAATTTGACAGCCCTAAATACAAAATAATACTTGATTTCAGTCCCTCTGTGTGGATAGGAATGTAAGGTGTAGGTATGTGAGCAGAAGGACAAGGATGTGTGATTCAACCACAGTCAGAAATCTGATTACAGGACACAATATTCCACAGATACAAAGAGCCTCATGGCCACAGGCTTGTCAGTCTCACCACACACTCTATTCAGCTCCATAGCCTCTGATTCAGATTTCATCTAGATAACCCCCCCCCCCCCCCCCTTTAATTCAAGATGTCGTCAACAGGGTTTCCTGAAACATTTTTCACCTTGAGACTGAAGAAGCAGTATGCGCATATTGGCTTACATAAAATACACATTTGCACTTTCATTTTTGCATTTCATGACATTAGTCCATAGGGAGCCAGATAGCCATTAAAATGTATTAACCTCATTAATGTAAAAGGTTATGTGGCGGGCATTTGTTTATTGTGTGGTTTCTGACAGCTTAATTTGTTGCGCTTACACTATTGCAATCACAACCATGTCACCAATAACAACAGACAATTTAGAAGATGAGTCAAATATATCAGTAGCGAGAGCTAAACAAGCTGATGAATAAGTGCAAACAGCATGAATATTACATATATATTGGATACTCCTAACATTACAAGATTAATTATGTGCTTTTTAAAGACCTTATGCTCAGAGAAACAAGTGCACAGCCATATTTAGAATTGTGTCTTTGAGCTTCTGTTTTTGCGGTAGCTCTGTAGCATCACTGTTGAAGAGTAATGGAAAAAAAACGACTTTATTCTACAATTCATCTCCTTCGCATCACCGTAGCGCCATTTTGGACACAGAACAGCATACACTATGGCACTACGGTGACACGTAGGAGACAAATTGCTGAATAAAGTCATTATTTTTGTTTTATTTGCATACAAAAATTATTTTCGTAGCTTCGTAAAATTATGGTGACGTAATTTTGACGTAACATCGTTTTTGGGCCTTGACAGTGTTATTTACTTGGCAGTCAATGGGAGAGTCACAAGCCTCCCGGTTTTCTCCCAAAATATCTTTAATTGTGTTCCGAAGACGAACAAAGCTTTTACGGGTTTGGAACGACATGGGGGTAAGTGATTAATGACAAAATTTTCATTTTGGGGTGGAGTAACCCTTTAACGCAGTGGAAGTACAAACAAGAAACAGACAACAACGAAGACAACATTGAAAAGGGGTGGATCTACATGAGGTCTATACTAAGGGGCTGCTGAATGGTTGATGAACGCTAAGGTGTGCAATTGACCGTTTGCAAAGAATCCCCCCCCCCCCCCCCCCGTTACGGTTGCTATATGTCTGACAAGCCATGCCGCTCTCATGCTATACATCATGTTTTCACGCAGTAAAAAGCAAAGAGAAAACTGGCAACACGCCGACAGACAAGACAGAGCAGGCTACTTCTGGTGTGAAACAAAAGTCTCAGCTTCAAACAATAAATACTGTTTTGTGGTTCTTTAATGTGTTGTTGTGATTGTTGAGATTGCTGTGGCGCCTCAAGCGGCATGTGAACCGATCGTATTTTTATATTTACTAGTTAAAGGAACACTCCACTTTTTTTGGAAATAGGCTTATTCTCCAACTCCCCCAGAGTTAATAAGTTGAGTTTTACCGTTTTTGAATCCATTCAGCCGATCTCCGGGTCTGGCGAGAGCACTTTTAGCATAGCTTAGCATAGATCATTGAATCCAATTAGACCAGTAGCATCGCGTTCAAAAACGATCAAAGAGTTTCGATATTTGTCCTATTTAAAACAAAGTTCCTTGATTATTACGCCGGAATGAGAGTAGTTCCTAATCATATCAGCCTAGAAAATCGCAACTTTTCATTTTCCGCCGATCTTAGTACACGATATAACTACAGAAGAGTCAAGTTTTAAATAGGACAAATATCGAACCTCTTTGATCGTTTTTGAACGCGATGCTACTGATCTAATTGGATTCAATGATCTATGCTAAGCTATGCTAAAAGTGCTCTCGCCAGACCCGGAGATCGGCTGAATGGATTCAAAAACGGTAAAACTCAACTTATTAACTCTGGGGGAGTTGGAGAATGAGCCTATTTCCAAAAAAGTGGAGTGTTCTTTTAAAGCACTAAATAAACATGAATGAACATCAGAAAGTATTTTTATTTCAACTGCAGAAAGACATCAATACACACCATTTTTCAAGTTTAAGTCCACCGAATCTGTTCTCCTGTCTGGTTTGTTTATTGGATAAAATAATTATTACTGGTCAGATTGCCTGTCAATTTTCAGGGTAAAGCATGGCTAAAGTAGTTCTAGGCAGGTCTTGATCACATTACATGTCCAAATAATTTCCATTATTTCAAAGGTCCTTACAGCCTACAACAGCAAAAGAAGCAAAACCCACAAAGACACTGACCAAGCAAATAAATATAGTAAATCAATAAGATGAAAACGTCAAATTATTTCCATATTTTTGCCACAAAAGTACGTCTTATTTTGTACGGAAAGCTCATGCTCGCTTTCTCCCACTCAAACGCGCACACATACAGTACAGACACATACAGAGGGAAACATTCATGCACACAGAAACCTGTTGTCAGCGCTGATCTGACAATTTGATCAGTTTAGCCACTTAAAAGCTACATGACATTTCTCACTAGCAAGGTAATAACAGCACTTTCTTGAAGCAGATGAACTTACAGTTTCACTATTAGTAGAGAAACTGCTGAATACTGTTGAGAGACGCACAATCTCTCTCTCTCTCCTTTTGGAATTAGCAAAGGAGGTATGGGATGAGACGCGTAAGAAACTATTCCTAGGCACAAGAGCATTGTAAGGACAAAAACCTATCAAATGTCTTGAAATACAACATCTGAACAATGTCTGCAGATGTATAAATGGAATAATTGTGTTGAATTGAATTATTAGAAAAGAATGCACACTCAAAGTGTTCATGAGGCTGCGATACAAACGGATGGCTGGTCATCAATTATTCCAAATGTGTTGAAGAGATTTCCACATTCCCCTGAGATGTTCCATTGAAATAGCATACGAAATAATTTATTTCTGTACAGAAATAAAACACCCTTTTCAACACAAGAGAATGACCTGAATCTATTACACAGACAATTTCTCAGGTTTTAATGAAATTATCTAATCTAACGTGATGGTTCATGATGGAGCTCCACATATAGTTGACAGTAATGTATGGCTTTATTCTTGCAATGGGAAGTTGGTGACTGGTCAATAGATGTAAATGCCAGATTTAATTGTTTGTTATTTGTTTATTTGATTTCAAGGTGATTGCAAAAAACTGATTTGATTTCTAGACAAATGTCTTGCAGACCAGTCATGTAGTTTATGAGACTGTCTTATGCAATCTCATCCCACCCAATGTAATCATGTTACCTAAACGCAGCCTAGCAACCATAAACACCTGGCAAATAGACCTCATCATGACCTGTGTTTCATTTATTGCTAGGAAAGTAAAAAACTGACAAGGGAATTTTATTTTTATTTTATTTATTTTTTCCGTCTGGTTAGCTAGTATTTATCTGTAAGTATAAAAAGGTCCCTCCCTGAGAGAAGCATTCAAGCATGAAAAGTGCTGAGGGAAATCAATTAAGGAGGTCTAAAGGGGCCAGAGTGTTCAAGGTCTCCAGAGCTCACTAAAAAGGTGAGCTCACTCACTCTGTTATAGTCTGATGCACTTCTGCACAAAGTTACAAGGACGTTGTCAAATGCTCAAAACTAAAGAGCATAAAAGGCAAAAAAAATGTAAGAATTTGTCATTGAAAGACTCCACAAACTTTGCAAAACTTAATTTAATCACCCTCATGTCGTTTCCAATCCTATACACTGCAGTAATATATTGTTAATCATTTTATGATTTTAATCAAATTTTAAAATATCTTTTAAAAAAGAGAAAGAAAAACTCGATAAACAAGTCAACCTCACTAACAGCAGTGATAGCACAATTACTGGCACAGTTATACAGTTAGCATACAAATCATGCATTCAACTCAATGAACTTTTTGACAGGCTTTTGGCCCATCTTAACTAATCAAAAAACTTTATTATAAAGCCTAAACTAGTTTTGAGTCTGAGCACCACGTTCTGCCAACCAGATTGTCACCAAACTTGCATTAATTAATATAAACTGTCATTGACCAGCCTAGAAATTGATTCTGGTCTAAGCTGTTCTTTTCAACAGGGAAAACAACCTCAATGATTTTGATAATGAGTTATTTTTCTCATGCACTAGGAAAAGTCATCATAAGCTGCAGGCATATTGACCTTTTAGTCATGTAATTATCGGGACAAAAGGATGAACAGAATAAGTGCAGTGAGACAAAATGCAGACAATTAATCCAAGATATTAAAAGCCCTGAAAGGCAAGCCACCAGCCGAGCCACTTGATCTGCTAATGTGCAGTTGAAGGACAGAGTGACATTTGTGCCACAGATAAAGAGTTCCCAACAGTTTAATGTTTCCAAGAACATGCATTAGCTATGAGGAAAAAGATGTGTGTTGTGTATAGTGTTTGTGTTCCCAACATAAATGCAGAGAGTAGACTTGGAGTGCTACCAGCCAATCACGAGGCTCCGTGCCTCGATGGAGAACACGACCAGTCGCATGACTCAATGGACTAGAACAGAGAGAAAGTCAACCAGTCTGAGATAGAAACAGGTAGAAAAGAGACAAGATAGCATGACTGGGAGAGAAGGAACCAGACTGAATGAGATTAACAAGACGGTAAGTGGAAAGAAAAGAAAAAAAATAGTCAGAAGTGATGGTTGTCGTGGCAACACCCACTGCCTGCAAAATGTGTTGTTTTTTCCCGAACTTACACCCACACAGATTTTACACTGTTTAGGCTTTATTCACCTTGCTAATAATCCGTGATGAATGGATGCTGGGATTTTATTTTTTCAAAGAATGGACTTCCTTTTCTTCAAAAGAGGAGTGTTTACAATAGATAAGCACTAATGATTTGTCTGTGCAAGTATAGACTCCAGTCATCAAGTCCGAATTACATTCAGATAATGCTGTTCTGTTTTATTTCCGTGTGTGTCTATGAATTGAACTTATCGGTTTGTTTGCTCAGGGTTCATTACGCTGACGTCAGTGGTGCTTGTAACAGGCCGTGTAATTGAATGCAGACAAGTAAGATATATGATTTTGTCTTTACAATTGCTTTAGCAAACAAGAGTAAATGAAACACAGGGTTTGGTGCTTTCGCCCTGACAGCCCATGATAAAACACTTCAGAGACAGTAAAGGCAGTAGGTGATGAGAGAACAGAGAGAAGAAGAGCCGACAGGACACTAATGCATTTCTCAGACTGTGACATCACTGAGCTGTGAACACGCGCACACACACACACACACAAAGGAATCTCTCAAATAGTGATAATGATGTTCGCTTATGAAAGGGTAATTATAAAGACTAATAAATAAATAATTTCCCAGATATTAAATTCTAGCTTGCTTCATAAACCTGTGAAATACTTTGTGTCATAAACCCTGGAGCATATCACGACAATTTTAGGATTTTTATGAGACCGCTGGGTGGCTGGGAGAGATCTCATATAGAAAAAAAAACTTTAATCATAAATAAAAAAAAATTTAATTTATGTTCTTGTTTAACATACTTAATTTGCACCACATTTTAAAAGGTATATACATATATATATATATATACATATACAGGGCCTAAAATGAACTTTTAACTAACTAACTGCCAATGTATTTTTTCCACACCCATGTTAACAGATTAGAGCAGGGCTATTCAATTAGCTTCATTTGAGGGTCATATTGAATTGAAAATTTAAAAGGGGCCAAGGGGGTAGGGGCCGTCCCGATCTCTTTCTGGGGGGGATCTATAAAATTTGAAATTAAATTGAAATCTATAAAAGGTTAACATTAGTGCTTTCTGTCAATTGATTAAAAATAAATAAATAAAATCACATTCTTGTAAAGAGTAGGGATGTAACCCCGGTGTCTTGGCCAGATTCCCTCCACTGGCCCTTATCAATCATGGCCTCCTAATAATCCCCATCCACTTGATTGGCTTTATGACTTTCTCTCCTCTCCACCTGTCGCTGGTGTGTGGTGAGCGCACTGGCGACGTTGTACTGTGGCTGCCGGCGCATCATCCAAGTGGATGCTCCACAATGGTGGTAGTTGAGGAGACCCCCCCCCCCATATGATTGTAACAGCACTTTGGGTGTACAGCAATACACAATAAAGTGCTATATAAACGCATTAATTAATTCATAATGGGGCGACAGAGATGTGAGACATGCGGATCCATCTGCATGCTTTATTAAAGGCGTGGTCATGAAACAAGCATGGGTCGATACACAGCAAACAGTAATAGAAGAGGCAAGACGAAGAGTAATCCAAAGGCTAGCATGGGTCTGTGATCGGCGAACATAGAGCTAGGCATAAGAGGAATCCAAGACAGGCAGGAAATCAGGAAACAGGCAATCAGGTACAAAACTAGACGTGACTAGAGCTAGGAACTGAAAACTAGACTAAACTCGGAAATGGCTCTGTAACGTTGTTATCTCTGACGTAGTGATAGGCACAAACAATACTCCATGATCTGAGCAGGATCTGAGTGGGTGTTATATAGTGTGTGTAATAGCTTTCAGGTGAGCTTGTGATTGGTCACAGCTGTGTGTAATCGGTGCAATGGATGATGGGAAATGCAGTCCAGGGTGATGTAGTCTGTGTGGTGTGAGAGTCAATATAATGGATGGGCGACCTCTGGTGGCAATCAGACGGAAGACCATGGACCGGATTCGTAACTTTCGTACCTTTCTGGAAATTGTGGTACATTTTTTATTTATTTTTTTATGAATATTTGATAAACAGAAAGTTCAAAAGAACAGTAAGTCACTTTCTCAATTTAATGAGTCTATTGTCAAATACTAGGTCTGAAAACATATTTCCAAAGACATTTTGCAGACAAAAATGGCACATACCATTTTTATTTGATCAAAAAATACAATAAAAACTGTAATATTGTGAAATATTATTACAATTTAAAAGAACTGTTTTCTATTTGAATATATTTTAAAATGTAATTTATTCCTATGACGGCAAAGCTGAATTTTCAGCAACATTGCTCCAGTCTTCAGTGTTACATAATCCTTCAGAAACCATTCTAATATGCCGATTTGCTGCTCAAGAAACATTTATTATTTACTTCTTAGAAAAACATTTGCTCAACCCTAAATAACACATACATACAGTCTGACACACAACATATGGACGTTATAAGAATATCACATCACATGGAGACTGCTGCACGCTCAAAAACAAGTGTGAATGCAAATAACAGCCACACAGACAGCATTATAGCACTGCAATTCTCAGATTTATACAGTGATATTACAGCCCAGCTCCCAAATCTGTTCTTAGTCAAGCATTCAGGGAGTGACTGGAGTGCATCCAGGGTGTATTTATCCTCTTACCCTATCTGCAGATGGGCACCCAGCAGTACAACCGGGCGGGGAGCAGAGAGAGGGCTGTAGAGAGCGGTGTGCTGGGTAAATATTGCTCATATCAAATTAGCCCTGTACTGCAGAGGAGCCCGGCTGATGTGATGGAGTTTGACTGGTGTGTGGAGATCTCACATTCACTCATACAAACATTCAGCTTGTGCTTTCCCTCTCCCTCTCTCTCCCCCTCTCTGTTGCTCTTTCACACCCACACAACAGAAGATCTGTTCACAACACAACAGACGAACATGTTCACGTCTCTCTCCCTAGCTAGCACACACAACCTGCTGAACTGACCCCCAAAGGACAAACGTGCCTGCAAAATGTTTAGCAATATTACTGTAATATGCGCTTAAAACACCTGAGTGTACAGATTTTATTGTGATCTTTAAGGGAATTTTCTCCAGGATGTAATTAATTCCCATCGGTGTCAGTGGTGAAGTGAGACTTTAGTCTGGGATCTGTTGGCAAGCGTTCAGAGACAGCAGCTGGTTTGCTGGCCCACACGACTCCTGCTGCCCTGGGCCAGTGCTTTTGATTCCACACACGTCTCTGTCACTGAGAGTTAATTAAGCAACAATTAAGCACCTCTCCAACCGACGATGCTAATTGTTATAATTTATAAATTCAGCTGAGAGTCTGAATAAAAGACTAAATGATAATTTTCATCTGAAGAATGAGCTAATAAAAGTACCAAACCACTGATGCATGTCGACGAACACTTTCAAACTGCAATTTCTAATGTTTACTTCAAAAACGTCCTCAGCTGTATGCATAATTTAACAATTAATATAAATATTACCCATGCAATTTTCATAACTTTTCAACATGTTCTCATTACATTGATCATAATTATCTTTGCAACACATCATCAGTCAGTTGTCATAACAAAGAAATGATGGTAATATTCACAATTTGGGAGCTGAATGTGAGGCACTGGATGTAATTTCTATATACTGTGTTTAATATATTCTTGTCACATTGCACATAATTTAAGTTATATGTTAATATGAGTGTATTTTGTATTCAAACTTGTTGTAATAACAGGAAAGTTTTAACTCAAAAACACAGAAAGCTGACAATGTGTATTAATTAGACAGTTTATGAACAATCAATATTGTAATATTTTTGTGTTTTTCCATTAAAAAGGGTCTGTTCCCATTTAAAGTACACTATGGTGGGATTATAAATTCTAAAAAAAAATAATAATAATAATTGTGGCCAAAAATGAATAATTATTTTCCATGACTTATTAATTTGGCCTTGTTTATTTATTTTTTATTCATTCCGTTGTTTTAGTTAAATCATTTTAAACCATATTGTACTAATTTGTTTCCTCATTTTAATTTTGTTGTGGCCATGATTTAACTAAAACAATGTCATGTGCTTCATAGTTACTTTTTCAAACAAAAGTATTTCAACATTGTTAATGCTACTTAGTTGAATTCATATTAGCTCATGCAATGCTGCATTCTAAATCCAGAGCTGTAATTTTTGGCGTCAACTGGAATTGCAAAAATTGTGACTGTTAACACAAAGGTTTCTCAAACACTTCTACTGCCCCTTCTGTCCCCAGTCCTGTATTTTTGGACAAATTCAAGTCTCATTCCACAGTCACAGCTTTAGCAGAGCCAGAAGTTGACATGTAACGAGTGCTCAAAACAAACAGAGTGCTGCTTTTTATAGCTCTTTTTCGAGTGTGGCTGAGGACAGGACAGACACCTTTAATTGGATTGAAAAACTCTGATCCAGGATCAGACTGTTTCCTCTGTGCAAGTTTAATGGAATTGGTTTGAGCTCAAAAGTGGTTTGTAGTGTGAAAGAATTTGAAACAATGAGACATTCAAAATCACCTCATCCGAAGGTCATGTCCACATGTTCCCTCAAAGGACTGCAACTTTAAACGCTGTACTATATGCTTCTGAGGAAAAAAGGGAAAGTGGCATTTCATGTCGTGGTGACCTACTAGGTCAGTAGTGTTTATATCACTGTAAAAAAAAAAAAAAAAGAGCGAACTTAAAAAAAATTGTTTTACCAGCTTCAGCTGATTTTTGAGTTTGCTCAACTTATTTTTGTGGGAGATTCTAAATGTTTTGTTGTATAAACTTAAAACGACAAGTTAAGAAAACTCAAAAACCTGCTGAAGCTGGTTGCCTTAAAATTTTAAGTTGGCTCATCTCATCATTGTTGCTTTATACAATGGAGGAATATTTCTTCTGGAGTGCCTCACAGTGGACAGCAACACAGTTAAGGAGAATAAAGTTGTTTGCTGATTATTCCCCTGCTATATGAATAAATATAAAAATTTAATATAATTATATATCAATAGTTGTTATTAGCAAATCATTCTTATAGTACTCTTATGCTTTGGATATATATATATATATATATATATATATATATATATATATATATATATATATTAATAAAATTATGCATATGTATCTATATATTCTTCTCCTGCTTTCTCACCAACTAAACCTGTTAACCCTCAGCATACTGCTCTTTTTTATTGCTTTTTCCCCTATCACATATTTAGGCATTATTTTAAAGTTTAAACACTCATCATGTTGAAAATGGTACTTTAAAACCTTTTAGTGGGCTCCTCCCCCAAGTAGACAGTGTCAGATGTCACATTAAAACATTTTTATCTTCAAAACCTTTTTTTTCTAATCTAAACAAAAGCATATCGGTGACAGGAAAATGCATAAAAAAATTAGGAACCTCAATTTATGTGATATCAACTTCAATTTTGGAACATAACTTAACAGACATATGGCTTGGAATTTATAGCAATTTTAGATTCCAAAATGTATTGTAAAATATTTATTCTATATAAAATGTTAATGTTTAGTACAGTACATTCTCTTTACAGTGACCTTAAATGCCTATAACTGACAGTTACGATAGTTAAGCAATCAATAGTATGCTTTTGTTTTGTCTACTCTTCCATTTTAAAATCAATTTAGAAGAAAGTAACTTTTAATAAAGGCTCTGTTCTTAAACAGTATGAATTGAACTATTTAATTAACTTCCTTTCAACATGGGACCAACTCAAAGCGGTCATGTTGTACATAAAAACTCAGTACATAAGAAACTCCTGGGACCGACCTCCTGTAAATCTCTCTTTTACTGCACTGCTGGTACTCTCAAGAGCAATGTGATAAACTCAGCTTGATGTGGCTCTGGTAATCTGGGCCCTTTCAGGGAGTTCAATGCTCCCTCAACACACTCCCAAGCTGCTGCTGCTGCAACCCGAGGAACACAAAGGTATATTTACGCCAGTAATGGAAAGAGCCTATGCCTTGTGTATGTTTAGTTTGAAAGCACGTTGCTTCATATGGCCATCACTGGATTCATGCCTTTTGAAATAATGGTTAGAGTTGAAGGGATGGGCTGAAGTATTTCACTGTAAGTGTGGAAATATTAATGTACCCATGCGGCTAAAGCCAAATGGATATGCTCTCCAGAGCTTCTTGGGAAATAATACAGCAGCTATTGAAAGAAAAGCATCAACATTTCATGGAAAGGGACAACAGGAGTGTTTCTTGGCAGCCAGTATGTGTGTTTCTGTGCACACAGCACACTGTGAAAAGCAAAGGCTTCCTGGGAAAACATGGAAAACATGGTACGTTTCCAAAAAGACTGGTATGAGGTGTTACTACAGTTACCAGGTCTGATGAAATAACAAACATAATATCTATCTGAAGAGTAATGTAAGGAAAAACAGAGTAATCTACTCTATAGATGTGGCTGTTTCTATTGGCATTGTTTCTAATGGGTATTGTCAAGAACAATAGCGCTAAACATGCTTTACATAACATTAATGACAGATCATATTATATGTAGCGTTATACAGTGGTATTATGATAGCTGAGGTGGCTTTGGCAAGCTTTGTTCTTCAATGCGGCATATAATTCTCTTCGAAGAGATTTAGAGAGCATCCAAAAATTATGTAACATAAGTATGACTGTGTCTTACATAAGACATTGACAGCGGACAGATGGATTTTGGGGCAATTTTAATTTCACTACAAACACTGGGTGAACAACATCAAACAAGAAGATAACAGAATGTTTATCATCCCACACACAGCAGACTTTATTCCCGTCTCGACAGCCAGAGGCGCTTTCTACAAAGAGGGTACTGAATGCTTCAAAATATCTCTTTTTCTTAAAAGCAGTCAGTGAAATGATGTGCTTAGCCTTCAGAAAATGGTAATCAACCTCAAGAGGTCAAACTAAATATTATGAGCTGTTTTATTTTCTACTCATTTTATATGTGGTTTGCATTTCCTATGAGCGTTTTAATGACAATTGGGACACACTGAAATGCAGTTTAAAACCCTGGGGCCTCATTTATTAAAAATGTGTGTAGAATGATCTTAAATCTGAACACACAATAATTCCCAAAATGACCCTACACTCTTAAAAATAAGGGTGCTTCACGATGCCATAGAAGAACCTTTTTTGTCTTAATGGTTCCATAAAGAACCTTTAACATCTGAAGAATCTTTCAGATCATAAAAATGTAAGAAAGAGATATGGTTCTTTAAAGAACCTTTGACTGAATGGTTCTTTGTGGGACAAAAATGGTTTTTCTATTTATTGTTTGGTATATGATTATGAGTGCAAAAAGTTTGTACTCATGCATACATTTTCAAGTCAGTTTTTGCCTTTATAAATCCTGATTTGTTCCTAATTTTTGACGTAAGATAACATCCATGGAATTTAGGATCAAATTAAAAAAATTAATAAATGAGGCCCCTGATTTGAGTGATTTTTTCCCCCCATTTAATTTTTTTTTAATTAAAACATCAATAACAATAAATTAAATAAAAATATACACCATACGGTTAACAGGGGTACAAATATAGACCGCATTTTCTGTTATGCAGTATATACTAGTTTCGGAAAACAAATGATAGTTTGTATTTATCTTTATATGATACTTCCTGTATACATATGATAAATTGAATGGTTGAGGTTGATGAATGTGAAAATTGAGAAAACATAACATAAAACATGACATTTTAAGCAGATTTAATTCTATAGCGCAAAATAAAAACCACATTAAAGTATATACTATGCTCGCACTGTACTCAAAAAAGAGATAAATGAGAAAAAGGAATTTTAATTACACTAAAATGAGAAAGAACATGGACTTATGTAAGCAGGAGATCACTAATGCACTCATAGCGTTTGTCTTGTGTGTGTGTGTGTGTGTGTGTGTGTGTGTGTGTGTGTGTGTGTGTGTGTGTGTGTGTGTGTGTGTGTGTGTGTGTGTGTGTGTGTGTGTGTGTGTGTGTGTGTGTGTGTGTGAATGGATGGAGCACATGACACCCATATTTAGATGCCTCATCATCCTTTGAGACTCTTCCAGCTGAAGAACTAAATCAACAACAGAATGAGATACAGCAAGACAGAAGGACATACAGCAGACACCAACGTCACGTATCTATGAAGGCCTGTCTGTTTTCTATATATATACTTTTTCTCATTTCTCACCTGGGACCATTTCTTCTGGTTCTCTTCTGAATGATGTAACGGCTAGAAACATGTTACATGCCTCACAGGCATGCCAGTCAATCTGGATCAATCAATGACTTTCAGGCTTTTATGGCTCATATAGTAGTGAAAATATGGAGCTAATACTAGAGGAGGGGAAAAAAACAGCTTGATTTTATTCAGAGGCCCAAACTGAGCAAAACTATTTGATTTAGTGCAGATGCTGATATTTATATGGCCAAAAAGTAAGATGAAATTCTGTTAGCTTGTAATGCAAATCAATGTATAGCAATATTTACTTACATAAAATACATATCATTTTATATCTCCCAATGATATATCTTAGATGATATTTTAATGCTTAGTGTTATGATCAAATCTCTGTAGTTTTTACTGTGGGGTCAAAACATATAATGCAGAAGTTGCATCAGTCCAGTAAATGTTGAAATTTTAATAAAATTATAATGTTTGTAAAAATCACATTTATTATATTACAAGGACTTGTACTTGCTAAAAATCTATCAGTTAGACAACAATGTTTTTCAGCAAGTTTTGATTATGTTGATCATTTAGAGGCCTTGAGAATTGTGCATATTAAATATGATACTTATAGGGTTAAAAATAACTCTCTGGCTGAATTGATAGTCAAACGTCTTCCACTCTCATAAATTCATCTCTCAGCGTTTTGTGTGGTGGGCTGCCCTCTTGAATTATCATTAATAAAATAGTTTTACTCTGTCAGCAAATCTTGCCAAATAGCTAGTCTTTGAATATCACTCCCAATCTCTCTGCCTGTCTGCCTCCTTCTCTTTCATTTCTTCAGGGTTTTCTGTGATGTGTTTCAGCTGTAATCTGTGACCATACACACAAATTAGACTCACAGAGCAAATCAAAGGCTTTGATTGGCCTGTACCGCTGTCTGCCGCCTGCTGTTAATAATGGTGCTTTGTTTTCTTCAAAGAGCACGTCTGTTGTTATCGCAACGTCTCTCTGTCTCTCTCACACATTTTCCTCTAAAACAAACAAGTCGAATAGAGAGAGTCATGCAGCGGATGACAGTCGGTGGTTCAGTGGCTTGGTGTTTGGTGGGGATCTGGAGGACAGCAGCAAGGTCAAAGGGTGGGACGTCCTGTGAGACCTGTCTCTCTGATCATCTGCTGCTGGACTGAAGTCACACACAGACAGATGGCTGAACCCCAAAGACCACTGGACCATAAAGCCTCATATTGTCTCTCCTCACTCCAGTATCTGACAGCATGAATGTGTGAGATTGAGGTGAGATTTACCAGGATGAGACACAACTGACATTTATCTGATAAAACAACTCCACAAAGGCTTATGATCATAGCTACACTGAAAAAAAATAATTGCAATAATTTCAAAGACAAAAACATTCATACAAAGTAAAAAGAACATGATCAATGTTTTCTTTAGACATAAGCCAAAATGTTACTTAATGTACAAAAGGTCAATGTAATAATGTTTTGGACATTTACAGCTTAATTTCACCATAAACAAAGACTAAATTTGCCATAATGTGTATAATATGAAAGTTAGTATTTATTTATTTACTTAGCAAGGAGTGCAAGGCTAAGTTTAAAGCAAACTGTATTATAATTATTTTAAAATGGCATACATTTTTCATATGATTAAAATGATATTGCATAAAAATAACATAAGGGTCAAAAACACGAAAAAAAAGTCTGAATCATCTTAAAGCTAAAAGAAAACATTAGGGAAATATTTAAAGAATATTTTGTTTAAAGAAACATCAGATTTTCCCCACTATATGTTTTTTTATTTTTTTATTTTATCACAAACCAGAAATGAAAAATGTCCTGTTTTATTTTTAGATATCATCATAAGAGGAATGATGGTCTCAATTACAGTTAACACTATTGATGAAGGGCGAGGAAGTGTCATGAAAATTATTTCTAAAATAATAATAATAATAATAATTATTATATTTTGAAATATATTTATATTATATGCATGTTTTGGTGTTTATTTATTTATTTATCCTCTCAGAAAATGGTGAAATAATTTCTTGAGAATTTCTTGAATAATTTCTTCACGCTCTCGCCACCAGTGGGAGTTGATTTTCAAGGAAAGATTTTTTTTAATGCTATGGTTATTATGAAAAGCCCAAGTGTTTTTCTTAGAAGCACCTGCTTATGCTAAGAAACAGCAGGGAGGGGACGTGTTCTCATACACCACATTAGCTTGATTTTTTGCCTTGTATTGGCACAGTTACTATGGAAACAGGGACATGGAGTGTACAGTCAGTGGTGGCATAAGTAGCACTTGAGCAAAGAAAAAAACCCTCTGGAAGATAAACAAGACTATTGAAAAACAATCTCTTTGCTTTGTGTCCTCATTAGTATATGAAGTGCATATTGCAGGGTTATGAAATTAATTTATTATGCTCCACTTACATTTTTGCAGGGAAATTAAAAAAAATGACTTTATTGATTGTTGCGCAATCAGTAACAGCAGCCAAAGCGAACTGTCCTGAGAGCTCTTCATCACAGCCTGGAGCCACTTTAAGGAGCCACTTTTGCTTTGAAGTGCTCTTTACCCTTGAGAAAAGGTCAAAGAAAAAATACTTGTGCTTGTTTCATGACGCAATGACCAAAAAATGCACGACTTGCATTGAGCATCATCACGTTGCATCATCTGCCACAAACACTCATCTCCCTTTAGACAAACATTAAAAAGAAACTCCCAACTGAATGGATTCCCACAGAGCAATGACGCACGTCTCGGAGAGCGTGGAAATCTCGCAGGTTAAAGGTCTTTTGAGAAGCACGTCTCTATACACCTGCATTGTAACTCAACTTAAAGGGTGAGAGGCAGGTTGATGAAAAGATGAATGGACCTACTCCTCCTCCTCCTCCTCCTCAACACATCACTGTCATGTTGAAACACTCTGTCCATGCAGACACACACTTCCCAGAGTGGCAGAGGGTACTAGTGAAAATAAGCCTGAGCACTTTTCTTCGAAGCAATTCCAAGGCTTTGTGCATTAGCTGCATTTTCAACCTTAACCCTGTCTGAGAACAAGGACCCTCCATTTACAATTTCAGAACAAGGACCCTTGATATATATTTATAGCCATTTACAGGTGCTTTTCTTAACCAATTACACCTATAGAACAGTATAGAACAAAATGGCACTTTGATGTGTTGAAGAGCAGCTGGTGTTTTTTTGTTCGTTTTTTTGTTTTGTTTTGTTTTTTTATAGCTGTGCAAATGTCAGTCTTTTTTATTTATTTATTTATTTATTTATTTATTTATTTATTTGGTGCTGTTGCAAATGGTAAATGATAAATCAGATGTGTCCAGATGTCTCTTCTAAATGTCCTATTTTCTTGGAGTTTTGCCCCATCTCTTTTGGGAGGAACTGAGCTGCAGCAAAATAAAATAAGATAAAAGACAAAAACAAAGCAGTAAAATAAAACAAAACAAAATAAAATAAAATCTGCAAATTTTAATAGAAAAAAGGTGTTGGACTAACAAGAAGTCACAGAATGATTTGGCTGAAAATCAAACATCGAGGAAAAATGCAAGCACATGAATTTCATTTTCACACTGCATGTGAAAAATAAAATAAAATAAAATATGAATTAAATAAATTTAATTAAATTAGATCTGCTAATTTTACAACAAAAAGGTGTTGGACTAACAAAAAGTCTTAATGTCAGACTGATTTGGCTGAAAAATCAAACATGGAGGAAACAAATGCAAACAGATTAATTTCATGTTAACATTCCATGTGTAAAATAAAATAAATGTTTCTGGGTTAGCAAAAAGTCTTTATCTCACAGCTTGACTTGACTGAAAATCCAATATGTAGGAAGCAATTGCAAAGAACTGCCCCTTTACTATTCATATTCTTTATAGGATCATTCAAAAGCTCCCCTCAGCCTGAAAAAACAATCATGCATGAATTCCTGTGCAAACATTACAGCTCATGTGTCACTTTGTGTGATCATCTAGCTTGCAGTATTGGCCTATTCACACTCAAATTAACCCTGGGTTATTATCGTTTTAAATCCAGGGTAAAGCAACATTTGACTCTTGTAAATTTGAAAGGGGGTTCACAATGTGTTTATCCTTGGGTCATGAAGCCCTACTCCAGAGTTCAGCACTGACAGGAAATGTTATTTTAAAACATAATTTCATTCTTACTGGTCTGAAAAGTATATTTAGGATAAAACAGATGGTTCAGGAATATATATACGCTAATCATGCATAAGCAAGACAAGCTGTTATTTAAACAGATACATGCAGTGTTCATCCAATCAGTGATACTGATACCGAAAAGTTATCCTAGAGTTTATGAATTTACAGTGTGAAACCTTAAAAAGTGAATACAAAATAAAGACTGAACAATGTGAAATAATGAAAAGGATAGTCCACTGAAATCAGTGTTACTCTCAGAACACAAAGGCAGGTATGCCATGTGTCTATATAACAGAAAAACATCTCGGTTACGTACGTAACCCTCGTTCCATGATGGAAGGAACGGAGACATTATGTCGTGACGACATAGGGGATTCACTTGGGGGCCCCAATCACCTCTGACTTTAAGAGAAAATGCCAATGAATATTGGTTAGTGGATTTTGCATACCTGATCCACTCCCCGTGCATACGGGTATAAATAGGCGACAGGTGCATCCACTCATCATGTTTTCTGCTGAGGAGCCAAGAATGTGTCCCTGGCAAACAGCGACGCTTCAAGATTGTGGCATGGGGACATAACGTCTCTGTTCCCTCCATCAGTTGACAAGCAAGCGCGTGACAGACAAATGCCAAGCAAAGATCGTAACCTTCCCATCGGCCCAGCGCAAATTCGCTGACCTTGGTACCCGCAGGGACCAGAGGTGAGTACATCGCTGCTGGAGATAGCCAAGCCGCTGTTCCTTTCCCCACAGAATTTCTTAACAGAAGGGATTCCAACATTCAGAAAGATAGCTTCAAGTCTTTCCTATTTGTTTTTACAGCTTGGCAGTAATGATGAGGAAACAAGCTTTCCGGAGAAGGGCGCTACGGAGGCCACATCCTACCCAAAGGGAGGTGACATGTGGAGACACTGATATGGACTGACCCAGGCCTGGGGCAGTACTATATACAGAATGGGACTCTGAGGCAGGTCCTACCTAGGAGTAGGAGTAGGAGTAGGGAGGAGAGCTCTTCCCGCCACTTACCTATTACCCAACACACGGGAAGAATCTGGCTCAACGCGGAGACTGTAAAACCTCCCGAAGGTGTTTGGTGTCGCCCAGCCCGCAGCTCTACAGATGTCTGCCAGAGAGGCGCCGTTCGCCAACGCATAGGCAGAGGCAACACTCTGTGTGGAGTGAGCCCTCACCCCCAGGGGGCACGGCTCGCCTTGGGATTTGTACACCAAGGTGATGGCATCCGCTATCCAGTGGGCCAACCTCTGCTTGGAGACAGCCTTCCCTTTCTGCTGACCTCTGTAGCAGACAAAGAGCTCCTCAGAGCTCCTAAAGCTCCGGATGAGGTCTATGTATATGCGCAGCGCTTTTATGGGACACAGCAACACCAAGGCTGGATCTGCCTCCTCCAAGGGCAAGTTCACCACCTGATAGCGGAAGGGCGTGGTGGGAACCTTGGGCACATATCCAGGCCGAGGTCTCAGGAAAACGTGAGAGTAGGCCGGCCTGAAAACAAGGCACTCTTCGCTCACTGAAAATGCTTGGAAGTTCCCGACCCTCTTGATGGAAGTGAGCGCTGTCTTAGCAGACAGGAACTTCAGCTCAGCTGAGGCCAGCGGCTCAAAGGGACCCCTCTGAAGTCCAACCAGGATGATAGATAGATCCCAGGAGGGCACCAAGGGTGACCTAGGAGGATTTAACCTCCTGGCACCCCTCAGGAACCTCAAGATCGTGCTTTCACAGGGACCAGCCGTCTACTGCATTGTGATGGGCCATGATAGCAGCCACATACACTTTCAAGGTGGAGGGTGACAGCCTACGTTCCAACCTCTCTTGCAGGAGGTGACAGCCTACGTTCCAACCTCTCTTGCAGGAAAGAAAGCACTACTCCAGTTGTGCATCTTCGGGGGTCTTCTCAGCGAGAAAAACAGCAGTTCGCGAACAGACTCCACTTTAGTGCATAGGCTTGCCTTGTTGAAGGAGCTCTATCCTGAGTGATGGTGTCTACCACAGTCTGTGGCAGGCCACTTAAGTCTGCCATGTCCTGTCCAGGAGCCGCAGTGTTGTCCGTACGGACCAACACATGCTTGCCTAACAGCAGTGGCTGGAACTGCCGCAAGGCCAGATGCACTGCCAGCAGCTCTAGGCAGTTGAGGTGCCAAAGCAGTCGAGGCCCCGTCCAGAGCCCCGAGGTGGCCTGCCCGTTGCTTGCGTCTTTTTCAAGATGCCGTTTCGTCCATGGTCCTCTTGGTTGCAGTCGTTACCTGTCTGCAGATGATGGACACGATCATTGTCTTCAGTGTCTGGGCATCCAGCATGGTGAGGATGCGTTCGTGGATGACTCATGTGCCTATTGTGGGCGTAGGAACATGATGTCGCTGTGATCTTGCCTTTCTTTTCTGAAAAGATTGGCACCCTCTGCTGTCACCCGTCCTGGTCTCTCTGGCTTGAGCAAGGGACCGCCGGCTGGCGCTCTGGGAGGTCTGAGGGTGACCGTAAGAGCTTTTCCGCTGGGCACGTCCCTACAGACCTCTTACTCCTCACGCAGCGATCGTCCTGTCCGGTTCCCGAGTGATTTCGCTGGTTTGTCCCATGGGGCAAAGATCAGATGTCGATTGTAGCATCGGGGGATGGGCTTTCGTCCTCCAAGGATGAAGGTTCGATGGGGCTGCCCCCCTCGGGTGTTGTCGCCACTGCCGAACTGGACCCGGAGTTGACGGCCATGCTTGCCCGGGCAGCCATGAGCATTGGGCTGGAGGTCAACAGATTGCCCAGTCCCGAGCCCTCGCGGTTGGATGATTGATTTATCGGAGTGGGTCGCGGCTCACTACCGCGTTCTGCTCCGGTGCCTTTCTTCCCGGAGGTGCATGTGGAGCTGATGAAGTTGTGGATGGCCCCTTTCACGGCAAGAAACCGCTCGCCTCCCTCCCCCAGGTGGAGAAAGCAGTTGCGGTGCACTTGTGTCCGCAAAACGCTGCCACTTGGAGGAATCATCTGTGTCTCCTGTCCAAAGCTTGTAAAGTGACGGCCAATCTCGCGGCCAAAGCTTACAGTGCTGTGGGCCAGGCTGCCTCTGCCTTGCATGCCATGGCTATCCTGCAGGTACACCAAGCCAAGGCACTGAAACAAATGCACAAGGGTAGTACCGACCCGGGGTTGATGCAGGAGCTGCGCACTGCGACTGACTTCGCCCCCCGATGAAAGTCACGGCACGGTCCCTCGGGAAGGCGATGTCCACTCTCATGGTCCAAGAGTACCATCCCTGGCTCAACCTGGCAGAGATAAAGGACGTTGACAAACCACGCTGACAAACAATACTGTCGAGGGCTTTGCCCAGCAGTTCTTGGCAGTGAAGAAGCAGACCGACACCTAGGTCTGCGCATCGAGCCTCTCGCAGGAGTGCGGTGCCCCCCGCATCCTAGCCAGCCCCCAATCCTCCAGGAAGTCGATGAAGCAGCCCTGACACGGGCAACCCGGAGATGTGGGATTTTGCTCTTTCTCAGGAGACGACGAGGACAGCGTCACTCCCCCGGAGGAGGACCGGCGGAGAATCCTTTGTTTCTGTTCAGTAACCACCTTCTCAAAGAAAGAACAATTTCCTTTTCTTCCGGGTTCTCAGGTTCGTGGGCTGACAGTGTGCGATGCGCTGCCTCCTCACTCTCACCCGCAACCCATCTTGCCAGCGGCCAAGAGAGTGCGGTTGGGGTAAGCAGTGCCTCCCCACGCGCCTCTAGCCAGTCCCGCCAGGGACTTAGGGAGTTCTGCGAGGATGGGTCTGAACGCAGTGCCTTCTGTACCATCCAGCCTTACTCCCCTTCGCTGCACCACTGTGGGTGCATCGGTTGTTCCTTTGGTGCCTCTTGCACGGTATTTGGGAGCGTGGCTTGCGCTGCCCAGGCTCATTTGCAGAATTCGACTCGGCTACATGATTCAGTTTGTCAGGTGATCTCCCAAGTTCAGTGGTGTTCTCGGGACTTCAGTGTTGACGCAGAAGCGGATTATCAAAAGCATCCAGCCCCAGGATAGGTTTGCAGCGATCGACCTGAAGGTAGCTTACTTTCATGTCTCGATCCTTCCTCGACACAGACTGTGCCTACGGCTTGTGAACATAGACTAAAGTCATCAGCAAATAACATGCAGGTCAGTGTCTTACTGAAATGAAATGCCTGGATGCCAAATAGTCAAAGACAAATAAGGTGTTGTCATGTAAAACAGAAATTCTGAGTATATTATGTTTTACAAAAGCAGAAGATACCATATCCTGCTGCAAAATTATTTTGCATGCTTAAAATTAATTTATTCCTCTTTAGTAGTCTGAATGTCACTGTCCTGTTTACCGATTCTTTACATGATACATAATTCTTGCAACTAATGATTAATGGAATAAGTGACTAAATTAACTAACATCGTTTTTTGACTGTATTTACTTTCATGTACTGTTTCATATATACTTTCAATCTAATGAACAGTCAAATATGCCAACTATAAAAGTAGAAGCAATATAATGATAATTCTAAATGTGAAATTCCCCAATTTACACATTTATACATGACTGATTTTAATTTGTATAAGCTATTTTTGCTTGTCATTTCTAAATGGATCCTTTTCTACATGAGTAATTTTAATTCACAAAAGCTATTTTTGCCTGAGGAATTTTCTCACAAAAGTGATTTGGCCCAAGTTGAAGTCTTGGTACTTTTTCCATATTCGTCTGCCAGGTGGATGCAGACGGGGTTAATCTGCACCCCCTATGGCTGACACACATACCCCTCATCTGCTGCCCACTATCAGAGCCCCACCCCGGCCAGCTGTCAGCGGATGACGGACACCAGAAGGGGTCCCAATCACGCCTACATGCATGGCATCATTGGGGTGCATCCTAAAGCCTACGGTCCATATGTTCTTTTATGCTTTTATGACGTGATTTCTGAATACTGTGGTCATTGATGCTGTTTATGTCTCGGTCACCCACTCACATGCTGATGTCATGCATTATGGTTGGATGACTCTTCTCTATATAAGCACCCACATCTTGAAATGAGCATATTCCATTCCAAAAAAAAAAAAAAGTAAAATAGGCTATGCATCATTTTTGAATAATTTGTTTTACATAATCTAAAACTGATGTTTCATGACCTAAAAATGGGTCACATACTTTATGGTAATTTACCTGTCACTTGCTAGAACTAGTCAAACTAGACAGATGTCAGCATGGACAGGTTGCGTGACATGCCCTCAATTTTCAAAAACACAATATGAAATATATTATATACAGGTTTGTTTGGTAAATCACTTTTCTGCTGTTGTTAAGAAAGGGAATATGTAAAATATAAAACTATTGATTAATAAGATATAAAACTATTGACTAATATGTAAAATATAAAACTAAAAAGTTTGTTGGGTATATATATATATATATATATATATACAGTATATACTGTGTGTGTGTATATATATAGAGAGAGAGAGAGAGAGAGAGAGAGAGAAACTATATATTTTATCATTATTGCATTTTATGCATACTAATGTTTAAGTTTGAGAGCATAGAAAAACTGACTCTACGTCATTTGCGTGTTTGTCAAGATTCTCTGAATAGTGGAAATTTCTCTGCTGAATTATGGGTTGGTTTTTACCTGAAATTCCACTGTTGAACATGAGTATTTAAAGTTAAAAGTTGAAATAATGTTCACTGATGGCTTAAACAAAAGCGTAACATCGATTAATAACCTCGTAGCAGTGGCGCAAAAACGGGGCATGCAGTATATGCAGTGCATAGGGGCGCCACACATAGGGGGCACCATTTTGCCAGAATCACTATGTGAAAATCTTATTTAATAAAACGTCATAAATAATCAAAAGCTTAGTTGTTAAAAAATAATGTAATGAAACATTTTTTTTTTTTTGCATGTTTAATGAGTTCAAAAATGTGTTTATTATAAACTTAAAGGGGTGGTTGATTGCAATTTCACTTTTTTAACATTAGTTAGTGTGTAATGTTGCTGTTTGAGCATAAACAATATCTACAAAGTTGCAGCGCTGAAAGTTCAATGCAAACATAGATATCGTCTTTTAAAATTCTGGAAGTTTTATGCCTACAAAAACAGCTGGTAAGGGACTACAACGAACTACTTCCTGGGTCACGGACTCAGATAAACCCCGACCTCGGGAACATGTAAGGAAGGGGGTGAGGCCATGCTGTGCTGCTTTAGAGAAGAGGAATAAAACTAGGGGTGCATGTAAAAATCTATTCATATATGAATCGCGATTCTGTCTTCTAATGATTCTAATAGATTCACAAGTTTCAAAATCAATGTTCTAAAACAGCTGTTCTTAATACTGCTCCTCGCGTCCCCCTGCTCTGCATCTCTCTCTCTCTCTCTCATTCAGATTGTCAGATCAGCTCCAGCAAACTGTTCCAATTATACATTTTCACATAGCAATGAGAAGCTTTATACATGGACGCGTGTGTGGTTGCCGTACTGTATTAAATCTTTAATCAGAATAAAACCGTATATTAAAATCTAACATAAGCAGTAGCATAATGACAGTGTATCTTTGTTGTCTAGTATGAGACAACAAACAAACAAACATACCATTAAAAGCCGTGCTTGCACAGGTTCTGCGCGATCCTCTTCACTAATATCCTCTGCGTCTCAATCAAGCTCAAATTGATAAGCAATATAGACGACGCCATTGTTTACAATACAATCGGAGCACATGCTGCTGAGCTGAGGGGCGGGACATTTAGACGCACGCTCTGCGGTTTAGTGAATCACAACACACTGAGCCAGCTAACCAATCAGAGCCCATCACGTATTTCTGAGGGAGGGGCTTCATGAAAACAGGAAATAATGGAGGCTTTTGTCAGAGAAGGGACAGAGTGGTGTGGAATAACGGTAAATTGTATGAAAAATAATGCGTTTTTTAAAAAACGAAGCATGAACACATGTTAGACTGCACCCCATAAACACAATCAAGCCTAGAAAAAAAAAAAAACAGTCAACCACCACTTTAACGACCACAACAAACGGGAGATTTTTCAGACACGCACTTCAGCTTGCCCTCAGTGCCAGACGCTAGCCAAACGAGCGCGGAAAAGGTACAGGTGCCAAATGAGCTTCAGTAGAACAAAAGTGAACTGCGGTCTGATGAGATGTTGTTATGTCAGTAAAACAAACTTTCCTGTTCTGTCAGAGGTATTCACTGTACGCGAATATGAGGCGCAAGCTCTCACTTAATCATAAATAACCCGCACAAGAAACTATACGAACATACATCGTCAGTTAAGTCATGAAAGTACCAAAATTGCGATTAAAGCTGCAAAACTGTGCATGCACATATACATGATGCATCACATTTAAGAAAGTCTCTCAAATGCATGTAGGCTACTGAAATATGCTGCAATTCGTGATCACAATAGGACGCAAAATGATAGCCTATGTATTTTTTTTTTTTTTTTTTTTTTGTAATTTAGTGCACAGGTAGGCTAAATGTGCAGTTGTACTTTGTAATTTGTAAAGTACGAAAATGAAATGATATTTAAATGCATAAAATAAACATTTTACATTATGGCAATTATGTGCCCTTTTTCACATTATTCAGATGGGGAACTTTTTTTTTTTTTTTCCTTTGTACAGAGCTCGATTTAGGTTTGACAAAACTTGCAATTAATTCATTTTGACAACTAATAGTGTTAAACAATTACTTTTTTTTTCAGAGTTCATTGATTATATAAAATTCAGTGAAGGTTGACTAAACTTTGAACTATCTGCATGTCTCATCCAAGAATAGGCCTGTGCAATGATGGATGACAAGCTTTTTGGGGTGTTGAGACCCAGAACCAAGCTGACTGAACAATAAATCTATAGTGAGCCCTTTTATTAAAATAAATACCTGGAGGTAAAAATAATACAAAAATGGTCATATTCACTCAATTACCTGATCTAATTAACAGCTACACAAATTCTCAATTACAATTACATACAAATTAATTGTATTCAGTTGTGTTTTAGGCACTAAAACAGTCCAGTGTAGTCAAATAGGCTACATTTCTATATTGAAATAATGAAGATTTCTGTGCCACCACCTATGAAAACATCCATTGCCTAAGAAAGCAAATATCAGTTCATTTTTTAGTATCTCAATTGCTCAAAAAAAAAAAGAAAAAAAAAACACGTTTGTGAATGTGCATTTGATTTATATTTGTGAGAAACTGAGAAGATTGTAAATGATACAAACTAGCCACCTATCACTGAAAATTGCCGTTTTAATTCAAAATAGTCCATCTGTGATTCAAGTAGATCCGATGAGTTGAAAATTCTTGCTACTTCATACTTCAATACAAAACAATGCTGAATTTTGACAAAAAGGAGATTTTTAAATTATATAATTGTGATTTTATGTCTAAATATAACTCCATTAGCAAAACATGTGAAAAGAACCATATTACAAAGTGGAAATGGTAAATGAGACAATAAATGATCTTCTGCTGCCATCTAGTGGTCATAGCGGAAATCATGACATTCATTTTAATAGTAGACCTATTTGTTTTTCTGCCAGGTGAAATATTGGCAGAAATCTTCAACTTAGCATGGCCACTTTTCCATGAATTATCTCTATAAGTAAAAAAATAAATAAAAAAGAGCAGACATTCTTTAAAGTAAATTTTACTTACAGTGTTCTCATTTTATATAAAAATGTGCAAAAATATGAATAACTTTGAGGCCATTGAATAATAGGCCTATATTTAAACTTTTCTGCTGAAGTTTGTTTTAGGGGCTACTAGAATACAGGGGGGCGCCAACACTGATCTTGCATACCCCTCGGCAAATGTGCAGTTGCGCCCCTGCCTCGTAGCTCACAACAGACCTGTCTTTGAAAGTTTATTAATCATCAGTCAAAATCAGTTCTCCCATGGAGAAAATGAATGGGACTTTTACTTCCAGAACCCGACTGTTGCACACTATTAGAAAATATTTTGGCATTGTAAATGGCCAATCAGAATCAAGTATTCTAGAGAGCCACATGAATATAAAACTTCTTTATGAAATTTTTGGTAGCACTGTTTTACAGTTCTGTTCGGGTGTACATACTATGTACTTATTATAGTAATTACAATAACTGGGTAATAACTAGGTACTAACCCTGAACCTACCCCTAAACCTATCCCTAAATGTATTTACTTTATATTATTTACTTTCTTACAGAAGTACACTGTAAGTACAGGTAAGTGCACTGTAAAATAAAGTACAGCTAAATTTTCCGTATCACCATATTGCATACTGTCATGTCAACATTTTTACATGTTTTAGGGTCATATGTAGGGCATTTTTAAAAATTAATACATTTTAATCTTTGATTTCAAGGCATTTTTAAATGACCTTTTACAATAATAAAAAAAAAAAAAATACCACCATATAGGGTCGATATTTGATGTCTGGTGTAAAGTGAAACCTGAACTAAATCACTGTACAGTGACATCACAACATCTGCTTACATCAGCAGTTGAGTGGAAATGACTAAAGCAGTGGGTGTGTATTAAATCAGTGTATGATAAATGTGTTCATATTGTAATATGTGCCTTGCCAAAGGAGGATGGGCTCTTGTGTTTGATTCCTCGCAAGGTTTTTCATCCTCTACACCTAAACATATTTTTTCTTGCTGTGTGGAGGTTTTAAGGTGTTTTGGTTTAGTAAAGCTGCTTGGATACAACATGTATTGTGACAAATGCTACATAAATAAGACTGCTTGAGTTTAAAGAAAAATAAATAGATGTAGATGAGTTAGTTTCTTCATCAGAACAGATCTAGAGAAATTTGGCATTACATCATTTGCTCACCAATGCCTTTTCGGGAGTGTCTATTTACACTAAGTGCAAATAGTCCTCCTTGTTGGCAAAGGCTATTTACATTAACTCCGCCCACCAACGTTTGATTGGGATAGTCGACACTGAAAAAAGATGCTCATTTTAAGAATGGATTCAAGCGCATGCTTTTTGACGCGATCTACCCGAGTTCGAATCCGCCTTTTGCCGAACTTTTTTCCTCCCTTTTCAAATGTCATATCGCATCAGAAAGGCATTTATTTTCAATAAAAATTAAGGAAAAATCAAAAAGTTGAAAATAAAGTATCAGGTAGGGTAAGGGTAAGTGTAGGAAGGGCTTTATTGTCCCAATAAGGTGGCATCCATTTAATAATTTGAATTAAAACTATAATTTACTCTCAATACGTTATTATTGTGTACTGTTTTATAATGTACTACAATACTGAGGTGCAGATAATTGCCTCTACTTGCAATAAATTGTATATAAATAGCAGAAAATCTTGCTATTTTAACATAGTGTAAATAGAATCCATCGCAATTTGCACTTAGTGTAAATTGCATCTATCACTATTTACACTTAGTGCAAATAGCCGCTGCCTGGATCTTCTGCAGTGAATGGGTGCCGTCAGAAGGAGAGTCCAAACAGCTGATAAAAATATCACAATAATCCACAAGTAATCCACACCACTCCAGTCCAACAATTAATGTCCTGTGAAGCGAAAAGCTGCATGTTTGCAAGAAACAATCCAATATTAAAACGTTTTTAACTGCTACTGCCATTTCTGGCCAAAATACAAGTTCATAATCCATAATAATGCTTACCTCCCCAGATGTCCTCTCACATCAACATCCACCTACGTATTTGCTTAGAACTGTTTTGACAGTTAAAAACATCTTAATTATTGATTTGTTAACTGATGGACTGAGTGGTGTGGATTACTGTGATGTTTTTATCAGCTGTTTGGACTCTCATTCTGATGGCACCCATTCACTGCAGAGGATCCATAGGTGAGCAAGTGATGTAATTCTCATTTCTCCAAATCTGTACCGATGAAGAAATAAACTCACCTACATCTTGGATAGCATGAGGGTGAATAAATTTTCAGCAAATTTTCATTATTGGGTGAACTTTTTTTTTAAAGGCATCATCGTACTTTATACTTTAGCCGCGAAACTGGCAAACTAGTACATTATTAGGAAAGGTGACTTGCAAAGATTCATAAAAAACCCTTATACTCACTTCTGTAGGTGAGGCTGGATCACGAATGATTCGCGCGAACATAGACACATTTAGACAGATCGGGATCGGCACATTCACTTCAAAAGCGAAAGTAACATTAATCCTCTGCGTCTTCAGCGGCTCAGATGTCGGGAGTAAATGACGACTGCTATATTCATTATTACATCCAACAACAAAGCACCTCAATCGCTTAATCTGAGACATCTTGTCTTCCCCTGCACCGGAGTCGACACAATGATGGACTGATGACAGCTCACTCAGGGTGGGTCTAAGGTAAAACGGTCTTGTCGATCAACTATCATGGGAGCGGCCTGCACAGAACTACACAGTACTCTCAGAACAGCCTGATTTGAGAAAGGGGATTTTAAAATAGGGATTTAAAAAAAAAAAAAAAACACTGGGTGGATTTTTATCATTATAAGATGAATGTGTACACACACTTCCAACACACATTTATGTTCAAACAACTTGAAAAGTGAATTTTGCATTCCGATGACCCCTTTAACATTAAAAGATAGTGGCATTATCCGTAATACAAATAGCCAGGGGCTTGTTTATTACAACCCCCCTGTTCATTCTTCCTTAAAAAAGACCCATCATAATTACAGTCCAATCATTGCTGCTTCGCCAATGCGGACCCCTGACAAATCACTCGAACATGTCAACAGAGAGTCACAGTAGACAGACGATCAAAATGAGGCTTAAGTGTGATGGATTGCTTGTTCAGGTAAATGGAAACTGATTTCTTCACTTTGTACTACTAGTCATTTAGCTGTAGTGGTGTGTATGTGTGTGTGGCTGTGTGAGTACAGCATTAGACAGCATCCCACAATCCCTCTGATCCTGCTGTGGTTAATGGTGTTATCTAACGCAAATCAAGGCCGGACAGCATTAAGGCGGTGATTCAGCCCTCCTCATACACTAATGATTCCCTCTCATATGTGTTACCTTCCCTCCATATAATTCTGTTGTGCTCTCTCTTTCGTAATTTGTACTTAACTGTCTACTAATCAACGATGAAGGAAGAAGGGAGGGAGGAGAGATAATGCTAGACAAACTCTAATGATACAAGCCAGAAGAGAGAAAGTGAGATAGAAGGGGTGTGTTTAAACAGACGGCAACAATAATATATATATATATATATATATATATGTTTTTTGTTTTTTTCGGGGTTTTTTTCAAGATAAGACACCTAGTACACACCTGAGCAATCAGCTGATCTCATCATGACAAAGAGAAAACATGCGACCGGGGTGGAGAAAAGGACATCAAGATACAGAGGAGGCCCGGTGGATTTGTGTGTGTGATTTATTCTGCTCTGTGGTGACTGATTATGTGCTTATGAGGTCAGCAGAGACCGAGCCAATCAGAAACCATGTGTTCAAATCAAGAGAAAACCACTTATAATTCCTCTTAGCTGTAGACTTAACAGGACAATACATGTCATTTTTCCACTGTGAAAAATGACTGTGATTTTAATGGTAAAAAAACAGTGAAAAAGCTACGGTAAAAACCTGTTAAATTGTTAACGGTAAGTTCCCCTAATATACATGATGAAAAACTGTAATAGACATTTCAGACAATTTTACTTCCGCTTTTGGAAGTGAAAAAGAATGTCAAATTTACAGGGAAAAACCGTAAATTGACGTTCCCAGAATTCCCTACGTTGCATTTCAAATTTTGTTTGAATTTGATGTTTTTTCTTTTAAATAACTAGGTTTCTTCTTAGTTTTTTCTTATCAGTTATGTTTATTAGGGTTGTATGTTACATCTAATGTTGTTAAATTAATGTTTATTGCATATTTCAGTTTAACGAGTCTCACCATGATGGTGTTTAGTGCTTGTGTGAATGACACTGTGCGCCTTCTATATATGTTATTATTTAAAATCTGCTTGTGATGATCACCTCCTGCATTTGGTGGACATCAGTGTATTTCAAAGGTACACAACAGAGTTCAGTAGGTTGGTATATTAACATTATATCAGTTAATGAAATTATGTTATTTAACTGTAAATTTAAGTTAAAACCTTAAAGCCTAAAACGTTGCTACCGTATATTTTACGGTAGAATTCCGGCAACCACAGTTGCCGTTTTTTTTTTTTGCCGTATATTTTACGGAATTATTTTTACAGTGTAGATATATCAAAACATTATTTTTGATAATTAATATTCATTGCTAAGAACTTCATTTGAACTTTAAAGGCGATTTTCTCAATATTTAGATTTTTTTGCACCCTCAGATTCCAGATATTCAAATAGTTGTATCTCGAACAAATATTATCCGATCCTAACAAACCATACATCAGTGGAAAGCTGATTTATTCAGCTTTCAGATGATGTATAAATCTCAATTTTGAAAATTGGCACTTAAGACTGGTTTTGTGGTCCAAGGTCACATATGTTACAATTTATAAGTAAATGCACATTGTTCTCTCATTCGATGCTATTGTCACGTTTCTCAGGAACACGGAACGAGGAGACATGGAGAGATTCAAATAACAGTTTTAAATGACTCAACAGACAAGGAACAGGTGTAGACTCACACAGAAGACATCTAAGAGCCAACAAGGAAACACAGAAAGGACTACACATTATATACTAACCTAAACTAGGGGCAGACAGGTGCTGGGAATCAACTAATAATCAGACTAATCAGACAGGGGAGAAACTGGGTCACGGAACACATGGGGAGCAAAAAAACACAACAAAACAGTCCAAAATCCTGACAGCTATATTTAAAGTACCAAACTTTTTATTTTATTTTATTTGTATAGTTCTTTTTCATCTGAAGCTACTTTAGTTATATTGAGATACTATTACAATTTTTAATTAATATTTTTAAATTGCTTTTTTAATATTTTCCATTTTCATTTTAAGCTTTTCTTTTATTAAGTTTCTTTATGGTTTAATTAATTTTTATTTTCACTTTTAGGTATTTTAGTGAATAAAGTTAAATAAAATGCAATCATGTATTTTTTTCAGTTAATGTTTATTTTATTTTGGTTCTAGTTTTAGTTAACCATAATAACCCTGCAACAAACTACAACACTTCCAACACTTTCCAGTTTTGTTGCATCACATTGCATCATAGAGGCAGTAAATCACTGTTTGATGTAATGAAAATGTACCTCTGATGAAAATATGATAGTATGGTTATCTGATACAAAAAAATAATACATGCATACAAACATTTAGGGCAATAAGGTATGAAAGACTGTGCTAAACCATGAAAATAGTTGCCCCCAAGTGTCAAATTGTTTTAATAAAATAATTATTGCATAATAAAAACATAAAGAATACAATTTTCTATTAAAATCTTTAATTTGCCAAATTCATTAAGTGCCATTCTTCTTCTAAAAGAAACAGTCAGTTTATTGCAGGTGTTTAATGCTGCATTAAGCAAACAGCATCCAGGACTGTAAATACCCATTTTAAAATACCTATATTTTATAGGTATTTTTATATGTGTATTAGGATGCAAAATAACCACACAAAACAGCACTTGCAGCTGCAGAGAGCAGTCAGCCTTAAAAACCGTGCAAAATCATGCGCTATAAATGAAGGGTCCATTTGGCATGCAATCATCTCTGTAACAAATCAGCAGTAGGAAAAAACAAAACAAATGGCCAATTGTCCGAGAGAAAACAGCAATGATTCATGGGGCCTGTTTAGCAAACATGAAGCTGACTCCAGTGAGATTGCTTCATATTTCTCTGTGGAATCTCAAAAATGAATCTCACTGGAGACCACAGTGATAACGTGTTTTAATCTGTGCTAGTAATTGATGGTTTGGGTTACTCGGTAGTTCTGAACCAGAGCAGGTAACGTACTGAGTGGGTAATTAAAACAGGTGTCAAGTGAGTGATTAATCCATTAATCCTCCTCATCTTTAGATCAGCCCATTTATCTTAAACTAGACAAGCAGTGTAACGCTTTCACACGGCCGCAGGAATCAAATGCACAGCTGCAGACAGAGAAGACTTTGGAAAAATGAGAGCGTGCTGACCAATTGAATTATTAAAGCATGTGTGTGTACTGCCAATGTACAGTTTACTTCAGTCTGGACACAGAATAAGAAACAAAAATTGTGTACTAAAGGAAAACCATGACAACATATAAGCAAAACAGATGATTTAGTACATGAACATTATATCAACGTTCTGTTAACAAACCACAGTTGCTGATCTGAAGATGTGTGCTCTGTTGTTCCTGTGATGTTGTAACAGTACAAACAAGCAGTCTGTTATCTGCACCGCTTTGGTTACTGAACATGGCGGCTGGGCAGAAGAATAACGAGATGTCATGTGTCTCTGCAGCAGCCTTGGCCACTACTAACAAACACACACACATGCAAAAGAAATGAGTATGAGATGAGTTACACATAAATAACAAATATACTATAACCTAGTCATTCACAAATAAATATAATTTACTGGTGATTTTGAACATCTTTAACCTTGAACACTGACCGCTATGAGTGCAATAATGAAGCACAGATATATTGAGTGATGTTCTCGTGTTCGCTGGACGACAGATTCAATCTAACACGATCGATAAAAGCGGTTCAATAAAAGGCACTGAATAAAATTGATGACAGAATTTATAAATTCATGGCAGGACTGTGACTATAACCTCTGAATTTATTTTTGCCATTTTTAGCCATTTTTTGGAGTCCATGCAAAAAAGAAAATCATTATTTGAATTTTTGTGTGAACTATCCCTTTAATCTAGTTTTGTAGCTATTCACTCCCTCAGTTTTGGGTCTTTTCTCTTCAGTAGACGGTGAAATGAGCGGATGTTGTGATATATTCTTTGTGCTGATTTTAGACGGTCACACATTGCTCATTGTGTTCATCTGAATACACCTCATCTGCTATCCCAGCAAAATGGGTCAGGGTGATATATGATCATACAGAGTGAAAGAACAGTGCCTGCCTTCCCTCTTTCTGTCTTTCTTCTACCCCTTATGTTTGTCCTGTTGTTTTTATCTTCCCTGTGGCTTTGATAACATTATATATTTAATACATTAATTTTTTATATATAATATTACATTTAGCTCAAAAATTAGGCTTGGACTTCTGGCTTTTAAGACACTACTTAAAAGCTGGAGCTGAAATTAATTAAGCTTTTTTTTTTTTTGACTTGCCTCTTTGTCTGTGTTTATCTGAATATAATATAATATAATATAATATAATTTTATTATTAATTTTGCATTTAACATTCCACTTACCTCAAAAAATCTGACATGAAGCTACTGATACTGAATGTTTTGAGCTGAGGTTATTCCAGTTTTTCTTAAGTTTTCTTGCTAGGTTCTCCTCTTTGTCTTTGTTTCTCTGTGTACGTCTGCTGTCTGTCAGTGCAGTCTCTGCGGTCAGGCTTGACTGCGCCTCTGATATACTTGTTTTCTTATGTTTCTGTTTTTTTGCTGCACTGACTGTCATTTTATTGATGTGTATGTAGCAGCTATGGGCCACTCCACACATTCCACTGGGTTTACATCAAACCATCACATCCAGACGTCAGACGCAAACACAGCAGGTGCACACCTGGCCTTCTAGAACTTGAAAGTGTGTTGTCTGAATGACAGAAAAGAGATAAATATTGATAAATATCAGTATACACAACTTGTTATCATTAGCAGTGTCTGTCAAGGCCAGCATCACTGCTATTTTTTATATTTAGAGGTACTTTGGTTCGTAACTCGTCTCACACCATTTGCATCACGGACATATACCTCAAAACATGCAGCTTGCTAAGGGATGCTTTTCTTAGTGATCAGTCTTACGATCATGCTGGTTGAAAGACCCCCATAGATTTACAGTAAAGCAAAGATTACCAACCAGGGATATGCATATTCCAGAGGTATATGCGAAAAGATTCACATAAGAGAAATGTTAATGCTAGGGGGCACTGTACATCCATAGATGCGCAAATGAGTATTGTTGAATAAAGTCTTTTTTTTATTTTCTTTGCATACAAAAAGCATTCTCGTAGCTTCATTAAGTTACGGTTGAACCGCTGATGTCACATGGGCAATTTTAACAATGTCCATACTACCTTTCTGGGCCTTGAATGTGTCAGTTGCATTGCATTCTATGGACAGTCAGAAAGCTCTCAGATTTCGTCAAAAATATCTTAACGTGTGTTCTGAGGATGAACTACATGAGGATGAGTAATTAATGACAGAATTTTGGTGATGCATTTTGCAAGGTTTGTGCACAAATCTATCGTGTTTTTGACATTTTGTAAAAATGTTACATCAATTGCAGAATACAATGAGGACAATTTCATGTTTTTAAAGCGTTCAAATAAGGGTTTGCAACATATGGCTTGCACCATGAATATGGCAGATAAATAGACCACATGAAGAGTGGTGGAGTTTCCCTCGCCAATTTTCTCTGCCTCTTGAGTCTTCCCTCCTTTCTGCACACAGGAGGAAATCCTGTGGTTTTCTCTGTAGACCCTCTCTTGTCCCTCTGGTCCAGCACTGACTCAGCCTCTCTCTCTGTCTCCATGCCTCATCTCACTCAGACTGTCACACAGCACCGCACCCTCTCGCTCATCGATTTCTGCCTCTTGTGTGGCCTCCTGGGCTCTCGCTCACTGCAGACCTCATACAGAGGTGTTGGACTGACTGAACCTCCACTAAACATGCTGATAGTCCTGCTGAAAACACTAGCATATGTTGTGGTTTAGATGCTGGTGCTTAACTAACATAAGAAAGTCTGGACGAGCACCAAAGCAGAACAAATCTTTGAGCAGCACATCAAAGATAGAAACAAAAAATCTGTTTAAAATCTGTTTCAGCTTCAAGTTATGAATATACAACATTCAACTTCATTTTAAAGTCAGTTGAATATAATTTAAGTTGAAATGACTTGTAGAGACAAGCTGCTTGGCCACTAATCTAACTCTTCCTTTGTCCACCAGATACATACTCTTTTTTCCAGCATAGACGTAAAACTGTATGCATCAGCCCAGTGTCATCCCACTTTATTGAATTCTCTCAGCTCTTGCTGGCAGCAGCTTGACGCCAGTTCCTTACCCCACAATGCACAGCCATAGCAACAGTATGTATCTCAGGGGATTGTAGGAAGGAGGATGGTAGAGGGAGAGATTGGAAGAATGAAACAGAATAAGACAGGAACTATTTTAGTCTTTCCTGACCTTTCAGTGTCTCCTCATTGTGTAAAACTAGGTAACGTAGGTGGCAGGGACAGATAGGGTAATGAAGACACTCTTTGCTTCAAGAATGGCAGATGTTTGTTGCAGCTGAGTGCGCGTTTCCTACATTACCCAGGATAGGCCTCATTGATTTCTCCTTTTGTTCTCTTCTACAGTAATATATCTGGAAATCGGCAGCGTGCCTGATTGCTTTTCTATACTATATAATGTCTTTGTGGTTACAGTGTGTACAACCCGAACTTCGGAAATGTTGGTTTGTTTTTTAAATTTGAATAAAATGAAAACTAAAAAACTTTCAAATCACATGAGCCACTATTTTTTCACAATAGAACATAGAGAATGTAACAAATGTTTAAAGGGAGAAATTGTATACTTTTATCTAAATGAGCACATTTCAAATTTGATGCCTGCTACAGGTCTCAAAAAAGTTGCAAATCTCATCATCTACAGTGCATAACATCATCAAAAGATTCAGAGAAACTGGAGAAATCTCTGTGTGTAAGGGACAAGGCCAAAGACCTTTGTTGGATGCCCATGGTCTTCGGGCCCTCAGACGACACTGCATCACTCATCGGCATGATTCTGTCATTGACATTACTAAATGGGCCCAGGAATACTTCCAGAAACCACTGTCGGTAAACACAATCCGCCGTGCCATCTGCAGAATCCAACTAAAGCTCTATCATGCAAAAAGGAAGCCATATTTGAACATGGTCCTGAAGCGCCGTCGTGTCCTGTGGGCCAAGGCTCATTTAAAATGGACTGTTTCAAAGTGGAAAATTGTTCTATGGTCAGACGAGTCCAAATTTGACATTCTTGTTGGAAATCACGAAAATCCAGATCTTTCACCTATAGAGAACATTTGGCACAACATTAAACGAAAAATACGTCAAAAACGACCATGAACTCTTCAACACCAAAACTCCAGAAACTCATAACCTCTGTCAAGAATCCGGTTCATGGTCTTCCGTCCACTCACCATCAGAGGTCGCCCTTCCTTCATATTGACTCTTACACCACACAGACTGTTACATGTCACTCAGCAAAGACTAAAATAGTTCCTGTCTTATTCTGTTTCATTCTTCCAATCTCTTCAAATTTCTCTGTTACAGGACTACAGTTGCCATCATCCATTGCACTGATTGCACATGCACAGCTGAATGCACTGATCACACAGCTGTCAACAATCACACGCTCACCTGAGAGCCATTGCACACACTACATAACACCCACTCAGATCCGGTTCAGATCGCTGAGTATTGTCTAGCGTTTAGCACTCGCCTAGTGTTAGCTACTTACCAAGCCTTTCCGCGGTTGTTTTGTGTTTAGTCTCCTGTATTGTTCTGTGTGTATCATTCTCCTAGTGATAGCTGCCTTACAGAGTCTTGTTCTAGTTTAGTCTAGTCTTTTCATATTGCCTTGTTTCTTGTTTCCTGATTCTTGCCTGTGTACCTTGGATTAACCCTTGTCTCGCCGCTAGGACTCTGTCTGTACCTCGTCTGGACTATTGCTCGTGTTTCTGGATTACTCTTCTTGTCAAGCCTTCTGGATTCTGTTCGCTGATCTATGCCAGCCCTAGGAATATTCTTGTGTTTTGCCTGTGCCATACCTGTTTGCTAGTGTTTTGACCCTGCCTGTGTTTGTTGACCACGTCTGTCAATAAAAGGCTTGCACATGGATCCGCACGCCTCACGCTTCTGTCACTCTGTTACAGATGCACAGATGTCTTCAAACTGTTTTGAAAAGAAGAGGAGATGCTACACCATGGTAAACATGCCCCTGTCCCAACTATTTTGAGACCAGGCATCAAATTTAAAATGAGCTCATTTTGTGCATAAAATTGTAAAATTTCTGAGTTTAAACATGTATGTTATCTATGTTCTATTGTGATTAAAATATTGGTTCATGTGATTTTTAAATTCTGTTAGTTTTCATTTTATTCAAATTTTAAAGTCCAAACATTTCCAGAATTTGAGTTGTATTTTAAATGCAATTGATATGATTTACGACACATAGCAGGGGTTAAAAGGGAATAACTACAATGAAAATCTGGACCTTTTTTTTTCTTTTCATTTAAACGTTTTAGGATTTATATTAATATTAAATGGGTCAAATGTTAGGATCATGTATATTTGGACAGAGGCACAATTTTTATTATTGTAGCTTCTGACCAAAACATTCAAGTTACAGCTATATAATGAATATGGGCTTAAAGTGCACACTCTGAGATTTAATTTGTATTCTCATCAAAATTGGAGGAAAGGTTAAAGAATTACAGCTCTTTAATATGTACCTCCCCCCTTTTTCAAGGGAGAAAGGTAAGTAATTGGACAGTTGACTCAAAATCTGTTCCATGGACAGGCGTGGGCTAGTCTTTCATTATTTCTACATCAGTTAAGCAGGTAAAAGGTCTGGAGTTTATTCTAAGTGTGCAATTTGCATTTGGAAGCTGTTGCTGTGAACCCACATCATGTAGTCAAAGGATCTCTCCATACAAGTGAAACAGACAATTGTTAGGCTTCAAAAACAAAACAAATCCATTAAAGAGATAGCAGGAACATTAGGAGTGGCCAAATCAACATTTTGGTACATTCTGAGAAAAAAAGAAGACACTGGTGAGCTCAGCAACATAAAAAGATCTAGACATCCACAGAGGACAACGGTGATAGTGATCCTCTCCATGGTAAAGAAAAACCCTTTCACAACATCCAGCCAAGACAAGAACACTCTCCAGGAGGCAGACATGTCACTGTCACAGTCCACAATCAAGAGAAGACTTCACGAGAGCAAATACAGAGGGTTCACCACAAGGTGCAAACAAGGCCAGATTAGACTTTGGCAAAAAAAAAAGAAAAGCCAGACCACTTCTGGAATAGCATTCTTTGGACGGCTGAAATTAAAGGAACACTCCACTTTTTTTGGAAATAGGCTCATTCTCCAACTCCCCCAGAGTTAATAAGTTGAGTTTTACCGTTTTTGAATCCATTCAGCCGATCTCCGGATCTGGCGATAGCACTTTTAGCATAGCTTAGCATAGATCATTGAATCCAATTAGACCAGTAGCATCGCGTTCAAAAACGATCAAAGAGTTTCGATATTTGTCCTATTTAAAACTTGACTCTTCTGTAGTTATATCGTGTACTAAGATCGGCGGAAAATGAAAAGTTGCGATTTTCTAGGCTGATATGATTAGGAACTATACTCTCATTCCGGCGTAATAATCAAGGAACTTTGCTGCCGTAACATGGCCGCAGCAGGCGCAGTGATATTACGCAGCGCCTGAAAGTAGTCCCCAGCTACCGGGCACTACTTTCAGGCGCTGCGTAATATCAATACGCCTGCTGCGGCCATGTTACGGCAGCAAAGTTCCTTGATTATTACGCCGGAATGAGAGTAGTTCCTAATCATATCAGCCTAGAAAATCGCAACTTTTCATTTTCCGCCGATCTTAGTACACGATATAACTACAGAAGAGTCAAGTTTTAAATAGGACAAATATCGAAACTCTTTGATCGTTTTTAAACGCGATGCTACTGGTCTAATTGGATTCAATGATCTATGCTAAGCTATGCTAAAAGTGCTATCGCCAGACCCGGAGATCGGCTGAATGGATTCAAAAACGGTAAAACTCAACTTATTAACTCTGGGGGAGTTGGAGAATGAGCCTATTTCCAAAAAAAAGTGGAGTGTTCCTTTAAGATTAACCTGTACCAGAATGACGAGAAGAAAAAAGTATGAAGAAGTCTTGGAGCAGCTCATGATCCAAAGCATACAACATTGTCTGTGAAACATGGTGGAGCTCTTGTGATGGCATGAGCATGCATGGCTTCCAGTGGCACTGGGTTACTGGTGTTTAATGATGACGTGACAGAGGACAGAAGCAGCCGGATGAATTCTGAAGTGTATAGGGATATACTCTCTGCCCAGATTCAGACAAATGCAGCAAAGTTGATTGGGTGGCGCTTCATATTACAAAACCCAAAACATACAGCAAAAGCAACCCAGGAATTTTTGAAGGTAAAAAAGTGGAATATTCTGAAATGGCCAAGTCAATCTCCTGATCTCAACCCAATTGAGCATGCATTTCACTTGCTGAAGACAAAACTAAAGGCAGAAAGACCCACAAACAAGCAACAACTGAAGTCAGCTGCAGAAAAGGCCTGGCAAAGCATCACAAAGGAGGAAACCCAGTCTCTGGTGATGTCCATGAGTTCCAGACTTAAGGCAGTCATTGCCAGCAAAGGATTCTCAACAAAATATCAAAAATGAACATTTTATTATTATGCATTTAATTTAATTTTTTATTTTATTTTATTATTAATTGTTTTATTCAATTTTTAATTATTTTTATGAAATGTCTTTTCACTTATTTATTTATATATCACTTATTACTTATTAACTAATCAGGGAATTGCTAGTAGTTATTTGGGGGGGGAGGGGAGTATCCCTGTTAGTTATTAGAATAACAATAAAAATATATGAATATGCACAATGAAACTGTTAGAAGTGTATCCACATTTGTGTCATCCCATTTAAAACAAAGCATCATGAAATATCTTTTGTCATTATAACATAATTATTCTATTTAGGATATTGCTCAGAATCTTGAGCATATCTTCTTACTCCAGCTTTTCAATCTAGCTTCTCAAAAGTATTAATAATAAATGACAAATCATAATTTTCTTTCTTGCTGGTGGGTGAGAGAATATCCACTATCAATGCTGGAGGGCAGCACAAAAAGAAAGAAAAAAATTTTTTTAATTCCAGTGTGGGTTTAATTCGAAAATACACATGCAGCACATTCAAACCCTGGTCATTTTCAGTCCTGAATGAGGCATTTTGTAGCCTTATCTCCCAAGGTTATCAGCACAATAAAGATCTCATGAAATTCTGATGGGATGCAAATGTCACTCACAGCACAGCTCAAGGACCCACCGAGTTCATCCAGTGACAAAAGTTAACATAATAAGTGACACATTCATTAGAGGCACTGTCAAAACACTGGAAGACGCACTGATGCTTGATGCAGCAATTAAACGTGGATTTTACAGAGTGTAGGAGGAAGTCACTGCTTCATTGCTCTACACCACAAAGACAGAGATTCAATAGAGCTGTGATTTTTATGTCTGGACGGCACAAAATGTAAGATGGCGCTTCATCAGGAGTTCGTTAAATACCTTCAAGATCTTCGTCCTTGGACGACTGGAACAGTAAGTTACAAGGCAACCGGCGGTTTAAAAGCGAATGTGTAAGTGGTTTTGGACACAAAAGCCCTTCTTTCTCGCCTGGATAGACTTGAGAGGTTGAATGAGCACCTGAATCCACGCATGACGTCAGCTCTTCTTTGTAGAGCAGACAGATCCAGTGTCAGTACTGTTATTGCTATAATGGAAATAAAAGGCCACGTATCTGAAGGGGGAAAGACGAGGAGTCTGTGGGAGGAAGAGAAAGATTATTCCGATTATCTTACTGATCCATCAAGTATGATATATTTTCTGTTTCACGTATTGAGATGCCAAGCGGAAGAACATATTTGGGAATTGAAGGATTTCAGAGCTTTCAGCCAGATTTGAAAATGAACCAAGGGCCATTTTTTCCCTCAGAGGGCATAAAAGATTCACTCCGTACCAGCTTAATAATACATTATCTATAACTCATCTTCTTAGTGGAGGGAGAACATGGATATTTCAGCAAAAGCAAGTCTTATGACTCTATATATCAGTTATATTTATATCTATGTTTTTCCCAGGCCTGTTCAAGAGAAACTTTTTGAAGGTTTGTGTTCAACAAACACACATAGGTGCAATGTTTGAGTGTCTACATATGGTGTAAATAAATGAGATAAAATGTTTTCTTTTTATGTGCAACATGAAACAAGAATAGAGTACTAATAGAATACAGTCTAGACAGCATCTAAGAAAGTGATACAAATCATAATCAAACCAAACCAGACAAGGCAAAAAAAAAAAAGACATTATGGGCAAGTCTGAATCTGTTGAGCATGGCTAAATAAAAATATGCATTTACATAGGTTGATACTTTGCATCTCATATAAATACATTGCTTTATGTAATTACATAACATTATGCAATTCTGTATCGGTTGCATGTAAATGCACCCTTTCAGCTCAGTCCTGCCAGTAGTGGAAGAGCTTTGCCCTGAGCAGAAATGAAGGATTGTTATGGACCGGAGAGATGCAGATAATCTTCACTCAAGAGTCTCTAACCATCAGATATCATCCCTCTGACCTGCTCTATATAAATGTGACGCTGTGAGAAAATAGACAAAGAAGATATATAGATTTCAGTATGTTGTTGCAGCTAATGTTAAAAAAATGATTAGCCAGTTGAAATGGCTGTTTTTGGAGTACCTGAGCAATGTTTTCTGACTAAAATTGTCAAGATGCTTGCGCTTTAGCATGTTTTTTGGCTCGGAGAAGAATATTACTTGATTGGAGATCAAGTAAACCACCTTCAGTTTCACTCTGGCTTAGTGATGCGATGATGTTTTTGAAGTTGGAGAAAATTAAATATTCTCTTAGAGGATCCACCAAACATTTTTATTCAGTATGGATTCCAGTGTTTTCATATATTGAAAAAGGTGTAACTCTTCCCCCAAAATAAAACTAGTAATGAAATTAAAAGGCCTGCACACATTAACGCAATGGGCTAACAATGATGTCAATTATTTCCTTTTTTATTCATTGATTATTTTGTATTAATTTATTAATTGTTTCCTATATTTTGTAATATCAGAACCTCAAGATTTTGTTTTTCCATTTTGGGATTTGTATTTATTTATTATGATTATTATTATTATTTTTTCAATTTAATTGAATTTAATGTGTCCTTTGCTGAATATATATATATATATATATATATATATATATATACACACATTTCTAAAATCTTACTTAACCCAAACTTTTGAACTGTAGTTTACAGTAGATGCAGTAAGTGGACTTCTGTGTTTTTGGCAAGCAACTGATGAAATGCGTTAACTGCAATCAGTTAGTTTTTATAATTAACTTGGGGCTCATCACATGTCGCATAACATTTACTTCTTTTTTCAAAGTCCAAACTTTGTTGGTTCACACCGCAGCCATTCTTTATAACGGACTGATCAGATCAAAAATCAGCAGGATGTCTGGGAAACTATTGCTGTGATGCCCATTGCATCAAATTAGCCTGCCTGAGAGTCAGACGATGAGCTTCTTGGAGATTTCTCGCACTTTTCCTTTCCCTTTATCAAACCATATAAATTAAATATCGACTACCCAAATGTGTGTTTTCAGTCAGGAGGGAGAGAGAGAGATTGATTCAGTCTTCATCACAGTGAAGCAAGGAAAACTACAGAGACAAGTCCAACCAAACATACTGCATCACTAAATATGGATCTGCTGTAAATCTCCACAGATAGTGGAGTCTGCAGAGGAACAAAACTCAACTCTTCTCAAACCAAAACTTTAGATTGAATTTTTGGGTAAGAAGACATAAAACTCTGCCTGCATTTCAAAGAACTGGTTTGAACATCAGGATCATATAATATCAAGCGCATTCATTGTCTTTGGCTCATATTTTATTACACAGTAATCGTGTAAAGTGCTAATTATTCACAGTGATGCATGCTATTTTCCATCCAATAGAACAAGTGCTTACCAAGCATCAAAACACACAAGCTGTTGTTTCAGAGCGAAAAACCACCCGATATAATAAAACCTTCCATTATGAAGAAATATGCCTTTGACATACATCTCAATCATACAAATGGAGGGTAAGATACTCTTTAATGTGCTTATTAGCATAAAAATGCTCATTCCGAGCATCTGAATCTTTACTCAACCTGACCAATGCTTTCTGATATCCTGTTTCTTTCTCGTCCTTCCTCACCTTAATGGGAGCCATTATGCCATGTGCATTTATCCATTCGATTACAGTGTGCCTCTACTCCCCAGGGCCACCTGTCAGGTGAGCCGCATGCACTTTTAATATGTATGACAGGCAATTACTCAGGAATGGGCTTCTGTTTGGCACATTCCAATATAAAATGTACAATGATAGCTGTGGCTTTGAGGTCATTCGGATCCACTGCATCAGCTAGTCTGAACGAAATATCCTGTAACAAGCGTGTTGAGGTCAAACTCACTTACTCACAAAGTCCAAAAAAAAATTGTTTTGTTGGTAAAAAATGTTTTGTTAGTGCTTGTTCAAATGAAAAGATTGATAGAAAAAAATGCATATTTAAAAATACTTATATTTTTAATTCATTTGGGGTGCTTGTGGTCTGAGATTTGCTTTTTTATATTTAAAAATTACGTTTTTAGGATTTGCCTTAAAATAAAATCAGATGACGTTTATCTTTGTACAAATAAGAGAGTAAAGCTTGGTTACGGGAAATCTCAACATCAACAAATAAATAAAGCCCTGCCATGTTGGTTTCATCTTCATGGATCTCAAACATCTGTTCAGTATGTGATTTTGTCACCGTCTGACCTATAAGAGGTCCTTCAGTCATGTCAGGCTCTTCACAGTTCAGTCGGTGTGGCCTTACAACACTGTCATTGTCTTTCATTGTCAACAGCAAAGCAAAGAAAGAAAACCTCCGCAGATTCAGGAATGCTTTTTTGCTAAATTTCATTGAGCACTTGCGGGTAGAGTTTTATATTTCACTCGCTCATGCAGGAGTTTCAAAGCAATGGGCAAATGACTGAGGCGAAAGGTAATGCGGTTATATTCGAGGTTTGGAAAAAACGCAGAAGACACTGAACACCAGGTGAGATGTAACTCGATCCCACACAAGCTTTAACAAAGAAGAAGTCAGTATCTGCACCTGAACAAAAACTACACAGCACTACACTTGCTGTTGAAGGAAGTTTTTAAAATTGCATTTATCTGAGCAATAATACAGTAAAACAGTAAAGCCATTAAATATTATTACAATTTAAAATTTTTATTTTAATATACATTAAAGTGTAATTTATTCCATTATTTCAGTCTTAAGTGTCACATAATCCTTCACAGTGACATTTTGGCATTATTTATATACTATTGTAATTTTTAATGAATATATTGACATTTATTATTATTTAATTATTTGTATATTATTATTTATGTTTCATTTGGATTCATTTTTAGCAACTGCATGTGATTTTATATTAAATAATATTATTTAGGTTTACTATATTCAATTTTGGTTCAGCCTTAGCTTTTTAGTTAGTAATTTTAGTGCCTATTTCAATCATTTTTTTCATAGGTTTTTTTTAGTTTTTCATACCATTTATATTTAGATTTAAAATGTAAACGATATCTAAATATAAATATTAGATTAAAATGGGATCTACAAATAATATTTATAGCTATTATTTGATTTCAACTTTATTTCAGTTAAGATTTGTCACTTTTCATCAATGCCCTTGTGACTGAATAAGCGTTTTTTTTGTTTTTTGTTTTTTTACCCCAAAATTTTAATTGGTAGAAAAACAAAAAAAATAAAAAATAAATAAAAAATCAATTAATAAATCCAAAACATAACTTGCCCCAACCTCACACTTCTAAAAATACAGTCAAACCTTCAGTCATCATACAGTAAATGTACTGCATGCTAGTGTGGTTTTATTTTGTTCAGTTGTTCTCAGCAGCTACTGTACTGAAAATGTTTGAAATCAACATTTGATAAAAGATTTGTGTAATTATAAAATACAGAAATATAGTTTCTTAAACAGAGCTCTTTTAACAATGCCTGTTCTCCCCTGCAGCTGAATTCAAACACACAAGCTCTGTACTTTCTCAGTGTGTACTTTCTCATCACACAACCGGTGAGGTTTAGGGGGGGCAAAAAAATCTGGAATGCAGAACAAAACAAATTGGCTTCATTCTGTGCCACTGCTTTCATGTATTTGGGGGAATGTGGTGTATAGAGCATGATGAAAGACTGACGACACACTGACCACACACACACACACACACACACACACACACACACACACACTGAATGTCCTCAGCCCTCACTGACAGTGACCTACTACATGAATCATATACAGAAACAGAGGACTATTTTACAAAACAGTCTGAAAAGCCAAACATCAAAAGGATCTCTCAACATTTAGGTCAGTGTTAGGCTCTCGACTCTCAGCTGCCTCTCTTTCTGAAATTAGCACATCTCTGTGAGTCCTGTTGCTCTGAGGGAGGACAGCTCAGATAATGATCTTATGATCTATAAATGAGACGTCCTTGAACACTGCTACAGGCCTACAATACTTTATTATCACCACCAGCCAGTTGTGGCCACCATTAGTACCTCAGACAGACCATTATGACCATTTAGCAAAACGTCAGCGAATCTGCTATAGGCCAGAACTGCTCTGTGTGAAAGAAGCCATCAGAATGCTGCATTGCAGTCAACTGCCAGAATATACATCGCCCTGCTTGGAAAAGTATGACTTCCAATTACCAGGAAACTCAAGTGAAGATCTCATATTCAGAAATATTTCAAAAAAGATGCTTGATGTCATGTGCACATGGTTGCACTCGGCTGAAATGAAAAGGCCAATATGGATAACATGTTCATTTTCAGATTTCCTAAAGCTTACGTTTGACAGTGTTATTAAATAATTAGTGTTTGTTTTCAAAGACTAAATTTAAATGAGCATTAGATGACAACAAATAACAAAAAAGGGCAAAGGAAAATGTACAATTATATTTACAGCATTATATAATACAATATATATTTATTACTTTTTATATTTTTGCTTTATATATGTTTTCTTAAATTAATCATGATTGATCATGTTTAATCCCATCTGACATGAAAGTTTTAAAATATACTTTTATATTGCAATAATTTCACATTCAACCTTAAAATTAATGTAGAAACAACATAAAGATAGCATATTTTTTAATATTTTTTTAATGACATTTTTTTTAATGGCTCAATGCCAGTCTCACTGATATACTACTAATGTCTCTAGGAATTTTTTTCCCTTAATATTTAATTGTTGGCTATAGACATTCAACATTACAGTATAATTGAGAGCTGTCAATTTTAATATTTATTAGACTTTAAAAAAGAACAGTTTATAATTTAGGTAAAATTAAATCAATCTTCACATAAACCCATTATAATAAAATGTCATATTTAGTTACCTGTGCCCTTGAGGAAGTAGAAAATATACAGAAATCGAATAAAGTTATCAAATACTACATTCTAAATTAAATATAGATGAATCTTTAAAGCTTCAACAGTTATTGATTTCCTCTTTTTTCTTTGATTAACAGCAGCTGGATTATCAGGTTATTTTGGCTGCTATTACTTTAAGAGCTGCCACTGCTGAATGTGACGCGTATCTGACATGCATTGTATTTTCTCAAAGCAGGCCGCCACATTTGTGCGTGCAATTCCACAGCACGTGCTACGAGCCCAGTATAACAGCTGAAAGGACAGGGAGATTCTTTTTTACTGACATAACGTCCTGACAGCATCTCATTTGACCACAGTTCACTGATGTTCTACTGAAGCTCCTTGTCACCTGTAAAGTTTCCGCGCTCGTTTGACTCGCGCCTACCGTTGGAGCATGCGTCTGAAAAGTCTCCCACTTGACGTGGTCATAAAAACGTTCTGCGCCTAAATAAACGCAATTCTTGTCAAGAATAAATAAAGTAATAAATATATATTACAGCATTAATATAAAACATCCCATCATATATTTATATAATGGAATAAATATACAATAATTTCATCTAATTTAAAGTATATTATTTACTTTATATACATATTAAAGTAATACATATATGAGTGAGTCAGTCTTTGATCCAAAATAAATACAGAGTTCTGGCATTAAACTCTAGATGGCGCAGTCTGATAGGTCTAACTCAATCTGACCTAATGACATCACATGGCACAGCTGATTGGTTCTCTCCTGTATCGGTAGCCAATGAGCTCTCTGCTCAACATTCAAATATATGACTAGTGCTTGTTGTAGCAGTTCGCAGCATGCTTCAGAAACCCTCCACCTTCCCCAGCTCCACCTGTATAGATCTACTAAGTCAAATATATAATTTAATATTGTTAATTGAATATAATTTATAGCAATATAGCAATGATTTTTATGGCACAAACACGCACACACACACACACACACACACACATATATATATATATATATATATATAAACAGTTATTTTAGACTGTAATATTATTTCACAATATTACTGTTTTTCTAGTGCCTACACATATAGTGAACATACAAGATTTCTTTCAAAAATATTAAACAATTTGACCAAACCCAAACCCAAACATTTGACCGGTAGTAGCCTATGTGTATGCTGTATGTATCATCCAATATAGATAAATTAAATACAGATTAATTAAATGATCTCTAATATCAGGCAGTAACCAATATGGTTCCAAAATATGGTGCACCCTACTTTTAACAAACAAAATAGCAATAAAATAAAATAATGTTTGCAGAGACAGATTTTAAAACACACACACACACACACACACACACGCACGCACGCACACACACACACACACATTAAATAATCTTAGCCCTTGGGAATTAAATATAAGCAAAGCCAATTTTAGTGTTGCCATTGTATTCCTTTATACATAATTTTCCAAGAATCAGACACTGGAACAAACTTATGGTCGAAAATCAAATAAACAGGAAAATAATCCCATATTCAGACTTTGAATGGAATGCAGCAGCATCACAGCAGTTTCTGAAGGGGCCTGACAGCATACTCTTAACAGTTACTTCTTCAGCCAATCACACTTTGAGATTAATCCTTCTGTGCATATATGCTCTAAAATCTCTCTTTTCCTTATTCTGATGGATGTAGGAGCAAAACTAATCCTTTGATTGACTGCTGTCATCATATCTGCGTCAAAGTTTCTTAGGGAACACAAACAACATGTACTCTGTGACTGTTTCTAAAAATAGCCAACATCAGTTTTTTGCTGTGTCACAAGCTCTCGAACTAAATATAGAAGCTTGTGACGCATTATGAAGACGCATAGCATGATTTCCATAATCACAGCTGCATCCCACCGCATAGATCTTAACCTTCATGAGTATGTAAATGCAATCCAGCGGTAGATGAGTACATGTATGAGTATATGAGAGATTGCGGGGCCATTTCATTTAGGTTGCCCAAGAGATTGTGTTAGCATAGCAGGAGGAGACAGGCCGAGGGGAGTTATGTAACTGCGTGCAGGAGCGAATTAAAGAAAGAGCGAGTGCTTCATTGTGACATTTTCCAGGAACGGGGCATTGATGCTGTTGTAACGATCCCTCGCTTAAACAAACCCTCCTGCGCAAAGCTACATAAAACACATCCATCATTGCACAACCAGCACAATAGCTCGGTTAGATGCACACACGTGCACAAATAAGTTGGGATTTATATGATAATTACATAATCCTTTCATGTTTCTGGAACTCACTGAAGTGTATATATTTCCTGACTGGTCATACATTACTGCATTAACTACAATCCACCTGAGTCTCATCACTCAAACCTGACTGTCCTATTATCTGTGCATATGCATTCTCATCACATTCACAAGCATCACATGCCAACACATTCAAAACAGGAGTGGAGTCAAGACCAGACCCTTCAAGACCTATTCTAGATGCGTTTTGGTCGATTGGATCACAAGCAGACGAGGGAGATGCATAGTCTGTTTTAATCTCTGCTCCCTCTGTTTTTGTCGTAAAAACCAGGAGAGGGTTAAATGTTGATGCGCACTAATATTACGACAGAAAAAGACAAGAAGGGCAGCTGCTTTCGTTTCTGCACGCTGTGGGTTCACGCTGTGATGGGGAAAGTTACTTTTAAAAGTAATGCATTACAATATTGCGTTACTCCTTAAAAAAGTAACTAATTACATTACTTTTCAGTTACTTTTTAAATCTGGGCAGGGCTTGCTTGTTTGTTTTTCATATTAAAAAAAATTCTTCTTTTACAAATGTAAAAGCTCAAATGAATAAGCCTCAGGCTGAAGGAAATGTAAATTCATGTCTGTACATAAGAGGGCACAGATCAAACAAACTGCATGAAGAATATGATGCAGAAGAAGAAAGTTCAACACTATTCAGCATGATGAAACTCAAATGTGTCATTTTTGCTTATTAGTATGGTTGAATTGGATCGCCGAAGGTCAGTAGCAAAGACATTTCAATGGGATTAAATACATAAATGATATTTGTATTTTTTAACATATTTAATTATTGCAGGTTTGTATAATATTCTGAGTTTGCATTTGGCTGTTTTTGTTTTGTTTTGTTTTGTTTTGTTTTGTTTTGTTTTGTTTTGTTTTGTTTTGTTTTGTTTTGTTTTGTTTTGTTTTGTTTTGTTTTGTTTTGTTTTGTTTTGTTTTGTTTTGTTTGAGGAACACTGAATCTGCTTTTGTGCAGGTGAGATGAGTAAATGCATGTTGACATTTAGTCTAGAACGACAGTAACTTGTAATGCCCAACACTGCCTATGAGGGAGACATACAAAATGTGCCATGGTTGTGGCTCCAAAAATTTTCACTCCTTTACATTTTATAAGTTCTTTGTGAGTTATTTGCTAGTAAACATACTACCACCTGATCCAGTTTGAGGTCTAAAGGTCAAGACTCCAAATTTGTTGTAAACATAAAATCATATATTCCTTGCTATGCTCAGGATGTTCTTCCTCCAGCAGATGGTAAACTGGATTTAAAAAAGTATATCTTATGCCCAGATCTCATTGCTTGCATTGGCAGAGAACTGAAAGTATTTGGGTTTGTTTATCAATACTGTACCAGTCCTGCTCCTGGAGTTACTGCAGAAATTGCTGCTGACCCCAGGACAGCCTGCTGATTCATCCACCTGCATCTCTTTCTTCTCTCTCTCCGTTCCAGTGTTGAACTTATGAACTTCCATTTTAGTGCATGAATGCCTGAGATATCAATCTTCAGTTTTCTTATAGAGAAAAACTCACACACTCAAGCACATAAAAATGGTAACATCTAAATTTACTGGTTTTGTTCAAGTCAAAAATATTATTTAACATCACAGAATCACTATAAATACATTAATGCATACCAAAAAAACTATTGTTTTGGTTAAACAGGGTAGCTCTTCAAGGTAACAACTGCAGATGACTACTTTTAAAAACACATTAAGCTTAACTTCATCCATAAATGAAAACATTTACATATTTAGAATGACGGTTAACATTAAGAACTTTATTTATTGCTTTTCAAAATTTAAAAGATCTTAGAGATTTGCCAAAGGAAGGTTTAGTAAGATTCAGTTAACATTTGGAGACAATTTTGTAATCTTTCTGTACAATTTTTAACCCTGTATGATGTTCTTTCTTGTCACGGGACAGAAAAGAAGTCATTGGAATATCGGAATGTCCAAGCTGCTCTTTTCCATACAATAAAAGTGAAGAGTGACCTTGGTTGATTCACAAGGTTTCAGCGAATAACTTCAACAACTTTAACTCATGGGTCACTCTTTAAAATAAAGGTGCTTCAAACGGTTCTTCAAGCGATGCCATAGAAGGACCATTTTTGGTTCCACAAAGAACCATTCAATCAAAGGTTCTTTAAAGAACCAACTCTTTCTTAACTTTTTATAATTCTTCAGATGTTAAAGGTTCTTTATGGAACCATTTAGACAAAAAGGTTCTTCTATGGCATTGTCATTGGTCAGGAGGACCATTTTTCTTTAGATTTTACAGTGCTTTTATGTCCATTTGGGACTTAGAAGCTCCAGGCCCCCACTCACATTCATTTTTTACCCTTCTTAGAACACCTCAACATCAAAATGGACTAAACAGCCAGCACAGTACATATGGGGTGCAAACGTCTCATGCATAAGCAATGATTCCTCATACATATGAAAATATAAGCTTAATGGAAGGCCATAAAATAATGCTTTCCTGACAAGCCATTCATAATCAGGAGGAAATTATGAGGCTGAATGAAAAGCAGCGAAAGGCATTATTATATCATCCAGGACTGGGTTATTTGGGGATAAATTGATCTCATGAAATACCCCCGCGGCCAATGCAAAATTACCTCTTAACTAATTGAAAAACCATTCAAAATGATTACTCTAGTTAAAGGGTGTGTGTCTGTGGAGGTTTATGTTTATGGCTCAAGCAAGCTAAATCACTATTCTGTTTCTCCATAATTATCAGTAATAAATGGCCAAATACAGACAAGCAAGTTTCTTATTAAAGTGCAGAATATCCATGAATAAATAACAGTATTCAACTGCAACATTCTCGTCTTCTTAAATGTGTTTCTATGCATGTTAAGATAAAGAACATAGAATGTAAAACAGCCCTTGTTTCTCCTGAGAGAAAATAACCTCATTTTGACATACTGTATTGTTTTTTTCTAACAGAAAAACAATATATTACGTCAAGACAAACGGCAGAGCAGAGGCTCTCACGTCATTCGTGAACCCCTGTGTGTGCAGAAGGTCAGATTGCTATCAGACAGGGCCGAATTGAGAGGACGTTTGACACAAACACTCTCTCACACACACACACACACATAACCATCATGGTCATTCTACAGGAAACTTCAGAGGAAATGGAGAACAACAGGCGCAATCTGCATTACTCTGATCGTCCTCACATTACCCTTCAATCATACCTCCTCCTGAGAGCCATAATTACAGGAGGTGTTCTGCTGTTGTGGTTTTGTACATTTGTCCCCCGGACATGTGCTCTTTTGTCATTTCAACACCTGTGCTGGAAGGGGTGAGACTATGACTGTCACAATGTCATTGGATAATTCAATATCCTAGACAAAGATTAAAATATCATAGAGACTTGGACTCTTTTTACATGCGTCGTAAGCAACCACCAAGAAATGACCCCTAGCAACAACCTAGAACACTCTAGCAACTACATGGCAACACCCAGGCAACAGATTTTGCATGGGCAAGCTCTCAACCTGTGAAGCCTGACATATGAAATAATAGTGTTTTTAGCTCATATGGTATGATATAGAGAGAATATGGTGCTCACACTAGAAGGAAAAACACCTCAGTTTTACAGAATCATGAGATATAAATTCTGAATCGTGATATGTACAGTGAGAATTTAGAGAAAAAATCAGAATTGCTAGATGGAAACTCAGAATTCAGAGAAAAAGGCAGAATTGCAACGTAAACTTGGGATTCAATGGAAAAAAAGGCAGTATTGCGAGATGTAAACACAAAATTCTGAGAAAAAATCAGAATTGCGAGATGCAAAGCAAAATTCTGAGAAAACAGTCAGAATTGTGAGATGAAAACTCAAAATTCTGAGAAAAAATCAGAATTGCAAGATGCAAACTCAGAATTCTGAGGAAAAAAAGTCAGAATTGCGAGATGCAGAGCAAAATTCTGAGAAAACAGTCAGAATTGTGAGATGAAAACTCAAAATTCTGAGAAAAAATCAGAATTGCAAGATGCAAACTCAGAATTCTGAGGAAAAAAGTCAGAATTGCGAGATGCAGAGCAAAATTCTGAGAAAACAGTCAGAATTGCGAGATGAAAAGCAAAATTCTGAGAAAACAGTCAGAATTGCGAGATGAAAACTCAAAATTCTGAGAATAAATCAGAATTGTGAGATGCAAACTCAGAATTCTGAGGAAAAATGTCAGAACTGCAAGATGTAAGCTTGGGATTCAGAGAAAAAGTCAGAATTGCGAGATGTAAATTGAAAAAACAAGAGTCAGATTGTGAAATAAACTCTGTTTATTGCAAGACGTAAACTCAGAATTGCAAAAAATTCAGTCAGAATTCTAAGTATATACATATAGTATATCTCACAATTCTGACTTTTTCTCCGAGTTGTGAGATAAAAAATCACAATTCCCTTTTTATTTTTTCATTCTGTGGTGGAAATGGGCTTCTATACTTTCCTTTACAGGTTCTACACACTCACACACAGGAAGAGATGTAAGTATCTTACCTACAAACAACTGTATCTGTCACCGAAGCACTACAGGTGACCTGCAGAGCCCATTTAATTTCCCTTGTAAATGATTAAGTACGGCCCCTTCAACTCTTTCCATCAATGAAACATTCAGAGGCTGGAGTTACGTGAAGCTGAGAGAGGTGTGTGTGTAAGGATGACACACTGAGGGACTCTGACTCATTTCGACTGAATCACTCACATTTATTAATTATGTGATTTGAAGTCATTTCCTTTTCTAACTTCAGTAGAAATGGATGCAGTAAGTCCAGTTATTCTCATTTCTGTAGTCTCATTCTGTGGTCAGACTACCCTATACAGTACATGACTGCATTATTAAGTCTGCTCAAACAGTGCGTGTACTGTGCACCAACGTGATCGCTTCTAGCTATTTAAATGTGAAGTATATTCTGTCTGTTACACATTTTTCTTGGAAAGAACAATGTCACCTGCAATGTGACAAAAATTCCATTGATTTCAATTCCAACTAGAAGTCAGATTAATTAAAATATTTACGTTTCTAAAGTATGCAAAAGAGTTATTGTTTTAAATTAAGTCAGTACATTAATACAATTCACTTCAATGTCTTTTCAAACCAACAAAATCAGACACTTAGGACTAGATTTACTAACAGCTTGTGGTTGCGCGTTAGTCAATTTACTGGTATTTGCGCCCTTATTTAACACCCAAAAATAATCTGGCTGCATCTGTGTAATTTTATTTGCTTATTATCAGTAGATCAGCCACAGAACTTGATTCACAGTCTGTGATTTTATGGGATTGCGCTTTCACTCTAATTTGCTCTGTTTAGTAAATCTGGCCCATACATTAACGTTCAAAAGTTTGGGGTCAGTAAGATTTTCTAAATGTTTTGGAAAGTAGTGTCTTATGCACACCATAAAGTTGCATTCATTTGACCAGAAATACAGCAAAAAAAAAAAAAAAAAAAAAACAGTAATAATGTGAAATATTTAAAATAACCGTTTTCTATATGAAATGTAATTTATTCATGTGATGGCAATATGCTGTTTTGCTGCTCATTAAAAAAAAATGTTGTATTATACTTTCATTCTTTTTTTTCTTTTTTTTTGGAGACATTCCTTTGTTCAGGATTTTTTGATGAATAGAAAGATCAAAAGGTCAAACATCTCTTTGACTTATTATTTGATTAGACATTTTGACACAAAAAGTAACAATATAAATATTTATTAATAACTGAGCATAATAAGGTCATCTAACAGCAATATAGCACACTTACATTAAAAATGTTTATCAGTGCATCATGTCCACTATACACTACTTAGAAAAAAATGGTGTAGGATTAAACACGCTGAATTAAACATGAAGTTTTAACCCTCTGAGCCTCTTCATTTGTGGGTCACACTTGGTAACTTCACGTTTTTTTTGTTTGTTTTTTTCAGGTAAATCAATCTAATATTTTTATAATTTTTTGGGAATTTTGAGGGGCTTTTATATGTTACTATGCAATATTTCAAAAAATATTTATGAGCAATTTTTTTCCATCATTTATTTATTTATTTATTTATTCAAAATGTCCCATTCATTTGCTATATCGGCCATTTTTGACCACGAAGGTACCAAGTGTTACTTTCTCTTTTTTTTTTTTGACCCTTAAACATATCATGCCCGGGTAATTTTCTTTTTTTTTTTTTTTTTTTTTTTTTTTTTGTGGGCTAATAGCTAATCTGACAAAAGTGACCAAGTGTCATTTCACTCTGATGAAACAAAAAAAATAAACATTCATTTCCTATGTCGGTCTTTTGACCACAAAGGTACCAAAGTGTTCATTTTTATTTTTTAAAACTTTAACATATCTGAATCATGTCTATGATTTTTTGTGTGCATTCGCATAGCTTATGCGATAAAAGTTACCAAGTGTCATCTCATTCCTATGAAGCAAAAAAAAAATTAAAGTACAAATTCAAAGTGACTGAAGAGGCCCAGAGGATTAAAGTAGAATGACTGAAATAGTATTTTCTTGTCAAAAGTACTCCAGTAATCTTTTTTTTTTTTTTTCACAACTTCAAAAAATATTTTTTTACAGTGTACATGCAGTGTTCAGTAAGCAGTACAGTGGTATTCTACTCTGTGCCTGTAGTCTAGTGAATGATAACCAGCTTAGACTAGTTATCATTCAGCTCATGTAGCAGCACTAATCTCTCCTCTCTCTTCCTGGAATCTGCAGTGGTTACAGACCTAAATCTTTTAACTTGCTACGTCACTACAGCACACAACCGTGACTCACCAGCTTCAGCAGCCAATCACAACACACCAACTTATTGCGTTCTCCACACAACCTGCTTATCCGTCACTTACCCTTCCCAGAGGGGACATCGTCTTCATCGGGATGTTCTCTCTCTGGCAGGGAATAAAGCTCCTCATATAGTAAACAGCTTAAGTTCAAACATGCTAGACACAACAGACCGCCACTGAGGCTTATTTCAATGTTGTTAAAGCGATCACGGACAATTAGATCAGTCAACTGCACGCTTCATAATGTAAACATTGACACAAAGCAGGCCATGCGTATTTAGCGCTGTAGCATTTCTGCAGCTGATCAACAGCTGTGGTCTTTAGCATGAGTGTCTGTCATCAACACCACTAAAAACCTGTTCATCATCTCCTTATCGCAGTCTGGTGGTTACACAACGCTGTGTAAGGCCTTTTTTAACAGCATTTATCTTGACCTGTATAAGCCTGGATGATCTGCTTAGTGAGTGAAGGCTAACGGTGAAACAGTTATAGTGTGTGTGAGTCTTGTGGTTAGATACCAGGCTCATAAAATTAGCTTTTAAATCACACTCTATTGAAGCTGGCTTATATCATATATTTAATTTTAGAACAAAGCTATGACCAAAAGTTTGGAATAATTTTTCAAATAATTTTAAAATGTTAAATTATTTGGAATAAATATTAAAATGTTTTGATGTTTTTGAAAGATGTTTCTTATGCTCACCCAAGGCTGCATTTATTTTTATCAAAAATACAGTAAAAAAAAAACAGTAATATTGTGGAAATATTATTGGAATTTAAAACAACTGATTTTTATTTTAATATTTTTTTAAATGTAATTTATTTCTGTAATCAAAGCTGATTTTTCAGCATCATTACTCCAGTCTTCAGTGTCACATGATCCTTCAGAAATCATTCTAATATGCTAAATTTGCTGCTCAAGAAACATTTATTTTTATTATCAATGTTAAAAAGAATTGTGCTGCTTAAAGGGATAGTTCACTCCAAAATGAAAATTCTGTAATTAATTACTCACCCTCATGTCGTTCCAAACCCGTAAGTCACAAATTAATATATTTTTGATGAAATCCGAGAGCTTTCTGAACTTCCATAGACAGCAACGCAGCTACCACGATCGAGGTCAAGAAAGGTACTAAGAACATCGACAAAATAGTCCATGTGACATCAGTGCTTCAACTGCAGGCCTGGTTCTATACGGGGATGCTAAGCACCCTAACACGAAATCAATAGCACCCTCAGTTAAAGCTGTAATAATGGCATTTCATTGATTTGGCAAACTATGGTTTGCGCTCTATTTTGCAGCATTGAGCAATAGCTAATCACAGACATATCTGTTGATTTCTTTTTTACGTAACAGTCAGTCAGAGGCATTTAAGAATCCACTCACCCCTCAAATCGCCCGAGTTTTTGCAGGTGTTGTATTCAGCACGAATCATCTCATCTCAGGCGCAACGTAAATAAGAGATTCACTGTGCAGTGTAGAGAACTTAATTGATTATAACATAACTTTCTGAGATTGCAATGAACTAAGATGAGTGTGCAGATCAAAGCATGCGCATGTGCTGTGATACTCTCCAAAATTTCAGCTTTGCCATCACAGGAATAAATTCTAATTACATTTTAAAATATATTAATATAGAAACCAGTCATTTTAAATTATATATATATATATATATATATCAGCAAACCCCTTGATGCAATCAAAAAAATAGTGGGTTACAGTATATTACTTACAATATAATACAACATGTGCATTCAAAAATAGATTTCTAAGAAATCTGTAGATCCAAATGGTGATGCAATCGCTTTAAAATGTGTCAAGGCCATTTTTCCAGCCCTTTTGTTCAAGCTCAGGTGGGTTTTTGCACAGGTGCACAGCAGCCCACTGACCTCCACAGCCTTGAGGAAACACTTGGCGCCAACAGGAGAATCAGTACAAAAGATAATTCAAACTGCGAAGACAAAGATCAATGCATTTTTCAGTCTGTGAACACACACACACATATGTCGTCAGATTGTTAGCAACCTGTCACCAGCACAAGCAGTGGGATTTCACACATGGCAATGATGAAATGCAAAGCTCTGTAAATCTTCATGGGATTTGGATTTTTTTTTTTCTTTCTGTGCTCCTGCTGCATGAAGGTATCTTATGAGCTTATCCCTTAACACATGCCATCTATCTAGAGATCAGAAGGGGATGTTGAAACAGTAACTCTGACCATGTTAGGCATACTGCATACAAAAATGGGAATATAAATATTTCATTTCCAATCTGATTTGCTAGCGTCAGTTCAGATTTACCCACCAGCGAACAGGTTGGTGTCAGTCAGACAATTTGTTGAAGCAGGCTTCTTGGTCAGCATAAAAGATGACGATTAAAACAATTAAAAATAGTAGCAGAATACCAGTTCAAAATGTGAAATATGTGTAAAAAAAAAAAAATGTGTTAAATAAATAAATAAATAAACAGCATGTTTCTATAAAAATATTTAAATATTGTAGTATTGCAGTATAAATTAAAAAAAAATATTTTAATTTTTAAAATAAATGAATAAGCATGTTAATATAAACACACAATTATGTACAAACTATTGTATCACTGAAAACTTTTTAATAATCAATCAACTTGTTTAATAATAAATCAACAAAAACATAAATAATAAAAATCAAGTATTTATATTTAAATATTTAATTTGTAAAATTAATAAATAGTATGTTAGTATATTAGACATACAAACATATTTTAGTATTAGAAACTTGTTGATAGGTTAAGTGTGTAAAAAACTAAATGCATTGTAATTAATAATAAGAATGAATTATATGTTAATATATACAAACAACAATATTGTAGTATTAGAAGCCCCAATTTTAATTTTTATAAATTTCCATTTCAATTTAGATTTATAAAATTAATAAATAGTATATTTATATAAAAATACTAGATTATTGTAGTGAATAAACAAAGAGTGAGTATTTTGCAGACGACCACCACGTGCCGCTGGTACAGCAGTATCACGCTGAGTCATGTAATAGGTATAGATGGTGAGGAGTTAGTTATTTTGGACTGAAGCACTGCTCCTCATGTCAGGTGAACAACACAGATCTGATGACTCATGCGGTGAAGCTACACTTCTCTCTTGGTTTCACAGTGTACGCCAGAACATAAATCTTTTACACTGCACGTCAGAGGGCACTCAGCTATTAACTGATGGGTAAAAAAAAAAAAATACAGTACACAAACCTAAGAGCACAGAAAACAGAGCACAAATGTTGCCGCAGCTCTGTAGATCATATTGTCGAGGGACTGGCGGTCTGACTGTGTTGCAGCAAGAATAAATGCAGAGAGGAGGTCGGTTGATTTCACAGTATTCCCTCTCTCGTTTCAGCCCTTCTGTTCATAAGAGGACAATTCGCTGACTGAGGATTTACAGTACCGTCAGCGCTTTCAACCAATCTAAATCTGGCCAGCTTCACTGCACATGTAAAAAAGCATTAACAGACTCCAGGGACAAACAGAGAAGGGACAAATTTTATTACAGCAGGATGAAGAAAATGTAATGTATGCACATGTGATGCATGTGGACAGATTTTACAGTGCAACGCATGACTGACTGTGACATGAGAACCTTATCTCTCCATTCTGTAACACACTAAAGTAATAGTTCACCCCAAAATTTTAATTTATTCACCCTCAGTTTACGTCTTCATCAGAACAGATTTGGAGAAATTTGGCATTACATCACTTGCTCACCAGTGGATCCTCTGCAGTGAATGGGTGCCGTCAGAATGAGAGTCTGATAAAAACATAACAATAAAAGTAATCCACACCACTCCAGTCCATCAGTTAACATCTTGTAAAGTGAAAAGATGTGTTTATAATAAACAAATCCATCATTAAGACATTTTAACTTCAAACCATTGCTTCCAGCTATAAAATAGGAGTCCATAAACCATAATATTGCTTTCTGCAGTGAATCAGGAGAGAAATATGCACAGACTGGAGGAAGCATTAATATGGATTATGAACTCGTATTTTGGCCAGAAACATCAGTTTACAGTTAAATTATATTTAGGTAATTAATATTATTAATCTAAAATATTAAACCCTATCTTAAGATATATTTAATTTTTCAAATATAAAAAGTGTATAATATGGAATTTGTCAACATTAAATAATTTAATTTATTAATATCGAACAGCAAATTAAAAGTATGAAAAGTACTTTACACGAGCTTTACTGTAAGCATACTTTAAAGCATATATTTTAAAGTTAATAAGTAATATTATTAAATTTATTTTAAAATAAAACTTTTCATTTGACAGTACAAAGTGCACTTATAGTGTACTTAAGAAAGTGTACTCTACCTACACTTAAGTGGGCTTTTATTTCATTAGCATTATTTTATCTGCTTGTACAGCTCTTTTTTTTTTTAATTATACGATTTGAAGTACACTACAAGAATACATTCAGTGCAATTAATAGCACTTCTTTTTCTCAAGGGCAGTGAATGCAGAGTTTACATAAGCTTAATGCTTCAAGGTGCAGACAGGATCTTTGTTATTGGGCATATGACTCCAGACTGCACAGAATGCTTCACTGCTTCCAGCAGGTGTTATTTCAGTCTGTCTCACTCAATAACATACAGTCCTTCAGTCTCCCAGGCCTCTGAAATGCTGTCTAGCAGCACATACTCTCTTTCCTACAGCAGTGAAAAAATGATGCATTGCCTTCCTTTATAGATTTACCTGGTCTCCGCAGTGCAGTGCTGTAAGTTATTTATCTCTGGCATCTATCGACTGCATTTAAAATCACATCAGAATGAATAAAGGTCTACACCTTCATTTAATAATCTGTTTTTCTGCGTCTGGTAATGCTGTTTGTCCACATCTTATCTTTATTGATTGTCAGCCCACTGTCAAAGTCTCCTTTCTCTCTTTTTTGAAAGCTCATTAATTGAATCTGGCATCTACATCATTTTGGGCATGTGCATAAATGGCTTTGCAGGCAAATAGAGTGGGATGTGCACACATGCAAGGAGAAGCTTAATGGGGATTAATTGGATTACTGCAGTTAAATCAGAAAGCTCAAAATTATGAGGTCTTCATAAGGAAATCCTATTTCAGTCAGTTAGAAAGGCTAAAGGTTATATAACATTATATAACAGCGAGTACAGTTTCATTGACCTCCTGCTGGCTGGAGGATGCAAGTAAGAGCATCATCCTCATTGCTGGAGTTAATTGGTTTTATTCTTAGAGGTTTAAAAATCACTGACTGCAGAATGACGAATAGAGCAACTATAAACAGCCCAGCTAACTGTGATACAACAGATTGCATCACAGTTCACTTGTGTTGCAGACTAAAAGCATGTAAATGAGTTTTCTTTTGAATAGTCTATGTAGACAGCATGCCAGTATTAGGATATTAAAATTATGTCTTGACACCATCAACCCCTTTGTGTAATGACCCTGCATGTATCTGTTAGCATTTAACTAAATTCATTTCCATAAAATGTATTATTACCTTAAAGGCACAATATGTCATTTTTGCTGCTAGAGGATGCGTATTCAAAAGAAACAAAGAAACAAAGGCGTAGTTTGATGACTGAGTGTGGAATCATGGGAGTTGTCGTCTTCATCCCCACAGCCGATGCAATCCGATGGGACTCGGGCAGAAATCATGTTCATGAATGAGCTAATGTATGTAATGTAAGATTTATTATCGTCGTAGTATGAAGCAAGGTGAGGCTGAAAGCCGTTGAAGCGAAACTAGGCCGCTGAACGAGCGTGACACACGGCTCGAAAGCAGCGGAGCTTTTAATTTTGCCACAGTTGACCGCTTCCGCTCCTTCCGGTCGTGCTTATGCACTCTCCGCCCGAGTGACAGCTTTTGTACCTTTATTTCTGAGAGTGTGTGAGGTAAAGCAACACTGTTTTATCATACTAGATACATTTGAAAGTTCTATTATAATGCTACTCTCTGCGGTCGTCACCTGTCTAATAAAACGCATAATATACCCTTTTAAAACGTCTTTGGTGTTTCCATGTTTTCTACAAAACAAAACCGGAAATCGAGGGTATGACGTCATTGGCAGGCGACACAATGACACAATGGAAACGGTCCGTGTCAGTAGTTAAAATTGCTTATTTTTCTGGATTTAAACATTCTTAGAAACATTTGGGATAATGTAAGTACACAAGTCAGCAAAATATATAATGCTGTTCTAGTGGTTTTTGGATATTTTAATAAATAAATCTTACATATTGTGCCTTTAAGTCAACATAAAACAGCATTCACAAACTTATGTAACATGTATAAGAATAAAATGGGATATTCAAAGAAAAAACAGCTTGTTTCTTGATTTGATCCAAAACCAGCTTAAACCAGCCTAAGCTGGTTGGCTGGTTTTATCTGGTTTAAGCTGGTTTTAGCTTTTCTCCCAGCCTGGCCAGGCTGGTTTTAGCTGGTTGGTCAGCTGGCCTTCCAGCCTGACCAGCTTAAACCAGCTAAGACTAGCTTAAACCAGCTAAAACCAGCCTGACCATCTAAAAAAGTGGTCAAAACCCCTCTAAAACCAGCCTGATAAACCAGCTATGATCAGGCTGGAAGACCAGCTAAAACCAGCCTGACCATGCTGGTTTTAGCTGGGGGGTTTTTCTTCTTTTTTTTTCATGTTTGATCATTGTTAGCATTAGCCATTAGCTTGTGCAGCTTTGTTTACTATTGGATTTGACTAGGAAACGTTTCAGGTGGATCAAGTCATTACACATTTACTTTAATTAGTAGCAGATGAATGAATCATTCACAATAAAATCATCATTAAACTGTAAATAGAGTACTGCCAGGACAAAACCTAGAAAATAATTAGAATTAGCATTTATGTTTCTTTAATCAGTGGGTTTTTTGAATGGGTTTTTCGTTAAATGAATGAAATAAGTTGTTGTTAACTTTTTATTCTACAATATATAATATATTGTGCTTAAACAAGCCCCTTATGCTTTTACTTGTCTTGAAAAAGACAGTTGCTTGCAAGTGGATAAGTAGAGAGATTGTCATTAAATGTCTTCACAACGAAGAGGTAAACTCATCTACTCCACTCACATTGTGTTTATACTCACACACTTGCAAACTATTCTAACACAAACTTTCATGGAAAATGTTTTTAATTAAATACTGTAAGAGTTGTCCAAAAGTGGTGGTTAGGATGAAGTCATGTGACTTTGGTGTTCATGTAGCCTATAAACACATTTAGCTCTTGTGCTAAGCTTCAAAATAAAAAGATGCATTCATTTGTGAAGATTATTGTGAACAAAACATATAAGAATCATAAACTATTGGTCGCAGAAATTGTTTTCTGCAATAATTCAAAAGCCAATGGAAAAATCTTACTGCGTTTTTGTCAAGGAAACCAGAGTAATGCGAACTTCTTGGTGGGCATACGAAATGTCGCAAACTCCTTCTTGTGGGTGATATTAGACCAAAAACCATGCACGCTTCAAAAATCTACTGGAAATGCTACACTAGCTGAACTCTTTGCCATAATGTTTTTAAAATACTAGGATTTTAGATGCACTAATCCTAATCTCACATACTGTGATGGACAGTATGCAGATTTAGATGCAACCTTCATGCACTAGCATTTAAATAGCTTTTCATCTGACCTTTCATAAGAGCATTTCATATCAGCATTCAACATTTGGTACAACTATCTTTTCTTTTTATCCTTTATCCTCTTCTGAAGTTCCTAGTGAAGGAAGTCCTAAGTCTGTTCATTGTATATTCTCCACACGGACGAGACTGTGCAGTCTGGGGCAGGAATCCCACAGGTCGTGATACATTTGGCAAACACGAGAAGCACAACCAATAGTGCACCACTGGTGATGTGGGACTATCCAACGTGATCTCATGATAATTCGTATGTATTGGCACATCCCGCTCAGAATAAGTACAGATTGAAGGCAAAATCGTGTCTGAGAACTGAATCAATACTTATCAGCAGAGCCATGGCTAGTTATCTTACAAAGCAATTAGCAACTTGGAAAGGAAACCTTGAACAAGGGAATTTCATAGAAAACTGGCATTGAGGATTAAACCACAGGATCAGAGGGAGAAAAGAAATTAAGGCTAGGGAGTCTACCAGTGTTTCAAACAAAGAAAATAGCAAGACCATCCCTTTAATACAATAGACCTATCACAATAGGATGTATGGAAATATTGGAACAATGGAAAGCAAAATTAACTACTTGGTTTAATCAGTACACATTAGCTCAAAATGAATGGGGAAAATCACTACAAAGTGTAGAAGCACACTTTGTTTGTAATATGGGTCTGTTGTTGAGTAGGATTTAAATTAGGACATCTTACTGCACACCTACATCAGTGTAGGCAACTGTGACCACTGGTCCTTGAGTTGAAGAGATGTGGGTTTGAGTCGTGCATGTGGGCATAGTAGCAGGAATCTCTGTTTACAATTCAAAACATTTCTGAAATGTCTGAAAATCATTCAGATAAATACTGTATTTAAGACTTACCATTACAAAAATTAGAGACTATAACCCAGTTGTTTTTTTTAACTGGTTTTGCTTCAGGACTTTTTTTTATGTTTTTGAATGAAGTCTCTTATCTTATTTGATCAAAATAAGATTCCTGTGATGCAAAGCTGAATTTTCAACATCATTACTCCTATCTTTAGTGTCACATGATCCTTCAGAAATCTTTCTAATATGCTGATTTACTGCTCAAGAAACATTTCTTATTATTATCAATGCTGCAGTGCTGTGTAGTTGTGCTGCTTCAGTATTCTTTAATGAATAGAAAGTTCAAAAGAACAACATTTACTTCAAATAAATTTATTTTGTAACATTATAAATGTCTTAAAACTTAATGTATCTTTGTGGAATAGGAGTATTTTTTTTATTATTATTCATAGTATCATCAGTCACTATTGGATGTGTATTCTAACTGTGTGTTTCTTATTTATTTCTCATTTAGATTACCTTTTCTACCATCTAACAAATCTATTTTATCTTCAAAAAAATAATAATTTAATTGTTAAATGTAATCTTTAGCAAATCTCTGGTCGAAGCTATGGAGCTCTGAGCACCAGAACGGCCAGGCACAGAAACAGAAAGAGTTTCTTCCCTCAGGCAATCCATCTCATAAACACTTGAACACTTAACAATAAACATAAAACACTTTCATACATTTATTTATTTAACACACATGCTTATTACCTTTCAAATTTGCACCTAATATACCTGTACATACTGTGTTTGTGCTATTTTGCACATTGTCTATTTTGTATATTATTATCTGTCTTGTCACTGTCATTCTGAAGCACCGTGGAGCTTCTGTCACCAAAACAAATTCCTCGTATGTGTAAGCATACCTGGCAATAAAGCTAATTCTGATTCTGATCTCAAAATGAATATCCATTTTTCTTACTTCACATTATGATATGTTCAATTGCTGTATTTAAAACTATTGAATTTAGTGCTTTGTTTTATTTAAACAAACCAGTATGCATTTTTAATAGCAGTCATTTATCAGTTATCGGCAATAACACAAGTCATCAGCAGCATCAATCAGAAATTTAATACCATGCATCCCTGAAAAAGCTTTGCAAGGAACAAATCAAAGATCCAAACGTGTCTCCCATTAATATCTACGGCGGTTACTGCCCTGCTTTTGCGGTTTCAGGAGCAAAAGAAACGACAAGGAGATTCATGCTCCCTCCTCCCTTCCAGCTGAAGCCATAAAGACTTGATGACATTCAGATCTGTGCAGAATTAAACTGAGGTTGCCCCCCCGCACATCCTCCCTGTGGGACACGTGTGCAAGTGTGCAAAGACACAGAGACGGGCTGTACTGATGATCTGGGGGGCAGAGAGCAGAGGAGACAGAGATTAATTATGTTCAAATGGCCATGCATAACTCACATCTGCTGCACCTAAAGATCCCGAGGCACGAGCTGGATACAATGTGCCTGTTTCAGACTATTAGACATGCAGGCGTCCATATCCTCCCCCAACTCTATTCATGCAGGGGTCCCCGAATCATGATGGGTGACCCCCTGCCAACCACCACCCCCCAAATGACTGCTCCCGACTCAAAATCTCTTGAATTAGATTTTTTTCATTTTCTGAAGGAAATGCGAAGGTACCTGCCTGCTAGGTCATCTTGACATCAATAAAATCTTACATTGAATATCTTAGAAAAGCAGTACCATACCTTTCACCACTAAGGGAAATTACTTGAGGTATCTTCAAAAAAAAAAAGAAAAAAAAAAAAGTTTCTTTATTGGCATTGATGGTTCCATGAAGAACCTTTAAAATCTATGGAACCACAAAAGGTCCTTTATAGTGGAAAAATGTTCTTTAGATTTTTTGAATGTTCTTCACACTAAGAAAAAATGGTTCTTTTAAAAATTGGTTAGAGAATGGTTCTTCTATGGGATCGCTGCAAAATCATTTATCATTCATGTCTGCAGTTACTCATTGACATTTAATACATGGGTGTCCCTTCCGCCTCTGTCCTCCAGGTCTACCAGGTCTCTCCAGGTTGAGGTGGTACATGGGTTTTGTGTCCCAGCTGAGGTGTGCACACATGTACACACGTCTACAAAGGAGACAGAAGTGTGGGACAAATGGCAAGACAAAGGCAGGGCAGTGCCGTAGAGTTTTATGGGGCTTGATGTACGTCTGGCATCGTCCTTCCGGATCCAAAGGGGACATTCTGCTCACATAAGCGTCTGTCTTACGACACTGTGGAGTTATATGCAAAATAAATTAGCATCCAGTTGGCATTTATAGCATGCTAATTACGACCCCTTCTGCTGGAGACTTCTAAATCAAATCAGAGGCTTAAATATTGTTCAGAGTACAAACTTAATTGTTTTAATTAAGAAAAAAATTGGGAAATTTAGAACAGAACATCCATGCAATGAAAGTAAACAGGGATTATTTCCGCAATGAAAAAAAAGTCACCATTTAAGAAAAATAATATAAAAAAGTAAAATAAAAGATGGCTATGTCATATGTATGTGACAAAATCATTCAGTAGCTCTGAACATTTTAGGGTATCATTAAAAAAATAATTATTATTTCCATTTGCACATTTTTAATATGTCAGAAGGGGTGTCACAATATACTGATATACTACATTACAATAATGTATAGTAATAATGCTACACATTTGATAATATTATAAATAATCCAGCACCAGTAACTGGTCAGCTTGATACTCCAGCACAGTAGGTGGCAGTATTGCACCCACTGGTAACCAACCATCATAAAACAGAAGAAATACGATGACAAAGATGCAGTGCTACTACAAGGCACAAAACCATATTAAAGATGAGAGAAGAAAGCGAGACACTCTAGTCGCATCCAAAATAAAAAAAATAAAAAGAATCTTTAGGTATTGTGATATTAGCATTATGATGATTTTTTATAGTTTGGCTATGATAATCGTATCGTAAAAATCTGGTATCATGACAACCCCTATAAACAAGATGTATGACTCTTCCAACACAATCTTAACACTTTACATTTTGGCAAATTGGTAACTCGTAAATTCGTACAATCTTATTCAAGAGTTTCTTACAATTGGCTTACACCCCACTGACAGTTATTTTTAGGGGTGGGGTTATGGATGGACATTTATGCTTTTTTGTCTAAAAAAAAAAAAAAAAAAAAGTAAATTTTTTACATGATTCACATCATAAGAATTCATATGAAATTGGCACTTCGTAAAATAGTTACACTTTCCCCATGAGATTGGGTTGGACCAAATGATGGGGAAACATCATTGGTTCTTTGTGTCTCTTAAATGTTCACAATTCTCCAAGTTTGAATAAGCGAAAGTGTGAATGAAATGGGAATGTTTCCAGTGAATTACAACGTTTGTTGTTTGGTCTGTTCCTTGTATATCACACAATTTGGCTACTTTTATGGAACTCACAGTATCAATCCCAATTCACTTTCCTTACTGTAGTTAAAAGAGCAGCATGAACATTCTTCAAAACATCTCTTTTTGTGTTCCACAGGAAAAAAAAAAAAAAAAAGTAATACAGATTTGGAACGACATATATGACAGAATTTTCAGTTTTGCATTTTATTTTACTCAACATGTTTATTTTCACATATTGAATAAAATGACCTTGCACTCCCTTTAAAATCTTCATAACTTTCGATATTAATTGGACACTGAATCATCCCTTGAGAAGAGAACAAGTCAGGACAACATCCTGAGACTGCTTTGCTCTGTGTATATGATATTACACTTGTGTGGATCGCATTAGGTGTGAGAATACAACACAACCCCAGCAGAGCTGCTCAGACGCCAACAAGCACACAAACAGTAGACCCCATATTAATTATCCAGCTGCCAACATCACTCATCTCTAAGTACCTGTGTGAAACAAGGATGGGCACTGATAGATTTTACACTGGTGCAACAACCAACATGACACCATTATCACTCCTACAGGAGGACAGTGGTTGAAACCTGAAAGCTGTCAACAAACAGCGCTAATTAAGCCTGTGGGAACTCAAAGAGCAGCGTAAGCCTCTGTGCTCTGGCCCTGTGCAATGCGCAAGATGCTTGTCAGGAAATCATGCTGATTGTATATTAAATAAGAAGCCCTGGGGCTGAGGGAAGACAGACAGTGAGGAAGAGAAGAAATTAGGTTTGAATCCCAATGGGCCTGTGATATTCAAATGAATGCTGCAGGATGAGCAAATGAAAGCCTCTCTCCTTCTTGGAAAAAACGGGAGGTTTCTAAAAACAAGCCTCACTTTAAAGTCTTAAAGGGACAGTTTACCTAAAAATTAAAATTCTGTTTACATGCCATCATGTTATTCCAAATTAGGGATGGTTCGTTCAGTACACAAGTAGTCCAACCATCTACTCAACTGACTGGTCAATAACTAAGGGCCAGATTTGCTAAACAGGGCAAATTAGTGTTAGAGTGCAATTACATAAAAGCGCCGAAGGGAGGGGAAAATTCTGCGGGTGATTTACTAACAATGTGAACATTAAAGAACTCAGATGCAATGTCATTTCCATAATGACCAGCGCAATCTACCAAGAGCAGCGCAAATTAGCGCCTGGTTTAAGACATGCTTTTTTGGGGGCGTCAAATAATGTCACAAATACCATCTATTTGACAAGCACAAACGTTAGTAAATTGTGTTGCGCGTTTCATTTTAATACTCTCCTCCCATAAATTTTGCGTCTGAAAGGGAAACTCCTACAAATGCATATTCAATAATGTACGGTGCAAAAATAACTATGTCCACGCCTTTTCAGCACTAATTCTTCACTGCGCGTCTTTAGTAAATCCTGACAGTACTATTTTAACGCCAAAACCCTCATGTATCGTGGTACTGTCATGAATGCACATCAAAGAATGACATGCCAGAAAAGAAATTGTTGAAAAAAGTGGTTATTTTAGTTTTCATTGCACACAAAAAAGTATTCTCGTAGCTTCATAACATTAAGGTTGAACCACTGATGTCACATGGACTATTTTAATGATGTCCTTACTAACTTTCTGGGCCTTGAAAGTGTCAGTCACGTTACTGTCTATGCAGGGTCAGAAAGCTCTCTGATTTCATCAAAAATATCTTAATTTGTGTTCCGAACATGAACGAAGGTCTTACGGGTTTGAAACGACATGAGAGTGAGTAATGGCAGAATTTTTGAGTGAACTATCCCTTTAACACTTCACATGATATTTCCTCAAGATGAATAGTTTGTAAGTATCTTTAATTGCAAAATGAATAAATGTAAAATGCAAATGTAAACAGAAGGTGTGCTAAAATCAAGCCTCTGTTTTTTTAATCATTCGACTTTTTTACTTGTTTTACTCAAAAAAAATCAGTTGCAACTTCTAGTTCCAGTTCACTGCTGGAACCATAACAAATTCTGACAAACATTGAGTTGCCTTTTACACTATTTACCTCAATATTCATCCATGACAGGGGTGCACAAACGTCCTGCACAGTTTGGTTGTAACCAGTTCCAACACACTTGCATGGAAGTTTCTATAGAGTCTGAAGACCTTGATTAGTAGATTCAATTAGAATTGGAGCTAAACTCTGCAGGACCTGTTCCTCTCCATGAACAGAATTGGATACTGCATGTTTGCATTTTTACAAAGCCGTGTTCTGTATTCTGTACCTTTCTGCCTTACCCTTGCTCCACTTAGAAACACTTAAAAGTTAGGAACAATTATCTGACTCGTCATTCAAGCAGGGGCGTAACCATCATAGACATTGAATAGGACAAGTTCCCTCCCCCCAATAATTAGAAATGACCAAATTGTATCCCCCAGTATTTGCAATTCTTGCACTGCTCTGATGCACTCTGTTTGCTGTAAGGATGACAAAAAGTTTTAAAAGTCTGGGGTTAAATCTATAAGAGATATAGCTGCGGCTACTGGGCATGCGCACATCAATATAGCGTCATTTTTGTCACACTGTACAACAATAATGACTATTTTTTCATGATTGTTAGGGGTAGGTGTAGACGTTAATAAAACACAATCTAATAGGCAGAAAATTCAATTTCATTGTTTGTTTCCTGGTGGGGGCTGTATCCCTTCTAGCCACAACTAAAGTCTGGTCTGACTCAGAATAACAGTGATCGTCAGTGTCAATGTCATTGAGATGGCCAATCAAATTAAAGTAAACAGAAGGTTTACCGTTCAGAGAACCAGAGCGTGACACTTTAGTTTTCACATTTAAGGAGAGTAAGATGCAAACAGCAAAACATTTAATGCTTGACAACTGTTTCATGATAGAAATGTTAAATAACCACCATTAATATCCAGAGAAACTACTCAACTTTTCTCAAATATGGTTATTTTGAATTGAAAATATGGTATCATTTACGTGATTCATGAAACTCCTAACTGAATGTGAGGAGACTTTTTTTGTCACAATAGCCATACAAATAAGAGTGAATGTGTGAATATTTTAAAATATTATTTGCAAACAGTTCATAATGATTACTTCCCAACTTGAATTTCCTTCACCATTCAAAAATAAATAAATAAAATTCCCTCCAATGATCAAGACATTTAGGGCCTTGCATTCAGGCTGTAGATTAATTAATATTGAAAATATTTAACCATAAAAAATAGATGGATTAAAACCATAAAAAGTAATTTTTTGAGGAAACTTTATGAGGAAAGGAGCTGCATGAAGACTTGTCAATATTCTCCTTTTGTATTCAATGACAGCATATAATACATAGTATATAATGACAGCATTTAGATTACAGTGTGAACTATTCCGTTCAAGTAAACATTTACACGGGTAATCTATTCATTAACTTAAGGACTGGTTTTCACCAGAGAAAGGATGAGATACAGGATCACATGATCATCCATGGCTTTGTGCCTTGCAACGTTTTAATGAGGAAAGGATTGAGAGAGCAAGACGCCCATCTCCATGGAGACCAGAGAGATCTACAGCCTTGCCCTTTCTCTCAGCAACCCTCAAGGCTACACTTTCTAGCTCCAAATGAGTCCACGGTCGAGAAAGTCGTACATGCTGACCAGTCTGTATAATGCATAAAAGCTAAACAACTACCACAGAAACTTCCTTTATGCAGAGAACTAAAATTTGAAGTGAGTCAAAGTCATGGTAAATGTAAAGTTTGAGGTGACTTCTTTGCAACCAAAGTATGACCGCACCACAGCTGCTTTGATATTAGCATGCACGCCTGCACACACGCGCTAAACCTGATTCATTTCAGCTAATTCAGAGCTATTGCAACCTTTGGCCCTAAAGGGCAAAAAAATGAATGACAAACTCAAACACACATGGGATGAGCAGTTTGCTCAAAACATATGTGTGTGTGTCTGCTGAATATGCATCAGTTCCTTTTCCGACACATGCCCCTCTTTCTCGTCCCCCTATATGGTGGCTTTTGTCTTCGTCGGCGGAAGGCGGGGTACGTTGCCATGGTGATTACTGCAACAGAAGGCTGAAGGGTTTGACTTCCTCATGACCTTCACAGAAGGGGGTGATTGTCCTGAAATAGAGCCAGCGCTCTCCTTCATGTGGAAAGTGTTCAATCAAGAGGAAAAAATGATCAAACTGTCCAGAGCTCTTCAGGATTGCACGCACAACTGCAATCACAGTCCGTCTGAAGCACCTTTCATTAGCATTAGAAAGCCATTATGATAATATTATCAAAGGTAGCAATGGGTTGCCCGCTAACTAAGAAAGCTGCAAGCACGTGATACTGACTTGCTCGTGCTGGCGTCACAAGCAGGATGAGGATCAAAGAAACATATTTGCCGCGGGTTAAGCCTCTAATAGACCTGTACATGCATTTGTGGAGAACATTTTTTTGTTTATCCGGTTCATCAGTATGTAAACAAAGTGATTTTGCTTCCTCATGTGACACTAAGAAAGAGTCATCAGAGCAGCAAATGTGGGCTTTCTAATGCAAGTATCAGTATTATAATAACAACAGATAGATAGATAGATAGATAGATAGATAGATAGATAGATAGATAGATAGATAGATAGATAGATAGATAGATAGATAGATAGATAGATAGATAGATAGATAGATAGATAGATAGACAAAACAGACAGATAGACAAACAGAGATAGAACGATAGTTATTTAGATAGATACATAGATATATAGATAGACAGAACGATAGACAGACACAGATATATAGATATAACGATAGATAGATAGATAGATAGATAGATAGATAGATAGATAGATAGATAGATAGATAGATAGATAGATAGATAGATAGATATAGACAGACAAAACAGACAGATAGACAAAGAGATAGAACGATATTTAGATAGATACATAGATATATAGATAGACAGAACGATAGACAGACAGACAGATATATAGATATAACGATAGATATATAGATATAACGATAGATAGATAGGCAGACAGACAGACAGATAGATATATAGATAGATATATAAATATATAGACCAATAGATAGAATGACAGAGACAGACAGATAGACAAAGATAGATATAGAATGATAGACAGCCAGATAGACAGAACGATATAGATAGAACGATAGATAGATAGATAGAACGATAGATAGATAGATAGATACAGACAAAACAGACAGAACAATATATAGATATATAGAATGACAGACAGACAGATAGAACAATATATATATAGATAGAACGATAGATGGATAAAGATAGATATAGAATGATAGATATATAGATAGATAGATAGATAGATAGATAGATAGATAGATAGATAGATAGATAGATAGATAGATAGATAGATAGATAGATAAAAACTACATAATTAGCTATGTATAATCATATATATATATATGATTTTTCGGTCTTTAATCACTGCTCCTCAGTGAAAAGAGGTGGAAGAGGTGTTTGGTGAAATGAAGGTCATACTATAGAAAAAACACGATTCATCTCATGAGTCACAGGATGAGTTCAGTATTCACCCACAGAAACGTCAAGGCTCTGAACAAAGCCTCGAGGATGCCATGCATGAGAAAACGTGCACACCACCGCTCAAAGACATACCTGAGAAACCAAATAGGAAATGGTGTCCTTTATAAGAGGCTCTTTGTGCACCGCAACTACATCTCTCCTCCCACTCCAGGCTTTTCGTTTGTGTGCTTACAAAAAATGATCTCTAAGAAATACGGCAGCTCAGAAACTGAACAAGTATTGGAGAGAAGATTCTCTTCTCTAATGACCTTGCTCCACACATTTTTAATCAAACTATCTCTGCGATAACAGACTGCCTATCTTGTGTCTAAATCTACTCAAAGTAATATTGGAATAGTAATATTAACATGTTCTTGACTCACCATGTAATCTGACTAACACAAACACATGACTAGAAGAGAACTGGACTGCACAATACAAATAGTTTTTACATCAAATACAAAATTTGGACTCTCACTAAATTAAACCTCAATGAACAAGAACGTAGCAGACTACTATGTTCGTCATTGCATTATAAACTTCCCATTTGTTTCTTTTTTTTTAAACAGGCAGTGCAATATGCATTTCCCTATTCCAGTCCAAACACTGGCTCAAGTCCTTTTGTGCAGGAAAGTGCCTAATCATACAGCAGATGTTCAGTGTTTGATCAGTCTTGAAAGACTTAAATCCTCACAAAAGAGTTACAAAACGCCCCATCAATTGGACCAAAGCTATTTTAGACGCACATATTTAACCTTCTAGTCTTTGTTACCCATGTACAAAGCTTTACCATTCTAATGACCTATAGTGGTGGCCAAAATGATAAGAACACTAGTATTTTCACCAGCTAAAAATGGTTTTAAGTCAGTTATCTTTTGCTGTAGTGTGTCAGTAGGAAAAATCAGTTTACTTTTCCAAACATTCATTTTGCCATTAATTGTAACAATCCAGTGAGATTTTTGTTTGCACGAGGAGTCTGACAATAACCAGTGTTTCACACACAGATCTGATCTCATCATTATCCAATCTGTCTGGAATGAAGAAACAGAACAAATTGAGACAGACTACATCCAAGAGATCTGTGGCAAAGTCTCCAAGATGCTTCAGGAAGCCCACCTGCAAAGCTGACTTAAAACCATTTTTTTAGCTGTGAAAATACTAGTGTTCTAATAATTTATGGCCACCACTGTATCTTTCACTGTTCAGAGAGACATTCATCAAGAACGTCTGAGTTCTCATGAGTTTGTCATCTAGGGTAAAGTCTCACTGTCTGTTCACAGTTCAGCTACAGTACTCGTCATAAATGATTCCATGCGGTTAAAGGAGGACGCTTACGAATCAATTCCATCATTACAACACTAGACAAGTAGTGTGAGATTACAAGTCAGGGCGTAATAGGGAACGGCAGGAAGTAACTTGAGGCCACTGGAACCAATCCAACCAAAAACCACCCGAGAAATGGCTTGCTGATCCCTTTACACATTCATATCAGAAACAGAGTGGTTGATAAAACCAAAAAGACTGGCGGTTGTCATTACACAAAATAATCATTTATTCAACGAAAAATAAAAAATTATGCAGCGAAAATTACAATGCATGAGGAAAAAAAGCTTTGCACTGTTTCAAGGATGCCCCAAAATGTCCCTCAGTTTTTGAACTGTAATCTTATGAATTACAAAGGCAAATATAAAGATGAAAAAGCTGTAAAAATTTGCATATTTCACTGATGAATTCAGCCTTAAAAAACATATTATTATCAACATATGTACATCTTGCGTTTGAAGTGTTGTGGTACTGGTAACTTATGAAGGAGGGTCATCTCCATGAATGGCCTTATATTTAGCCATCTCTTCAGGAAAAACCTTCCCCAGCTCAGAAATGAGGAGGCTTTTAAATTTCTGGAGAAAAAAAAAAGAAAACCGCAACATATTGTAAGATGGTAAGATGAAGTGCCTTTGTTTGTTTCATTCACAACATACAAGAATTTCATCCATCCACAACAGAAATCTATAAAGCAGGAGAACAGTCTAGCATTTTTATTCTAAGATTTCTTACAGATTTCCAAGGAATATTTTTAATTCATAAACTCATCAATAATGACTTAGAGGTAAAATAAGTCAGTGCTGCAGCTTTATTCTGAATCAATGAAAAGAAGGCCTGTTCAGATCAACATCACGATGACTATAATAAACTATATTAATGGAAGGAATAGAATCTGTGAAAATATATATATATATTATGTCCTTTTGTAGCAAATAACTTGCTAGCACTCCCAAATTAGTCAGTAATTCATAGCGATGGTAGAATTGAACTCTGAATGCAAACGCTGGGCCAATACTCACAGTCAGTGTGTCAATCTTTCCTTTGACCTGTTCATTTTTAGCCAAAGCTCTTTCTAAGCACTCCTTTGTGTACAGTTGAGGGTTACGACCCTGATCGATATACCTGTGTAAAACATCAATAATCAATAATAGCAATTCATGTCTTTACACAGATGTGACAACTCACATTTCTTGAATATTACAACTAAATGGGTACTGACAATTTAAAATGAGTAGAAATGAGATTTAAAGAAGGGTAATTTGATACACGCAAACGTTCTTTAAGCATTTGTTATCTGACTACCGTGAGTGGATAAAACCTCTTTACATTAATTTTTCAAGAGGTTTGTGCAGCTAGAAATATTTATTATGTATTGTACTACTCACTCGAACACTTCCAACGGGACGTTGATATCATGAAGCTGCTGTCGGCATTTCTCGATGTCCTGCAGTCCTGTGATCATAAAGTTTCTGAGAAAATAAACAACCACATTATTTTTAGGCTTTACTCGTGACTGAATGAGGCAACACTAACCTTACTGATAACAAGCCAAGAAAAGCTAAAGCTCAAAATCGCCATTATTTCATATATATATATATATATCATTTGTTTAAACTAACATAACGTTTTATATTCGTATTAAAACTAACAGAATTACAACTCACAGTTTCTGATTGAGTCCGGTTTGACTGCTGGGCTGGAAATCGCTGACAATAATCCCAAGCTGTCGTATGTTTTCGACGAATTTCTCGAGGTGTTCTTCGAGATTATCAAACTTTTCGGCCATGACGTGCTGTATTTTACATAAAGGTAACGCGTGCGATCGATTTAATTGGGATAAAACTATAAAATCACCAACAAAAGACGGGAATCTGCTCACGCAACAAAGCTTCCATGACAGCAAACAGCTTTCCGGCAGCGTTTCATCGAATGGCGTGCGAGAATGGACTGTTACCCTGGTAACGGAATCCTTCGTTGTGCTGTAAAGCGTTTCGAATTGCTGCAAAGTCGCTGTTGTTGGAAAACAACATATGGATGGCAATGCATTGGTTGATGGCTAGCAATTGGTTCGTTCAAACGCAATCGATTTTATATATACTCGTGTGAACTGCAGGTGCACTGACCCCTTCAATACGAGGTTTAAGAGAAGGGGGTGTATTGATTCATTGCCAGCTGATGCATAAGAACTCGATACCCTTCCCCCCAAACAGGGCAAAGACGCATTATTTATTTATTATTTTTATTAATGCCAATGGCATCTTACATATTATATTACAACGAATGTAGAAAAGCCAGAGAGAGAGACAGAGAAATACATGAAGTTATACAACGATACTAAATACTGTGATTTTTCCTTTTACCTGACAAAGATGTAAAGCAGGGAGTGGAGTGTTACACATGAATTACATGTATGTGAAACATAAAAGAATAACAACAAATAAATGGACAATATGCCAAATTTGCAAAACAGAGTAAAGGTATACTAACAGTAAATTTAAGTTAATATAGACGTAGAGGAAAGCGTTATTTATTTTATCCACCAGTATTCAGACAAGCCCCGCCTCCCACGGCAGGATTGGCTAGCGTGAGCTCCTCACAGCCAGCGCCGCTCTGTGATTGGACACTTAGAAGTCAATCATATAGCTGTGGCAGCTCCAGCTCCAGCGATCAGGTCAAGGGCGGGACTTGTCGGAATACTGGTGTGAAGAAAAAATAACTCGTGCTGGACCCTTGATTACTCATTCCGTCCAGGTACAGCGGAAGCCAACCGACCTGAGGTGCTCCGCTCCCGCTATTCTTGTGTGCCTGCACCAGATTATCGGTTCATTTCGAGCAGCGTTATCGTGCCGCTTTTGCAGCAGCCGCGGCTGTGCCTCATAGGGAATTACAGGAGTGGGAATACGTATTATATGAACGTTTTTGTGTTTCAGTGCACTCGCGCGGGGAAATGATGCATTGAGGACACGTCTTATCTTCTGAGCTCCATTACACCCACCTCGATCGGCGCGAAGCATCACAAATGGCTACTCTTTTGCGGAAAATCGGTCTAATTCGACTGCACGACCGAGACACGGAGGACCCAAAGCATCACCACCAGGGCTCACTGAAAGGGACTAAAGGCAACCAGAAGAACAACAACACGAAGCACTGCAACACCAGCAACGAGACCAACAATATCCTCAGCACGCCAGAAATCAAAGCCAGGCGCTTCGACGTGTCCGGCAAGGACAAGCCCGCCGTCAAACCGGACAAACCGAGTAAGGACGCGAAAGAGAAGCAGCAAACGGGAGGCGGCAAAGCGACGAGCGGCTCCGTGATGCCCCCGCCGGCGGCGAACCGGCAGCACTGCACCCAGGTGCGGACGCGGAGGCTGATGAAGGAGCTGCAGGAGATCCGGCGGCTCGGCGACAGCTTCATCACGGTGGAGCTGGCGGACGATAACCTCTTTGACTGGAATGTCAAGCTGCACCAGGTGGACAAGGACTCCGCGCTGTGGCAGGACATGAAGGAGACCAACACCGAGTACATACTGCTGAATGTCACCTTCCCCGACAATTTCCCGTTCTCCCCGCCGTTCATGCGCGTCCTGACGCCGCGGCTGGAGAACGGATACGTGCTGGACGGCGGCGCGATCTGCATGGAGTTATTAACGCCCCGCGGCTGGTCGAGCGCGTACACCGTCGAGGCCGTGATGAGGCAGTTCGCTGCCAGTCTGGTCAAAGGACAGGTGAGGATGGCTTCTTGCCATAGTGGCGTTGATTTCTTCACATCTCATGTTGCTTGACGCCATCCTCCATTTTGGCAGCTGAATCGCGTAAAAACGCGCAACATCCATTCAACGCGGGTCCATATGATAGTGTCTGTTACATATATTGCGTGTGAGAGCAATTACATAGCAGTGCACACTCAGAAGCATACTCATCTTCATGATACCTATGATTTTATTTCTACACAAAACGAGATGTCTCCGTTCACTTTCACTGCATCTTTAAATATACAATGAAAGTAAATGGTGGCTGAGGTTGTTTTTGCCTTGCATGGAAGAAAACATCACAAGGGTTCGAACCAATTGAGGTAGAATTGTCATTTTTTAAATGATTTACATCTTCACCAAATAACTCTTGTTATCAAGAACCATTTGGCCCTATATAGAATGCTTCAGCTGGCTTTGGAGATTATGAAAGTTCTTGATGCACCATTATAGGTTCTTCTGAGCAGTATTGGCTTCATCCATTAGCAGAGCGAAGCAAAGCTCTCTTGAGTTTATTGAAGCACTAGTACATATGTGGTTATCTAAAGTATCATAGAAATATTATCATAATGCACTGTAGTAACTTTTTTTTTTTTTTTTTTTTTAAAGTGGGTCTCATGTCATCAGGCTGTAAAACCTGTTTTGGCAGGACCTTTATTTTTAAGAGTGTCTGTTACATATATTGCGTGTGAGGATAATTACATAGTAATACACACTCAGAAACATACTCATCTTCATGTTGTCCCAGGTATGTATAATTTTATTTCTACACTAAACGACATCTCCATTCACTTTCATTGCATATTTTTATAAGCAATGAAAGTAAATGGTGGCTGAGGTTGCTTTTGCGTTCCATGGAAGAAAACGTCTCACAGGCTCAAAAAAATTGAGGTAGAATTGCCTTTTTTTAATTACTTACATCTTCAGCAAAGAACTCTTGTTATCAAGAACCATTTGGCCCTATATAGAATGCTTCAGTTAGCTTTGGAGATTATGAAAGTTCTTGATGCACCATTATATGTTATTCTGATCTTAGAAAGATTATCATAATGCACTGTAGTAACTTAAAAAAGGGTCTCTTATGTCATCAGGCTGTAAAACCTGTTTTGGCAGGACCTTAATTTCCTACTAAATGTCAAATGTTTCACATCAAAATTTTCTTCTATATATAACCATATCTTTTGATATCTGCAGTTAAAGGTTGTCTTTGCGTTACAAATGGTCCTGCTATTGTTACAATCATAATCTGGTGCTATTTCGAACCATTTTTCTTAAGAATGTCCTGCAGCCTGGATCTTAACTAGTAATGTGATTAGATGGGATCCACAGATAGATCACATCGGTCATTAGATAGTCCCGTTCAAAGAATGAATGCAAAGACCAACGTGGGTCATGGAAATGGATGAGAATCCATAATGAAGCTAGAGACTGGCCATTAACCCTGGGCTGTAAATCTGTGTGGAAAGACCTGTTCATCTACGCTTACCTCAACCTGTCAAGAGCTCTTAAATGCCAAATTCATGATGAGCCTGAGGCAGCGGTGACTAGATAACCATTTTTCCCCAAATGACCCAAAGCACTCAAGGGTAATTACCATTTTAGCTGCTGCTGACACAACAGACCCCCAATTAACATGCAGCTATTGTATTATAAGAGGAAACGACGGGCCATATTTTGGCTTTTGCTGCAGAACTTTCATGGTTTATTTCTTTTGCATTTAATACTTGAATTTTACAGCTTTACTGAATTGTGTTTAAAATGGCTCCATTCACATCAACTCGAGGAAAGATGTGCTTTGACAGTCATTTAAATTTTACTGAAAGCTTTATGTTGTTCAATTTCTGCTTTGGTTAGGGAAGATCTTTCTGCATACGAAGCTCAGACATTCCCTGTTTTTTAAGGTTCTCAACACTTACAGCACAAAACATCATCAACAAAAAGAAAAATAGTAGATATTTTCTATAAATGACTATTTTTCTCATTGATTTAGACTTGAATAGGCATTGACCAATAGGCTATGGATTAAAAATGAAACAAATTCCCATATGTCTAGTGATCAAAAATAGTATTCCTGTTCTGCCTTGTTGAATTTACAGACAACTTCCTTTCAGACATAAAACGGTAAGCGGCATCAAGCAAGCTTTATGTGATGCTATGATGCAAAGAGCAACACTGTTTACCCTTATCTGGCACATGTTGGTTACATAATCCCTACCGTCTGTGTTATCCCAGAATGCACAGAGGCCGAGCACGACCATTGACTGATCTCCATTCACAGGATTACCCATCAGGCTCTTCACATGGGCACTCAATACACACCAAACCAAAATAGCACAGGGAAACGTCGCTGATGCCGTTAGCATGCTGCAGGGAAAACGCTGATGCGAATAACCTGGATTAACATCGGAGCAGTTCCCTCCCTAGCGCGCTCCTCCGATGCCTCTCAAGCGTGAGGGAAGCGATTTCCAAGAGAGACCGTAAACACAATAAAGCTTAATTAAGGCTCCAATGGTTCCTTTTAATCCAAAAATCACAGGCTTTTCTGAGGGGATAGGGCAGCCTCTTCTCGATTGAACTCATGCGGTTACTTCTGGGCCATTAGATCTCATCCTGACTGATAGAGCCTGAGGGAAGTGCTGTCTATTTCTGTCTCACTGTCCCTGCTGTCTTACATCAGCACTGGCACTAGACTGACCTCAGTCCTGGGGCATCTGAAAGCACATCCTTTTTGCTCATTTAGTGGATGCTGGGTCTGTGAGATTGTGTCTCTCACATGTAGCCTGAAGTGGCATATTTGTGCTTTGCGTGCAGAACCTGATCCTTTTGCTGGCCTTAAAGGAGAATTTCATGCCAAAACTAAAATTTGGCCATGCACTCTTAAAAAATAAAGGGGATTTATTGTAATTATGCCATAAATTATGCCATTTTTGGTTCCCCAAAGAACCTTTCAGTGAACAGTTCTTAAAAAGAACATTCTAAATAACATTTGTCCATTGAAAAGGTTCCATGGGTGTTAAAGGTTCTTCATAAAACCATCGATACCAATAAAGAACCTTTATTTTTAAGAGCGTCATTTGACTGATTGGTCATCTGTGAATCACAAAATGAGATTTTAGAGCACATCCACAGTTGGAGGGGAAATTCTGCCCAACATCTTATTTTGTGTTTCACAGAAGAAAGAAAAAAAGAGTTTGAAAAAGTAAATGAATTTAGGCTGAATTATTCCATTAAAGATGCACTTCTTGTGAAACAATTTGGGGTGTAAATATGTCTCACTGTCATATTTTGGCTTGTTTAAAATGTCTATCTCATTATGAAATCCTTTGTTAGGTCTGGTTGTTGGCTGGCGTTTTGAGCATGCCAGATGAAAAAAAAAATTCTCCTGTCCTTAACACATTGGCAGAACAGGTTTTAGGGGCTGATGAGTCAGAGAGATGCCTTCTTTAAATATGCTTTTTCTTTTCTATACAAGTTACTTGCATGGGCCACTAGAATTTAATATTGTAAAATATATAAACACCAACTTGTAACTTAGCCTGCGTTCCAATGTGCATACTATCCATCCTAAATTCTATGTGATTTTAGTAATCTTCAATACTATTTAGGGCAGATAGGGTGGATAGTATGCACATTGGAACACAGGCATCGTCTTTCCTGATCAAAATCAACATTGAAACCAAAATGGACTGTTTTTACTTTCTTATTGCCTGTTCCTAGTCTTATTGTGCACATTAAATGTAATACTTTGTCAAATCCTCTTAATTTTACCCACTTTTCATGTTCCAATCAATTCCCAATTGCTGATATATATATATATATATATATATATATTAGCCCTGTCATGTCTTTTTCATCTGATTCGTTCGATAGTTAATATTTTCAAAAACTCATGTAAAATGCGTTTCTATGTTGATTTTTGAAAGAGTTTTTAAAAGCAGCAGGTTTGTTATTAATCTTTAATCTGGAGTTACAGACATGCAGATATCTTTGAGACATTAGCAAAGGGGATTCTATTTTTATTTATTTTTTATTTTTTTTGCATGTGCAGCATTGAAAATCTCATTTTGTTTCTTTTTCATACTTTGAAATGGTTACTCCAGTTGGCGAACTTCTTACTATGAGAGCTGGACGTTTTCACTGTGGGATGCTGCAATCCTGGATGCACCGTTGCATCATTTCTATTCCCATTATCCTTTAGCAGTGATCAAAATGGCTGAACCTGGTGTTAAAATGCTTTGGTAGGTTGTTTAAATAATTCAGCCTGAGGTTTTATCAAGCACAGCCTCTTGATTTACTGTGTCTTCAAAGCTCAGAGCAGTCGGCTTTGAAATTGAAAATGGGAAAAACTCTGAAAATGGAGCACCAGGACCATTTAATCACACCACAAGCTGTCATTCACACATCTGCATCTGCATGTCAGTTACGTAATTTATGAAAAGACTCAGACTCCACCTACACACTTTTCCTCAACTTTGATTTCATATTTAGAGGTTGATTTTGACAATCTTGACTCATCTGATTCAAGCTTCTTTGATTCTTTATTGCAAACCTCAGATTGCTTTTTTTAATCACTTAAAAACATAATCATGTAATGTCTTACATATAGTTTTTTTGCACATTAAACTGGCATAGAAAGCAGTTTAATATAATGAAAGTACATTTCACCCTTAAATCATTATGCCTAAATTATATTAAATGTTGCGTCCTGCAGGACATGTCACAGTATATTAAGTTCATGGATAATTTCCCACTTGGACAAACAATCCACACACTGCCCTTTGTTTAAATCAAGTATATGCTAAAGAATGAAGCTTTTCTGCTTCCCATCTCTTGAAATATTGTAGATATGTTAAGATTGCAACAGGCATTTTTGTGTTTTTCTGTAGCTTTTTGTGTCTCATAAACCTGTATAATGTCTAGACTGTTTTGCAGCTTATTCTGGTCAAGAACGCCTGATTAGACAGAAGGAGACTGTCTGACTGACATGTTAAACAATAAAACTGTTTATGGGATATGAAATGCCAAATCATAATATTCAGTTGTGCTCATAGATCATAATCTCTTTTTACCAAATGCCTCAAAAATATTTAAATGATTTAATAATATAATAATAATATTCACCCACTTTAATATCCAGTTCAGTAAAATTGTAATATATATACAGAGCTGGGTTGATTACTTACAAATTGTAATCCGTTACTGATTCCAGATTATATGACAAAAATTGTAGTCAGTAACGTAATCCGTTACATTACACATTTTAGGTAATATAATCAGATTACTTTTAGATTACTTTTGATTTAATTCACATTGATTTAAATAGAATTGTCTTGTACCATAATGATGTAAAAAAATGCAAAGATTAAGAAAACTTCCATTCATTGTAATTTATTGTAACATGAATTGCATTAAACATTATATTACATCAAGGTTTCCCAAACTAGGGTTCGTAAAGGAACTGCAGAGGGGTTGAGAGTTTAATGAAAAGCTGACAATTAATTAAATTATTAAAAAAATTAAATGAAAATAAATCATTTTAAAACAAACTCCCTTTTTTCAGTTTTGTTTTAAATAAAACACTTACTAAAAAAAAAGATGAAATATTTTTATTTACCTGCATGCAATGTGATCATTACTTAACTTCAAAGAAACCGTGAACATGCAAATGTGATACTTAATTACTGAAATATTTATTTTAAAATCTCAGGGGTACTTAAAGCAAATATATTTGGTGAATAAGGTTTAGATGACAAAAAGTTTTGGAATTCCTGCATTACATGTAACATGTAACATTACATGTGAATATGTGCAATTTAATTAGTTCTAATTAATAATACATGATTAAAAAAACCTACAGAGTAATAATTCAAATAAAAATGAATGTGTTCATCAGTAGCCTAGTTGATGCAATGTTGAAACCCTTCTTAAACCTGAAATAATTTTTGTAAATCCAGCGGTCAAATGTTGTCGCCACCTGATTAATGACTGATCTTTGCATGAATGTCCACAAAACTGGACTATATATACATATATTATATGTATATAATCGGTAGGCTATTTTAGAAAGGAAAATAAGGGAGAATCAATGATTTATTGCTATTATGTGAATAATATGTAATCGTGTAATCCATAAAAAAGTAACTGTAGTCTGATTACGAGTATTTTAAAATGTAACTCTCTAATTACAAGTACTTAATTTTTGGAATCTGATTACGGAATCCAAATGACATGTAATCAGTTACTACTCAGATCTGTATATATATATATTTATATATATATATATATATTAGTGCTGGGCAACAATTAATCGCAACCAAAATAAAAGTTTTTGTATACATGATATGTGTGTGTGTACTATGTAGATTTATTATGTATATAGAAAGACACACAGTATATATTTTGAAAATGTTTACATGTATATATTTATATTCATATAATATATATATATATATATTATATAAATATATTTACTATATAAACATTTTCTTTTAAATATATACATGAATGTGTATGCATTTATATATACATAATAAATATACACAGTACACACACATATTATGTACACAAAAACTTTTATTTTGGATGCGATTAATTGTTGCCCAGCACTAATATATATATATATTATATATATAATCTCTCACTATTTTTTTTGACACATGAAAATCTTCATTGATCCAAACATTGTGTTTTCTCTCTAGGGTCGTATCTGCAGGAAAGCAGGCAAGTCTAAGAAGGCCTTTAGTCGTAAGGAAGCCGAGGCGACCTTCAAGAGCCTTGTCAAGACCCACGAGAAGTACGGCTGGGTGTCCCCTCCCGTATCCGACGGCTGATGTCAGCATCTTCGATGGCAATCCCGACATGGCTTTTTTCAGTTGGGTTTTCTTCTTTTTCATCATCAAACTTAACTCCGAAAAAAAAAAACAAGCTAGCGCATCATATCTTACACATAAACGTGGCACATTCACCATCACTCCGTCCTTCACTCTTCTTCATCGAGGTGCCATGGACCGAACACTTGCTGCGACATCACAATTACTCATGAGTGGGCGTCTCTGCAGCTACATACAGCTATGGACTCTGGATACAATTGAGGCTCCAAGCAAAGTTAAATGTGCACCATCTCCACTCTATATCCTTGTATGTGTGTGTCCCCCCCCCCTCCATCCATCCCTCTTTACTTTTATAGCTGGCAATGCATTGCACTGAACAGCATCAGACTTGCCACCATTTACATGCAAATGACTTTGTTAACACTTAATAGATAAGCAGATCATTACACTACATTTGAGGTTCAGTTTCTCTGGTTTCCTCCTCATTGGCTGTGCTGTTTTTCACAGTTGGATGCAACATGATGATTGTAATTTATGTAGAGCTGTGCTCCTTCTATTCCTCCGTACGCGTGGCAAAATTTAGACATCACTATGTTGCGTAGATGGTCATTGATTTCCAATGGAGAAAAAAACAACAACTCTAGGGCTTTGTTCAGACAGGCAGCAAATTTCAATTTTTTTTTTTTACCACATCAGACTCAGAGTCTGAACACATCCATATGTGGTTTGAAATCCAAAATTTTAAGATCTGAATAAATCGTTTTAGCTAATATATCCTCAACTGTTTGATTCTCGCTGTGTCAGATGGTAAACGAGTGCACGAGTCAGCAGTTTTGGACACTGTATATGCATAAATGCGTAAATATGCCTCTTGTGAGTCCAGCACTGCCACAAGATGCCATGATAGACAGTGAGCAGAGGCAAAATTCCCAGTTTTCTGTCCTGTCTTTCCACACTGACAGCTGCTCTTGGTTGTTATATGAGAAAGTCTGGCATCGTGCTGACGCATACATCACTACTATGGCAAGTAGATGCATCGGATATCGACTACACTGTCTGAACAAACACACCACTTACTGTTAGTCCTAAAGATCGGATTTGAAAAATTGGATTAATATGCGGTGTGAACAAAGCCTTCTTTGCTTATGCAGAGGTCTAAGATTAAAAAAAATGTGAACCACCTCTGTTGGTCATTCTATTATTTGTTTTTGGAGAAGACCAAAAGCTCCTAATTCGGATGATTTAGATACCAGATGGCATTAACGAATGTCAATGTCCCAATGGGATTTTTATTGGCAAGAGGGAGGCATGTGACAGACATGGTGATGTTTGCACACAAGATGTTGAGCGTTTGTCTTCATGGAGCACTGAGAGACAGGACAACACCGATCACGTAGACCTGAACCCTTGTTAGCGTCGACGTAAAAAACTTCGCACCTTCACATGCCGATGCCACAGCTGATGCCCCAAACATTAATTGTGCTGATTCGCTTGTACTATGTTGGCTCATAAATCGATATGCTCGTGGTTGTGGGCCTGATTCCGCCACCTTGCACTGACTCTGCATCACTGTGCTGATCAATACTAGACTAGAACAACAGGACAAAATGGCCGACGGCCCAGGAAATAAGATCTCAAGACTGTGAACGTCACTCTCGAATCACGTAAATCAAAGCGTAAGCTCGGTTACGGCTTCAGACCTGGACTCTGGTAGCTGGTGACGAGAGCCAGATGAAGAAGGACAGAGGTGGGAAGAGAGAGAGAGAGAGACGCTGAGGGGGGCGACTCCTTTGTTCTGAAACCTTGAGGAAGGAGGGCGTCTCGTTTAGTTGCCTGATTGATGCTCTGAGAGAGCCGCAGCTCGACGCCTTGATGTTTATTGACTTCTCCTTCAAATGTCAGCGTGAATCCAGAACGCCTCAGACTGCATCTTGTGAGCGATGAGATGTAGAAGAGCTCTGTTTATTTTAGACCCCACCCAACCCATGGCGCTCCTCTCCACACGGTGTGTGAAATACAAATGACATGATAGCCGAAAAAGGCAAAATCATGGGTTTTGTTGACACATTGGGCGTTTTAAAGGAATGATTCACCCGAAAATTGAAATTCTGTCATTTTCTTACCTGTATGGTGTTGTATCTTTGGTGAAACGCAAGTGGAGAAATGCTGAAGTGTGTATTTGATGCTCTTTTCCATAATATTGTTGATCTTAAAAATAGACATACAAGAAGGAAAGACCAAAAATTAAGAAAATAAGTAAAAAGTCTTGCTTTTCGCTGTCTGCTTTGATTCAAATATGGTGCATTTAAACTCCATGAGTCGTATTTGGTGTCAGTGGCGTCAATAAAGTCATTGACATGAGTTTGAAGCATGAATATGTGGAAATGCAAATGAGAGCTACGGTGAAGGGGAAGATGATACAAGATCCCACCTTTTTATGTAATTCTGGATTTTGTTGGCCACTCAATGTTATCATTAAACCAACATTATGATACATTTATGGTGCATTTTTTGTCATTTTGGAGCTTCCCATCAACTTTAATGATATGGAAAAGAGCAGCAATTACATTTTTCAGACTATCTTCTTTTTTGTTTTATAAAAGAAAATCAGTCATACATGTTTGGGCGCATAAACTATGACAGAGATTTCATTTTTTTGGTGAATTATTCCCTTAAAATGACACTTCAAGGTTGGAAAAATCAGATTTCCTTGTTGTGAGATGCATTTCATATGATATATTGAGGATTGTCTTCTCCAGACATGGAAACAGCATGTGCCAAAAGCTTAATGTACATTGTCACCATTTCCTTGTGTGTTTTCTTGTGTGTAACTGCTGCGCTCTCAGTAGAAAGACTCTTTGATGTCGATTACAAATGTCACACAAGACGCTGCTAATTAATATGGCATTTGAACAAACAAAAAAAAAAAAAAAAAAAGTTGAAGACATTGATGTATAAATGATAAAATCAGAAATGCTGATGCCCTGAAGGCGGATGAAGGGGAAACAACACTGTTGATCCGTAATTGATATTTATTATTTCTGTCTAGTAACTTTTTGTGTTATTGATATTAAGGTGATGCAGTAAAATGAATGGTGACTGTGCAGTGCTTCAAAAGGCAATCCAGTGGCAAGCACTACATTTTACTGTATACAGTGATCATTTTATCCTGGTCATTGAAATGAAATACACTTTGATCACTGGAGAACCTGCAATTCTTGTTCGTATCACTGCAGCGATTGTAAAAACATGCATAAACCCTCGTGGGTGGCTTATTGCAGATTTCTGTGTCTGGTCGCAGATGGTATCTCTTATCACTACTGAAGTGCATTTGGTCTTCTCCAGACTCTGTTTGGACATTATTGAAAAGTGGTCGTGTGTTTTCCTATTTAGCGAGAGGAGATACTATACCAAGGACTTCTTATTATAACCAGTCAAAAATATCGCGAAATTGGATGTTTTCCGGTTTAAAGCATAATTTTGTGATATAGTTTAGATCAGTAGTTTGCAGAAACTAACTAACAGAGTTAATCGTCCAAACGAGTGAGATGATTCTGTTGTATTATATCTGCATGTGGTCTGTGATTGTTAGCTAGCTAACTTGTTTTATTTTTCTTTGTTTTTCAAAAAAAAAGCAAGAAAGTAACAAAAAAGAGCAGAAGCCGCTTCTTTGTATTTTTTTGTTTGTTTGTTTGTTCAGTTTGTCCTAATTTCTTTATTAATGTCCTTAAATGTCAAATTGTGTTCTATGAATGTGTTTTAATTTATTTGTAGTTTGCCAAAATGAAGATTTTGAAGCATGTTGCAGGCATTGTCACTGATGATAAAAAGAGAAAGAAAAATAAATGAAAAAAATATAATATATGTACCTGAATTGAAAGGAGTCTGGTATATGTAGTGATCTCAGGCTTTCACGGGGTGAAAGGTAAAACTACAAGACAATGTGTTTTCTGCACTGCATAAACATCATGCCAGGATGTGGTCAGAGCAAAACCAAACAGGAATGTGCAATAAAGGCTGTAGGCTGATTCCACCCTGGAACAACTTTGTGTTTGTCTTCCTTGCTCTCTAGGCTCTCTGCAGTCACTGGGGTTTGTTACATGCGGTTTTGTTCCGCCCTGTGGGTTGGAGGATATCAAATCACCCGTGACGGTGAATGATAACACCAGCTTCTCACCAGAACCCCATCAATGCAGTGCGCACCGGTCCACATTTCCCCTCATTAAGACCATATGCACATTTCCAGAATTTCTCACTTGTTGTCAGTAATTATGATACAGTATAACAACTGTGTTCATTTATATGTTTCAATTATAACTCATTGCTATGCAGCAAAAATAATGAGCTGCAATGGGTCCTGCTCAGTAATATGTGCAACTGTTACTATTTCCACTGTATTGACCAATCAGAAATCAAGACTGGAGCTATGTTTTATCATGATACTTACAGTATTACAGACACTATTGAATGTATAACATAATTGTCATTGTTATCATTTATAAAATATAATTGAAATATATAAGGTTTGAGTATAGTGAGAATGACATTTTTTGCTTTAGAGATGAGAAATACTACAAATGTATTTGCATAATGAGAACTGAGGAAGATTTTAAAAAGTAAAGTCACAATGCAAAATCTCTTGTATTTGATATTTGAATATTCTTACGATATTTGACATTAATACTATATATATACATATATATATATATATATATATATATATATATATGAGCAAAGGCGGCTGTGAAAATAAATCTGCATTGTTTATCCTTTTTATCTTTCATTCAAAAAATTCACAAAATTCCAACCTATCATTGAAGTACAACAATTGAAAGTGGGGGGGAAATCTCATTGTGAAATAAAAGCTTTCTCTAGGTCATGTTGGCCACAATTATTGGCACCCAATTATTGCAACGTCCTTTTCCCAGAGTAACAGCTCTGAGTTTTCTCTTATAATACCTGAAGAGTTTGGAGAAAACTGACAAGAGATCAGAGACCATTTCCTTCATCCAGAATCACTCCAGACCCTTTAGATTCTCAGCTCCATGTTGGTGCTTCTTCTCTTCAGTTCACGCCCCTCATTTTCTACAGGGTTCAGGGCAGAGGACTGGAATGGACAGCAGAAGCTTGGTTTTGTGCTCAGTGACCCATTTTTGTGTTGTTTTTGAGGTTTGTGTTTGGATTATTGTACGGTTGGAAGATCCAAACATGGCCCATTATAAGATTTCTAACAGAGTCAGTCACTTATTGATTTTTTATCTGTTGGTATTTGATAGAATCCATGATGCCATTTGTCTAAACAAGATGTCCAGGACCTCCAGCAGAAATATAGGTCCACAACATCAAAAATACAGCAGTATATTTCATTGTACACATGGGGTACTTTTTATCCCTGTGTTCACCAAACCCATCTTGAGTGTTTGCTGCTAAAAAGCTAATTTTTTAGTTTCATCTGACCATAGAAGCCAGTCTCGTTTGAAGTTCCAGTCGTGTCTGATAACTGAATATGCTGGAGTTTGTTTTTGGATGAGCGAGGAGAGTTTTTCTTGAAACCCTCCCAAACAACATGTGGTGATGTAGGTGCTGTTTGACATTTTTTTTAAGGTTTTCTGACCCCAAGACTCAACTATTTTCTGCAGCTGTGGTCCTTGGAGAGTCTTTAGCCACTCAAACTCTCCTCCTCACCGTGCATTAGGACGGTATAGACACACGTCGTCTTCCGGGCAGTTTGATAACATTTTATGTTGATTGTAAATTGTTAATTATTGCCCTGATGGTGGAAATGGGAATTTTCACTGCTCTAGCTCTTTTCTTAAAGCCACTTCACTAATTTGTGAAGCTCAATTATCTTTTGCTGCACATCAGAAATATAATCTTTGTTTTTTTCTCATTGTTATGGATGATTAAGGGAATTTGGGCTTTGTGTTCCTCATATTTATAATCCTGTGGAACCAGCAGTAATGGATAATTTCATGCTCAATCACCCTGGTGTGCTAAAAAATGTAAATATGAATGGGAATTTACTTCAGAGATATTTTACTCATAAGAATTTCTAGGGGTACCAATAATTGTGGCTAACATTCATTGGAGAAAAACATTTATTTCATCATGAGATTTTCTCCCCACTTTCAATTGTTTTACTTCAATGATAGGTTGGAAGTTTGTGAATTTTTTGAGTGAAAGATCAAAAGGATAAACGATGCAGATTTTATTTTATTGCCTTTGCTCATATTTATCAAGGGTGCCAATATTAGTGGAGGGCACTGTGTATATATATATATATATATATATATATATATTGGGGTCAAATACATGACCCTGGCATGTTCTTAAAAGGCTTAAAGAGGCTTCTGCCTGTAATCTGCAATAATTTAATGCGAATTCAGGCAATTTCAGGTGTTTAGGGATGCAATATTTACCTAGTTGAATATAAAAAAATATACATATAAAAAAATCTTTCAATATATTTACAAAGGGACAGAAGTCAAATATTGTAACAAAAATATCAGAGACCTGGTAAAATTAGTGCTCTGATTTGAGTTATACTGCAAAGCAATGTGCAACAACCACTCAGATCACCTTAGAAAGATGGCTGCAAGTGTTGCATGGGCTGCAGCGCTAATTTCCTTCAGAAAATAAATGTAAGTTGAGTTAGAAAATGTAATTAGCTCCAGTCCCAGATTAGACCGAATACAGCAGTTGGGTTCCAGATGCAGGAACAGTGTGTACAGGTTGAAGGTAAGACAGCAGGCCTCGATCGGCTGCTCTGCCCTGGGGCTCACAAGGACACTGATAAGTACGTGTGGGCAGGTCATGAGGTCCAAACACATTTCTCACCCAAACAAAACACACTTCTCACATGAACCAGCCTCAGTCACAGTCTGTCTGAGCTGAAAGCACCTCTAACTGATCCCAGAGCACATAGCAGTTTTCTCAAACCTTTCTCGCCATGCAGAAAGAGAGAGAGTTTGGTCGCACTAAAGAGAAATACATTTGGATTCTTGGATTTAATAAATAAGCAGCTTTATTTATTTCTAAACATAGTTTAACTATATTTCTCTGCAGTGAGGTGATTACCATTATGTAAGTGAGGATATCAAAATAAAGTGAACTGTGACATAGTATACCCAAAAATTCTTCCTACAGTGGACTACAGTAAAATTTGGGATCAAAAAATATTCAGACACTTTGACCTGACCATGTTTTGCTAAAGTGTTTTTTTCTTTAACTGCTAATGCAAACTTTTTACACAACAGACTGAACAAAATTAAGCATTGCTTGGTAATTGATTTACCTAAATTGGTATTATATAATTGTGTACTTAAACTTAACAGCTGAATAATTTCTATCAAAGTTCAAAGTTCTATCAAAGTTATCTGGCATTATCAAGATGAATTTGTTTTGTCACGGTTTAACTCTGAGTTCTTGTCATATTTTATTACCATTTTCTAAACTATAGCGAATAAACTGTGATATAATGTGCGAGATGTTGAAGGTGTCTGAATAAATTTTGGTTTGACTGTATGTGCTAATGAGATAGAAGCTGACACATATTAGCTATTTTTCCTCCTCAGCAAAAAAGTTTTTATACCTCTTCTGAAGGTATTTTTAATAAATGGACATCTGAAGAAAGTAAATCTAACCATTTTTAATATATCACACATTAAAAATTATAAAGTAGTTAAAATATAGTTAGCTACATTTTACATGTAACATGTAGTGTAACTACTTTATATGAAGGGTTTCATACTTAAAGGGATAGTTCACCAAAAAGTGAATTTACTCACCCTCAGGCCAAAATACAAGTAGTATAATATACAAAATATACAGAGAAGAACCGTTTGGCCAGGCTGTGGATTAAAGGTAATAATGTTGTAAATAATGATCCTTTTCTTTCACAAACCAATGGTTTCGCTTCATAAGACCTCAGTGTATCATCTGGAGCCATGAGTATTGATTTGGTGCTCTATGTATATGTTTTTTGATGCTCAAAAACCAGCAGTCACAGACGTGCAGTTTATAAATCACCAAGGACAACGGTTTCACCTAAAAATCTTCTTTACTGTTCTACTGAAGAACAAAAGTCACCTACATCTCGAATGGCCTGAGGGTGAGTAAATTAAGCACATTTTCATTATTGGATGACCTATCCTTTTAAATTATTTTTCTACAGAGTAGTTTGTAGTTCAGCTAGCTAAAAAATGTTTAAGTTTCCCAACATTGAAAATCCTTTTAACACCATGTCTCTGTGTTCAGAATAAACATGAAAAGCCTTACTACATACTGCTACCCATCAAAGACTAAAACGGTTTGCTTTGAATAAGAACAGATAATCAATACGATAGAGAACATCTGAACAATATAAAAAGAGAACATTTCATCTGCAGCATTAAAGACCCCCTGGTCTACTCCCAGACTGCATTGCAGACCAGACTAGATAGCGAAATTCACTTTAAAATGCAGTAAATAAACACTGCTGGACGCAAACAGCAGATAGGTAGCAGACAATACAGCTCCGGCCTTATTTTCCAGCCCTCTGAAGGTTGCTTCTTCAAAGAGCAGACAAAATAACAACAACAAACCCCAGTTGGCTGAGATAAAGGAGTGGGTGTATTTCCATTTGAATGCTGCTGGGTGGAGCTAATTTGGTTTGCAGTGTTGCTACACAGCCCAGAAGACAGCCGCAATTCTGATTTCCTCCTGACCTTTGGGCCATGACGACTGCGTCACGGTTGGCAAGGTGTTATGAGCAACACGGCGTGTTTCAAATCACACTGCTCTTTAATACATATTCATATTAGACCTTCAGAACACTCCAGAAGTCGAGCAGAAGATCTGTGCAACCCCCACCGAGTAATCACTGCTCATAGCGAAGACATAAGTTCAATTATTAATGGAAAAGGCGTACATACATTTACGTCTCAGAGACGAGCAAAAACGTAGATGTAGAGAAGTGAGCCTATGGGAAATATTTGTTATTTTGCTCTTATATTCAAAGCTTTGGACTTCAAAGTAAATGAATTGAAATGAACTCAAATAAGTTTATCTAGTAAAAACGATGCTGTGGTCTTTTGCACTGCAGCGGCCTCTGAAATACCGTCCATGTAAATCTCAAATCTTAAAGGAATGGTCCAGGTTGAACACAATTAAACTCTACTGACAGTACAGCATGCTATTAATTAGTATAGAAAATTATTTGGACACATCTTTCAGTTTGCAAAGCAAAATGTGTTCAGTGATGCACATAATGTATGTTGGTGAGCAAAGGCATTTAAGATGTGCAGCTCATATTTTTTATAAAGCACTTATATTATGATATATTTTCAAATGTGTCTTATTTCTGCTGTAAAGTTGTATTAATAACAGTGGAAATGCAGGTCTAGACAAATGAATGCTTGGTTTCTGCAACTTTTTAAAGTAAATACTATGGGTGGATGTAAAAGTCTCTTGTATCCTTGCATGTATCAAGTTCCAGCGTTTATTGACTTTACATGGTCATGACAATAATTGAAATTGGATATGACTTTGCACAAGCGAGGTTACCAAGTGATTTTTTTCACAGTAATCCAGTATAAGGTTACAGCATGTTTATTTCGGTGGAGTACCTTCTCTCATGCACTTCCAATGTAAGTGCATTACTGTAAATGGGTTTTTTCGTTGTTATTATGACAAACTGATGAAACTTATTTTCAGTGCTAACTGACTGGATGTCATGTAAATGCATGTAAAGTTCAGTTGCAATATCTATGCATTTTCAAAAGTTAGCAATTATCAAAACTAAAGCAATAATTCAGCTTTTAAATACCTTTAGTTAAAAAGAAATCATACTAGTTGTGTTTTTTTTTTTGTTTTTTTTTTTGTACCAAGATCAGACTAACAGATTGTAGCTCAGCTTAATAATAACACCAGGAACAACCAAAAGTAAATATAGTCCATTTTGATTTCATGTTTAATTTATTCCGTCCTTGAAATGCAGTCTTGTTAATTACGTAACGCAATATCTTATGCTCTGTTGTTACCAAACAGCGGCCACATGAATGTGCATTTAGTCATTGTCTTAACCTGACCTCTATCTTGCACAATATAAAGCTGTGTGGTTGTGTAAGACTGCAGAGAGGAAGAGAGATCGACAGCAGGGCAGGGATGAAGAGCGCTACTGTCACCATGCACTGCAGCGAGAGGAGAGACTGGCTGTTGATATTGGCCGTGGAGACGCGTGTCTAAACCTGCGCCCTCATCTCAGACTGCGGCTGGCGTATTATGTAAGCACATCGTCTCTCTCTCTCTCTCTCCTCTACCTTTTTTCCCCAGTGTTCTCTTCAAGCCAACAAGCTAGAAACCTTGTGAATATTTCAAGACTGTTGCATCAACGGCAGTGTAGCAGATTGTGGTGGACTATAAATGTTTTATGGCACAGTGCATGTGGGAAAGATGTATTTTTAGAGCCTTTTTGAAAGCTCAGTAGGAAATCGTGAACATACTGTATCTATGTACATCTCTCTCTCTTTTTATTCAGTTGGGATGAGGACAGTAATAAATGAGTCGCTGTCCTGCTGCATCATGCAGGAAATTTCGCTCAAGGTGATTCCAGGATTCTTCGGTTTTCTGCTTTCCAGAAGGATTGCCGTGATTTATGAAATGCTCCAGTTTCGGTAGCAAAAGGACACAGAGGACAGGAAGGAGGGGGATTATAATGACATCACATAGGCAGGGCTAGAACACCACGATCTAGCCATGGGTGATAACCTTTATTTTATTTTCGATCTGGTACCATACTTTCAAGACCAATTTTGATATACTAATCAGAAAGTCTTTGCAATTTATAAGGGAAAATGGATGATTACAACAATTTACTTTAAAACTCCATTATTGACATTAAAGGGATTGACCCTTTTTTAGTTAAAAAATAAATAAAATGAAAATCTGTCATCAATATATTTACAATCATGTTGCTCCAAAACTGTATAACCTCTCTTTTGTAGGACACAAAAGAAGATATTTATCACAGTGTTCAAGCTGCTCTTTTCCATACAGTGAAAGTCGATGGGGACCATAGCTGCTCCTGGTCCTAAAAGAGCAGCTTGGACATTCTGCTAAATATTATCAGAAATTTGGAATAACATGAGGTTGAGCAAATGACAGAATTTTCATTTTGACTTGAACTCTCATTTTAAATAAGCCTAAATTGCAAATTATCAGACTTTTTAATTGTTTTTCCATTTGGTAACTTATATAACCTTATACCAAATATTTCAATATTTCAAATGTCAAACCTGGATGAACTGAAAGAGAAAACATCATTGTCAAATAAAAACTTTCTGATATGTATGGAAGCATATTTATAATAAGCAAAAAAATAAATAAAAAGGTAATTGTGGCTTTTTACTTAACAATTCAGACCATTTTCTGGATGTGTTACATGTTAACATCTTATGTGCAAGATGTTAATTACCAAAATCGTGAGATAAACAAACGTGATATTCTCAAATGTGAGAGAAAAAGTCACAATTACCTTTTTTTAATTTTGTATCTTGTGGTGGGGGGGGGGGAGTGAGATGTAAATTTCAGAGAAAAAAAGTAAGAATTGCGAGATACACTCTGAAAGAAAGTCAGAATTCTGAGTGTATACCTCATAATTCAGATTTTTTCCCCCCGAAAAAAGTTTGCAATTACCATTTATTTATTATTCTTTAATCAGAAACGATCTTCCATAGATATACCTTTTCAGGGTAAATAAATAATGAAATAACTAATATTAAAAACACTTTAGTATTACGTAAGGACCCTCCCACCCAAACAGTTCAAGCATGGTCAGTTCAATATGTTATCACACATATTGAGCTGCGGATCTCAGTAACCTTTGCACCGTATAGTAGAAATACACTGTGGTTCAACATAGGCAAAAGCGATCATCCACACTGCGCCTGTTGACATTTAGGTTGCTATAATGGCTCTGCGGTTTTGTTGAGTAATCTGTGTATGTGAAGGAAATAATCCAGGGTAATACAGGTCAGGATAATCTGGGGTGGTTATATTGGGTAAATAATCTCAGTGCATCAATGTGCTGAGTAATCCCGAATGATTCTGCTCTGTAATCTTCAACGAGTTGAATCAAATGGAGTGAAATGTTACAGGCTTATGTGACAGTTTCCAGCAATATAAATGTCATATTTAAGCAATAAACTAAAAGAGGCTGTCAAGAGTTGTTGAAGCATGCAGTAAAGCATGAATTCTATTTGTTATATAAAATGTAATAAGGAAGTTTTTGAACTTTTTGAGAATCTTGTCCTTCGTTAGTTAAGTTGTGACAAACCCAGAGTGCAGTTGAGGTCAGTGCAGTTGTCAGTAAGGGTAAACCAAAAGCTCATTTCCATATGTAACAGCCGTACAGGTTCATGCAGAGGGTCATAGGGCGACCATCACTCATTAAGATGCATGAATATTCATATGTTTTGGAAAACACAATGAACACTCAAACAATAGTGGACACACTTGACTGTTTATGATGACCTTAAAAATAATCTGAGGCAAAAGCTTATGCTTAAATGCTTGATAAAGTGTTTAAAGTGATAGATTTACAAAATATATATATAATTATTTATATTTCACTTTGTTTAGATGTAATAGTTTTAAACATGCTATAATTAATTTTTTATTTTGCATTCTATATAGGCCAAAAAAACAAAGAAACAAACAAGCATATAGCTAGGAAATAACTGATTACATGTAATCTGGATTACGTAATCAGATTCCAAAAATTAAGTACTTGTAATTAGATTAAATTACATTTTAAAATACTTAAAATTACTCTTTTATGGATTACATGATTACTTATAATTTACATAATCGCAATAATTTATTGATTCTCCCTAATTCCTCTTTTTCATATTTTAAATTTTCCGTTCTAAAATAGTCTGCTGCTTATATATATATATATACTCAGAAAGTCTTCCAGTTTTGTGGACATTCACACAGAGATCAGTTATTAGTCAACAGTCACTGTCAACTACTGATGAACACATTATTTTTTATTTAAATTATCACTCAGTCGGTTATGTTACTTTGGAAGGCGTTTGTCTTTCGAACACAAGTGCACAAATTCACATTGTTTTTTTTCCATCTGTTCCTCTTTCACTTAATTTTTTTTTTTTTTATTTGAAGTACCCTGAGATTTTAAAATAAATATTGTAATAATGAAGTATCACATTTGCATGTTCACGGTTCTCTGCCGTTGGTTAACAGTCACATGACATGCAGGTAAACAAATAAAATATTAAAATTTTTTTCAGTAACTGTAACTTTTGATTCATTTTAGCATTTTTATGATTGAATTAATTATTTGCTTTTTCATTAAACTCATAAACCCCTGCAGTTCCTTCACAAACCCAGTTTGGGAAACCTTGATGTAACATACATTTCATGTTGTTGATATATATATATATAATTATAATGAGTGTGTGTGTGTGTGTGTGTGTGGGGGGGGGTCTGTAATTTTTTTAGTTTTTCAAAGAAATCTCTTCTAACCGAGGCTACATTTATTCAATAAAAGTACAGCAAAACAGAAATATTATTACAATTTATAATAACCATTTTCTATTTTAATATATTCTAAAATGTAATTTATTCTTCAGATGTCAAAGCTGAATTTTCAGCATCATTACTCCAGTCTTAAGTGTCACATGATCCTTCAGAAATCATTCTAATATGCTGATTTGCTGCTCAAGAAACATTTCTTATTATGATCAATTTTCAAAACAGTAGTGCTGCTGATTTTTTTTTTTTTTTTCAGGATTCTTTGATGAATAGAAAGAACAGCATTTTTTTTAAATATAAATATTTTGTACCACGTCTTTACTGTCACTTTTGATCAATTGAATGCATCCTTGCTAATTCAAAATAAAAAAGAACTCTGACTAAAATTAAAACCCTCCTCAGAAAAAAAAACGTAATTTGCTACCGGACATGCAAAACCGTCTCAACATGCAGGCATTATAAACCTGCATGCGAAGAGAAAGTCAGTTTGAGATTTGCCTTTGTTAGTTCAGGTGAGACATGAATGAATGAACTCCACATAGAGAAAAACCATGGCAACCCTCCATCGTTTATCATCTCGGTATACAACGGAGGAATTTTTTGTAGCCCCCACTCCACTTTCCTCTTTTTGAAAAACATTCCTTCACCAAGGCCCCTTGAAATATCAGCAATATCTGTGAAAATGAACACACTCCTCAATCCTCTCATGTGGCTCTGGTGCCACCCCTAGAGTTAGTCAGAGGGGAGATGGGTCCGGGGACTGAGGGTTTGTGGGGTTGTGAAGCTAGTAGAGAGATGTATGTCCCCTCGGGCCTCCACCCCCCAACCTGTTAGTCCTCTGTTACTAGGCAACACCTGCTGGCATGTGCTAAATAAAGATTAGCACCAGGCGAGCCGCCTGGCAGCAATGTAAGGGCTTCTAAGAGACACAAAAGCACAGCTCCTGCTTTCTTACAACTTCCAACACTCACCGCACAGCCTCTTTCTAGATATTACAGATTAACAGCCAAAAACACATGCTCTAGTTCCTCAGGAAAAATAACAAACGCAAATAAATCAATGTCATTTTTAGCCTATAGTCAAAAGTTTGGAATAATTAAGATTTTGTAAAGTTTTTGAATGAAGTCTCTATGCTTAACAAGGCAGCCTTGGTGAACATATAAGAGACTTCTTTCTAAAACAATATTCCAAACTTTTGACCAATAGTGTCTGCTTTCGTTTAATTATGAACAAGAACTAAAAAACAAAAAACAAAAAAAAACAAAAAAAACAGTCGAGGACATTGGAAACTGCCAAAAATCTCAGTAACAGAAGTGAGTAGTGCTTGTCTGAGCAAAACTCGGCATCACATTGCTATACATGATTGAAAAGGCATTGCTAGATGGCCACAAGAGCCACAATAATCGTTAGTACTTATCATATTGCAATGTTAAAGTGAATATTTACATTTTGAGTCACATGATGTTTGAACAGGTGTGACTGTTTAAAGATGAGCAATAGACTAGCTCCTCACTATACTATCTGGGGGAAGGGAAAATGGGAGTGAACGGGAGACATATGGGTGGATATAACTGCTAAACGACTGAAGACTTGGAAGAAAAATCTGTCTAATCCTCACAGAAAACACAAACTCATCCTCTGGTGCTTTCCTTCCATGGCTGGCGGTCATTGCGTAACACTTTCATTACATAATCCCAAATGTACATTCCTATCAGAGGTTTATCTTTAGCACTTTTTAGTATGAGGCATCGTGTCCCATCTGAAAGCAGGGGAGGAGAGGAAAAAAAAGACTAACACCTCCAAACGCCCTGTTTAAGCAGCAGCAGCATCATAAGGGGGATGCTCGAGTGATGCTTCACCCTTCTCCCACATACGAGAATTGTTTTGAATTTAAAATAAGAGCACGAATAAATCAAGCATTAATGTGAGGGAGTTCAGTTCAGGAAATACAGACATTGAAAGCTGGAAAATATATTGTTATCTTCTAAAAATCACTTAGTTTAGGGCTGTTGTTTTAAAAAAATTAATCTGGAGATGTAATAGAGAGAAAACATGGCCCAAAGGCAGTGATGATCTTAAACTGGACCAAGCTGCTCTCGATGGTTGATCTGCTGGCTGATCTTAAACTGGAGCACTATCAGCCATTGATGGTCTTAAACTGGACCAGGTTGCTCTCGATGGTTGATCTGCTGGGCTATCAGCCAGCGATGGTCTTAAACTGGACTAGGTTGCTCTCGATGGTTGATCTGCTGGCTGATCTTAAACTGGAGCACTATCAGCCATTGATGGTCTTAAACTGGACCAGACTGCTCTCGATGGTTGATCTGCTGGACTATCAGCTAGCGATGGTCTTAAACTGGACCAAACTGCTCTCAATGGTTGATCTGCTGGACTATCAATCATTGATGGTCTTAAACTGGACCAGGCTGTTCTCGATGGCTGATCTGCTGGCTGATCTTAAACTGGACCAGGCTGCTCTCGATGGTTGATCTGCTGGACTATCAGCTAGCGATGGTCTTAAACTGGACCAGACTGCTTTCGATGGTTGATCTGCTGGACTATCAGCTAGCAATGGTCTTAAACTGGACCAAACTGCTCTCAATGGTTGATCTGCTGGACTATCAGTCATTGATGGTCTTAAACTGGACCAGGCTGTTCTCGATGGCTGATCTGCTGGCTGATCTTAAACTGGACCAGGCTGCTCTCGATGGTTGATCTGCTGGACTATCAGCTAGCGATGGTCTTAAACTGGACCAGGCTGCTCTCGATGGTTGATCTGCTGGACTATCAGACAATAATGTCAAGGTCAACACTGCAAAACTACTTTAAGCTGTTTTACTGTACTTTTTTCTCCACCCAGAATGTTATCTGAAGAAACAAAAAAGACAAAAAGTGGTGTTTGGCAGCCACATTGTCAGGGTGTTGTAACACTTTCAAGGCAATTCTGCAATTCAAATTGTTTCAATATTTCAAGGACCATGAGCACAACTGGCACAGGATGTTCCAAGCCAAGGTTTAAGTATCCTGCTTGAAAGCAGTAAGGCAATGTCCGCTCATATAGCTCATCTGGTTATTTGCATGCCAGATCATACTGCATTTGAGTATAATTGTGAGGTTTTAAGGGGTTATGTCAGATCTCTCTCATATGTTGTGCCATGGCATTCGCTGCATGTAGCTGGTTGTGTCACTGTGGTTAATTACGTTCAGAGCTCTCTGCAGTGACCATAGTAACAATCTCCACGGTCAGTAGACTCACTGCCTGTCTCTAGAACAAACCAACACGCCTGAGAAAAAAGAGAGAGGGGCGAGTCTGTCAGTCAATGCAGGAGACGAGATAGATTCTATCAGCTCGAGAGAAAGGACACTGACCGATAAACAGGAAGTGAGATGGATGGCTGCAGGGAAACATAATCACCATGAGCTAATGAAGGGAGATAAAGCAAACAACCAGCAGTCAACCAAAGACAGACAGAGAGATTTAAAGGCTAAAAAAGGGCAAGATGGTTGATTATGTGTTACCCAACCTGACAAGTTTGAGTCAGGGAAGGACGGTGAAATAATACTGAACGGGATTGGACCAAGAGAGACAATAGCCTGATCCTGACACTGACGAATCTGGAAGATGGATACTTAAGAAACAGATAAGACAACAGTGCAGAGAAAGGTATGAGATGGAGTGTTGTAGCAGAAAGTGATGAGGAGGGGGTGGACAGTGTGTCCTGGGTAAGACTTCATAGATCTGGCAGAAAATGTTGAAATTTCTCTCGCTCAAGGCTCAACCAAAGTGAATCACCCTCCCTTCCTCACTTTGTCTCGCTTGCACTCATGTCTGTCAGTGCAGGGGTTAATGAAGTGTATCATTCTCATTTTTGGAAACCAAGACAGCCAAGTGCACTCATTCAATCCCACAATGCACTGTAACTAGTGTACAACCGATGTACACTCAATGGCTTGAGAATACCCATAATGCACTGTGAGGGTCATGTCGAATGAATTTCCACGACTTGCCAGAAGGTGGCGCCTGGAGCTGAGTCATCCACATCAATCCATTTTCCAAACCGCTTGTCCAATATGGGCACAGTGTAATATCATACAGGTATATATTTCTTTTTAATGGATTATTAAATATCTTAATTGAGGTCTATACATGCTAGTTTCCATGACAAGTTCAAAATAAATATTTTCATTACTACTGGAGCTGCCAATTTGCTTAGTTTTCTTATTAAACAGCAAGCACAAACTATTAAAAAAGTGGTAGCCTTTCCACACTTAGGGCCTGTTTACACCTGGTCATTTCATCCATTTTCTCTGATCCCATAGCTATCCAATCGTGAAAAAAAAATGGTGTAAATTCCCTCTGAAAACTTCAGGAGATGTTTTGGGACGCAATCCAGATGAAACTGGACAAGTGTAAATGCATCTGGTTGTTGAAACCGCATATGCAAATTTGACTCCTCCCAAAATGTTAAAATAATAAATGTGTGAGAGTGTGTTATAGGCTGCATAACATGTTATAGTCAGATATGACATCGATAATGCAACACGCATCGCCGCAGATGAGTATCTGAGTGAATGTGAGTATGGGGTGATTTTGAATACAGCATAGGAAAGTGAAGCTAAATTCTAGGTAAGGCCGGAATTGCTCATCCCTGAGTTAAAGCAAGAATCATAGCCAAATTCGAGGCTTGTCGAAAACATTTTTGTATTGTTTTATTATGTGGTATCACGATTATTTAACTGCTCTCAATCAAGACAGAGCATCCCCAAACTCAAATCGTAAATATTTTTCGTTTGATATAGTGTGCGGGTTCAAAGGATTATAAGGTTAAAATTGGTTGAAACTGTCTTCATGTCTGTGGTCCAACATGGTTTTAAAGTGCCTCTATTATGGATTATGGATTATATATCCATATTTTGGTTTTGGGAGTCCCCAACGGCAGGTTGACATGCATGCAAGGTCAAAAAACACTTTCATTGTCTTGTAATATGCATTTATTTTTACCTTATTTGCTCAACGACTCCCAAACAATTCGCTCAACAATTCATTTTTCCAAACCCCTCCTTTGCGTTCAATTTTACCTTATCAGTTTGAGCCCGAGTCTGACGAGGAAGTGTCCAGAGTTGCTGATGAACCAGAAAGTCAGTCGCAAACACGACTGGAGCCAGGACCTTTCTCAATGGTTAGTGTCAATATTGTTTATGGTACTTTGATGTATATGCGTGACAGTCAAATTATTTGATGAATTTATTTAGGCGCATGTTGACATCAACAAAACGACTCATTTAAATGACTCCGAGTCGACTCTTTCTTTTGAGAGACAATAACTATATACACTGTGCACTTTGTTTTAAAACTTTGCAGGATGTTTTCATTCCCTTAGAGCTGTGTTACACACTACATGAAAGGTAATTTAAAAAAAATCAATAACAGGGGAACTTTAAAATCGGTTAAGATTTAAAAATTGTCTAATGTGTCCCTGGCCTAGACAGACATCTAAAATGTGTACTGCTGGGACAGGAACAGGGTTGGGAAGCATTTGAAGAGTTAAAGCATTAATTGAAGGTGTAAGCCAGGACTCTTCATCTCCATTCCTGGATGTCCATTATGTTATTTGCAAGTAATTCTGAACACATTGATTAGCTTGTTCAGGTGTGTTTGGTTAAAGTTAGAACTAAACTTACTGGCACACTAATGCTGCATTCATGCCATGTTGTAATTACCGTAATTCCGAGATGATAACATGCAACATTTTACTCATAGCTTTTCATGTTCTCAGAGATAGTGCCAAAATGAACCTGGTGGCAGTCACGTGGTACAGCTGTCACTGGTTCAAATCGTAACTCTCAGAACATTCCGAGTTTACAAGTTGTAATTACGAGCTCAGGTACCCTTGAGGGCTTTGGCATTGATAGTTTTGCCACAGAAAAACATAATTCCGTTCGAATAGAATGTCACGTGTTGTCATCTCGGAATTACAACATGGCATGAACGCAGCTTAACCCTCCAAGATTGAACTTGAAGGTGCTCAGAATCCTACTTGTATTGGAAAATAACCAGTGGAACACCGCTTTTGTTGTTGTAATCTTGCACGTTTCTCACAGGGCTGATTGTTACACCTTGACTTTACCAATTGGTTGGGGGAAAGGATTTTTGTCTATTTTGTCTACAGGACAGTAGAGACAGGAAGTGACAAGAGAGAGGTTAATGGGGTAGGGAAGGACCTTGAGCAGGGACTTCAACTTAGGGTACCCAAAAGGCATGGACATCTCCAGTCCTGAAGGGCCACTGTCCTGCAAGGTTTAGCTCCATCCCTAATCAGACACACCTGAAAAATCCAACCTTTCTTTTTAGGATTACTTGAAAATTACAGGCAGGTGTGTTTGATTAGAGATGGAACTAAACTCTGCAGGGCACTAGCTCTTGGCCTGATGTATATTGCACAAAAATAGGAAACATTTAGAAGTTTCAAAGTCATGAAACCAGTCATCTGATTAGTTGAATTCCACAGAAAAAGAAAGCTGTCATTTAACTGTGACAATAATGACTACATTTACATGCACACGAATAATGCGATTATTTCCAATAATCAGAGTAAGGACTTAATCACATTATGCTCTTGTGTGTCTTGTGACCGATTGCGTCATGCTACGGTAATATCTTTTTAAATGAGATGTGAGCACGTTAGCGGAGCAGGATCATTTTCAGCGATTAAAACCTTGTTTTAGTCTCTTCTTCGCATAAAGATATTGTATGGCTTCAGAAGACTTGGAATGCAACACGACATGTTTGTAATGCTTTTATACGGCTTGTTTATGGTTGCAATAAATACCTGTGACTGTACTTTTATTTGCCCGTTACATGTTTTATATTGTTCAGAAGTAGGTAGGTTTAGGGTAGGGGTGGGGTAACGTGCTCCAATTAAATTACAAATTTATATAAAATTATTTATATTTAATACAAAACCATTAAAACCATTAAATTAAGACAAACAACTGAAAACAATGGAGGACCTTGTGCGTCAAAAAATGATGCTAAAGGGGTACCCTTGAACGTCAAAAAGCGACAACCAAGGGGTCCTGACCAAGCATCAATACAGGTGCTGGTCATATAATTAGAATATCAAAAAGTTGATTTATTTCACTAATTCCATTCAAAAAGTGAAACTTGTATATTATTCATTACACACAGTCTGATATATTTCAAATGATTATTTCTTTTAATTTTGATGATTATAACTGACAACTAAGGAAAATCCCAAATTCAGTATCTCAGAAAATTAGAATATTACTTAAAACCAATACAAAGAAAGGATTTTTAGACATTTTGGCCAACTGAAAAGTATGAACATGAAAAGTATGAGCATGCACAGCACTCAATACTTAGTTGGGGCTCCTTTTGCCTGAATTACTGCAGCAATGTGGCGTGGCATGGAGTCGATCAGTCTGTGGCACTGCTCAGGTGTTATGAGAGCCCAGGTTGCTCTGATAGTGGCCTTCAGCTCATCTGCATTGTTGGGTCTGGCATATCGCATCTTCCTCTTCACAATACCCCATAGATTTTCTATGGGGTTAAGGTCAGGCGAGTTTGCTGGCCAATTAAGAACGGGGATACCATGGTCCTTAAACCAGATACTGGTTGCTTTGGCACTGTGTGCAGGCGCCAAGTCCTGCTGGAAAATGAAATCTGCATCTCCATAAAGTCGGTCAGCAGCAGGAAGCATGAAGTGCTCTAAAACTTCCTGGTATACGGCTGACGCTGTCTGTTGTTCAAGAGTGGCTTGACAAAAGGCTTGTCTTGCATACGTCTGTGCGTAGTGGTTCTTGAAGCACTGACTCCAGCTGCAGTCCACTCTTTGTGAATCTCCCCCACATTTTTGAATGGCTTTTGTTTCACAATCCTCTCCAGGGTGCGGTTATCCCTATTGCTTGTACACTTTTTTCTACCACATCTTTTCCTTCCCTTCACCTCTCTATTAATGTGCTTGGACACAGAGCTCTGTGAACAGCCAGCCTCTTTTGCAATGACCTTTTGTGTCTTGCCCTCCTTGTGCAACGTGTCAATGGTTGTCTTTTGGACAACTGTCAAGTCAGCAGTCTTCCCCATGATTGTGTAGCCTACAGAACTAGACTGAGAGACCATTTAAAGGCATTTGCAGGTGTTTTGAGTTAATTAGCTGATTAACGTGTGGCACCAGGTGTCTTCAATATTGAACCTTTTCACAATATTCTAATTTTCTGAGATACTGAATTTAGGATTTTCCTTAGTTGTCAGTTATAATCATCACAATTAAAAGAAATAAACATTTGAAATATATCGGTCTGTGTGTAATGAATGAATATAATATACAAGTTTCACTTTTTGAGTGGAATTAGTGAAATAAATAAACTTTTTGATGATATTCTAATTATATGACCAGCACCTGTATATGACGAGTTGGGAGTGAGAGTGTTGTTCTAATCTGCGTATTATTACAGGTGAGTGTCACTCACGTCATTCATGTATGCCACAAGCACATGTGCACTTTGGTCAGAGCGGTAATACTGCGATTAAGGTGTTTACATGCCTGTATATTTCGATTAAAATCAGCATACGCCACCTATGTTAATACGATTATGCTTGCTGCGATTATGAGCTTAATCGAAATATTGCGTTTACATGAGGTAAAGTTTAATCGCAATATTGCCAAAATCTAATTATAATCGCGTTAAGAAGGTGCATGTGATCGCTTATCATGATCAACTAAACCAGGGGTGTCCAATCCTGCTCCTGGAGGGCCGCTGTCCTATGGAGTTTAGCACCAACCCCAATTAAACACACCTGAATCAGCAAATCAAGGCATACTAGAAACTTCCAGTTGTGAGGTGTGTTGAGACAAGTTGGAGTTAAACAGGACAGTGGCCCTCAAGGACTGAGTTCGGACACGCCTTAACTCTACGCTGTATTTTCCAAAATATATGAAGTGCACAGCACCATTGTTGGAGCACAACGTCCTCAAACGAATTGCACGCTGGTCTGTTATTGTGGGGACATCTACTTTACAATTTCATGCCCCTAAACATGATGGTAAACAAAAACTGTAATTGGTTCCTATAAATGTCACACATGGGTCAATATCACCATAGATCTATGCCTTTCAGCCCTCAAAATACTCAAAAGCTTTGTCGTATCATAAACAGTTGACACTCAAGTAATATAGAAACCTTAGCTGAGCTCCCACACATTTTTCTTTAAGATAATTATGGGCCATTATTCAAAACATAAACCATAAGATATGTCCACCCTGACATAGACATATACATTACTGTTAAATACGTTTTCATTGCAAAATTAAGATACAAATTATGTTTTCTGAAAGGTATGTTGTCCCTTTTCTAAACAGGATTATTTGATTACTTTCAAATTATAAATACATAAAAGATTTTATGCAAACCATGTGTCTTTAAAGAAATAATTCAGACATGTATTTTTTTTCTTATTTAATGCAGTTTTTTGTTTGCATGTTATTGCCCCCACACCTAGCTATTGAACACACTGGATTATACAGATATGATTGAATTATTTAAAATATTATTGTAAAATATTAAGCTGACCGGGCGGACCAGCACATGATGGTGTGGACAATGCAGAACAAATCATGACAAAATATGAAAATTAAACATTCAACTTTAAAAAAAAAACAAAAAACCCTACTATAATAATAATAATAATAATAATAAGCTGGGTGACCTGTAAAAGTGAAGAAGAAAAAAAATAAATAAAAAAAACTTTCATTTGCAGTTTTGCTATATATTCCTTTTTCGAATTGCCTAAAAAACCACCTCATGGGAATGTAAAAATTTGAATGGTAACAATCGCGGCTATTGTTATGGGACCTACAATATCAGTTGCATCCCTTCCTGTGGCCTCATGGGGAAGTGTTCACTGGATCTCATAACTTCAGACAGCAGAAGGCTATTCAGGTTCTTTTCACCTACTGTTTTATGAATACTACAAATTCGAACATACTACTTCCATGTACAGGTTTTTCTCTAACTACAGCACACTGAAATGTGGCATATACGCCACTGAAAATGGTGCCAAACTATACCGAAATAGACAAATGTGGTTTATTTCAAGTATTGCAACAATGAACAAATTGGCATAATGTACTGTGTGTAAATCATGTACAAGCGTCTGAGAAAATGAAATGCATTTTAAGACTGAGCTGGTGTGCAGCCCTTAGACACTGTTAATGCAAAATGAGTAACAAATGTAACTTCATTAAATTTGTTCCTTGAACAACATCATAAAACAAACTATAAAAACATACCCAACAGCAAATGCCTTTAAATCAATATTAAAAAAAGCTCTGATAAAATAAAAATCATCCATTTTTATTTTTTTTCCAGGTCAGTTCTTCAGAGGTTAGCCAACCAGGTGCTTCTGCAGAGTGTGCAGTCTGGGGAAAAGAAAAAGAAAAACCCAGAAGGCTTGGTGGAGCCTTTCATTTTTTTTCCCTGACCCATACTAACTGCTTAGATAACTAACTTGTAGGCCCGTCACAAGTGCTGCTAACAGGTCCTGAGCCATTAGTGTTGGACTCTGAATCGTTTTGCTCCTTTTCTTCACCTTCCTGTTCTAAGAGATCCGGCTCTCGGCTCAGTCCTTCAGCATCTTCTGTGCTTCCTTCTTGGGTTACTGTTGAACCATCGTTCCTCTTGCCCTGTTTGTCACGAAAGACTTCCACCCCCACCATGCGGAGGTAATGAAGACGCTCATTACGTGGGACAAAGGCCCTGATGGAAGTTTTCCCTCTCCAGCCACACAAATCTATAGGGCACTGAGGAGCATCAACATCCCTGGAGAGATGAGAAGAAAGAAAAATTAAAAGTTGATACAAGAGGGAAGAGAGCCAAAGAACGAGTGACATGGAGAACAATGAGAGGAGAAAGCAAGACAGAAGGAGAGAGGAAAATGAGCAAATTATTGATCAGCTACAGTGCAGACGGGGGCAGGAACCGACGTGAAGTGTGACGGGGATGGTGGTTGGGGCAGTTTAAGAGTGCCTGTGATCAGACGGATGGAAAAAGAGAGTGAAAGATGATCAGGCGCACTGTGCTGGAACGGGCCGTCATGTTTTCATGTGGGGAGCAAGCAGCACGCTGCCAGCAGACGAGGATGACACCACAGCGCCACGCGCCGCTAATCACGGTGACATCAGAGCTGCTCACGGCTCGTGTCACTCACTGTGATGAAACTGAAGAACAAGTGCGCGCACGTCAATATTAGAGTATGTGCTTTGTGGGGGCTCATATTAATAAGAAAATAAAGAGACATATTCATAGATTCCCATGATGCCGTGAGGCTAATTTAGACATGTCGTCTAGCACAGAAAGGAATGGAGCAATAATGCTGTGTGGCGTTTGTTGTGAATACTTAAAAGGGCTGTTTGAGGTTCAGTTTAAAATTCAAAAGTTTTTGCTCAATTGAGGCAGATTTCTACTATTTCTTAATGCACAACAAAGAACTTACATGACTGCATCTCAGATCACATGACTGAAAAACTTTAAATTTTTATTATATTTTGCACTAGTGTCGCAAAAAGTGAGAATTTTGTTCTCTTCACAGCTTTGAATGGAAACATAACTAGTGTGTCGGAGTCAGTTTTTCTCAATTTAAATATTTGCCCCCTTGAATTAATTTTCAGTGAAATCCACCCTTTGCCGGGAGTTTGACTGACAGGCAATCTGACCAATCATAACGGCAAATCTACCATTTTGTTCAACAAACAAACCAGGCAGGAGTGCAGTAGATTAACTAATGGACTTGAACTGCGTGTCGACATCTTTGCTCGGTTGAAACAACATGCCTTACCCATTTATTCATTCGTCATTCATATTAATTCCTTGCTATAAACAGTAGTAAATATGAAATATTTTTGCAAAGGGTCAGTTAAAAGGAACTCCACTTTTTTTGGAAATAGGCTCATTCTCCAACTCCCACAGAGTTAATAAGTAGAGTTTTACCGTTTTTGAATCCATTCAGCCGATCTCCGGATCTGGCGATAGCACTTTTAGCATAGCTTAGCATAGATCATTGAATCCGATTAGACCAGTAGCATCGCGTTCAAAAAAGGACAAATATCGAAACTCTTTGATTAATTTAAAACTTGACTCTTCTGTAGTTATATCGTGTACTAAGACCGGCAGAAAATGAAAAGTTGCGATTTTCTAGTCCGATTTGGCTAGGAACTATACTCTCATTCCGGCTTAATCATCAAGGAATTTTGCTGCCGTAACATGGCCGCAGCAGGCGCAGTGATATTACGCAGCGCCTGAAAGTAGTCCCCAGCTAGGCAACTAGTTATAATATAGCTGGGGACTACTTTCAGGCACTGCGTAATATCACTGCGCCTGCTGCGGCCATGTTACGGCAGCAAAGTTCCTTGATTATTACGCCGGACTGGGAGTATAGTTCCTTGCCAAATCGGACTAGAAAATCGCAACTTTTCATTTTCCGCCGGTCTTAGTACACGATATAACTACAGAAGAGTCGAGTTTTAAATGGAAAACTATCGAAACTCTTTGGTCATTTTTGAACGCGATGCTACTGGTCTAATCGGATTCAATGATCTATGCTAAGCTATGCTAAAAGTGCTCTCGCCAGACCCGGAGATCGGCTGAATGGATTCAAAAACGGTAAAACTCAACTTATTAACTCTGGGGGAGTTGGAGAATGAGCCTGTTTCCAAAAAAAGTGGAGTGTTCCTTTAACTTATGAGGACATGCGAGTATTTTGTCTAACATACAATGCACAGAACAGAATGTTGTACATTTCTTCAGTTTAAATAAATTCAATACAATGTCTAGAATAGAAGCTTGCATACAAAAAAAAAAAAAAAAAACACTTTAATCAAAAAAACAAATTTACATTTGATTATCAAAAATAGATGTGTAAATATTTAAAATATCAAAATAAAAAACAAACAAATCTATCTATCTACAAAAATATCAAAATAAATGCATGAATTGGTATTTGTGTATTAACACTAAGCCCAGGTAAATTTTCCTGGTTTTAGCCCACGGCAAGAGTTAAAACATGAAATCAGCTGCTGCTGTGAGTACAGGGCGTCTCATGTGTGCATGTGCTGTCAGTTGACTATGATGTGCTTGTTACTCACATTTAAAACATAAAAGAGTGGTAAACATGTATTGTGTGCTAAAGCTCAATGAAAACAAAAGAAACTCCATATTGTTGAAGAAACATCTGGTATAAGCACAGCCATACATGGGCACATGTTTACTGATTAAAATGGTGGGTGTGTTTGTGTGTGACAGAAAGAGAGGGAGAGAGATAAAAGGACACAGTTTCCAGCTGGATTGACTAGTTTTCTACACAGTAAGGGCCATCAACGTGAAACATGACTGTCTGGTGGGCCAAACAATGAGCTTTCTGCTGAGAGAGACAATGAAGAGCTATTTATCTGTGAAGAGGAAGCCGGGTGCATCAGTTCGAGCCCTTTAATTATCAGACAAGGGGCGTAATGGCTACAAAGCGCTCAATCTCCATTCATTTGTCTCCTGACTGGCTGATGAATGGTGGGAGTGCCATCACAGAGCCCTCTGTGTACGTACAACACAGCACACCTCCCAGCCACTGCCACAGGAGTCCCAGCACGAGCGCCGCTCCAATACATTGCCAGACGTCTACCAAGAGCGCATGTTAAGATTTCACCTGATGAAGAGGCTGCTCCAAAGATACAGAAAACAAAGCTGCCTACAAAAATCGGATTTCGGTTAAAATCCAAGGTAGAACTACATTTAGCCTTCGCATATTAATTAATTTCAGAATGAACTGAGATTCTAAGTTGATCAACTTAAAATTTTTAAATGCGTTGTGCACAGATATTAAGTTTAGAACTTTTCCATAATGTTGTCCTGTTAGCTTAGCAACATGCTAACATCAAACTATTGGAATCAATTATTGGTTCGATTTTGTCTTACAAGAAAGTACCCTACATAAGTAATAGACAACGAGGCAGTTTACTAGGCTTTGGTACAGATGAAGGGAAGAAAGAGGCATAAACTGGAGACTAGAGCAGATCAAGTCCAAGAGGTTCTTTACTCTGCTGTTCAATAAATGTGTGGAAATAATATGGATTAAGAAAATGAGCACTTACTTTGGATCTGGTAGGTATCGTAAAACAATGCTGCCCATTTCTGGAGAAAGAGAGAACAACATATGCTTTTCAGTTGAAGATTTTGAATACATCAGTGATGTTGTCAACAACAAAATAATATCTATCCATCTACCCATCTATCACATTTGTGTGCTCTAATGTGATGCTGAGCTTCATGAAAGAGAATAAAAGCCAAAAGGTTCTGGCCTAAAGATATGAACAATGACACAGGCAGTTTGACCACATTGACAAGTGCCACAGCAACTACTATAACAACAAATTAATAAATGATTAATATCTATACACAAACACGCATGTGTACATACATACATGCATACATGCATACAATATATAGAAATTTTATAAAAATTTAGCAGATAAAATATATACAATTACATTTAAATTTAAATGTAAAATATGCAGTATATATGGTTGGCATAGCAGTGGTACTGAAAAACATGGTGGCGAATTATTTATCCGAGTGGCATGATGTAAATAATAAAGGGCTGAGAACTGAGCCCTGTGGAACACCCTGTTCGAGCAAGACGGTGGGTGATATATAGTTATGTATGGTGATGCAGTATTGTCTGTCTGTCAGATAGGAGGAAAACCAGGATAACGTAGCTCCTGAGATGCCAATCTCTGAAAGGCATAGGAGTAATAACTTATGACAGACAGTATTAAAAGCTGAGATGAGATCAAGTAATAAGAGTTTAGAAAGATTGTCCGAGTCAAAGTAAGAGGTCATTAATAACCCTTAAAGCATTTCAGTACTGTGAAGCAAGTAAAAACCTTACTGAAATATCAAACTGATTGTTGAGAGCTAGAAATGACTGCAGTTAAGTGGCAACAACCTTTTCCATGATTTTTGAATTTATCTATTTTCTAGGGCTGGTAATTTAGCGCGTTAATTAGATTAATTACGGTGAAAAATAACAACTTAACTTAACGCACTTGCCCTTCCCAGACCTACGTGGGTCATCTGACATTTCATACAGTTGATTGATGACAAATATGAGGCAGGGCAAATATGATTTGGCGCTGCACAGACCGATTGGTGTATAACAAAGTACTGCGAGAGCGATTCAAAAGCATAAGGAGCCATCTGCTCTCTATAGCAGAACCATTTACTTCATTAATTTGATTCGTTCAAATGGCCGATTCATTCAGGAGTGAATAAATGACTTAATCATTAAGACATTTACCACCACCTACTGGCAGTTTAAATTTATTTAGAGTATCATTTCATTAAAGAAATAATTTCATATTTCCATAGTAATAATAATAAAATAAATTATTAAAGGTATAGTTCACCCACCCAAAAATGACAATTGTGTCATCATTTACTTACCCTCATGGTCCAAAAGAGTATATGTAATAAATTTTATCAAACAAAATATTTGTTGCTGAAGCTACTCTTTGTAATGTCCGTTTGATGCTTTACACAACAATGACTTTAAATTATCTTTTGGGTGTAATTTCCCAGCCAAATTTGATGTGCAATTAATTAGTGATTAATTCATCGCCAAATGTAATTAGATTAAAAACTGTAATCGTTTGCCAGCCCTAGTATTTTCTATAGTGATTTATATATTTTATCCGTTTTATAAATAGTTACATTAAATTCAATCTAATGTGCTTGCATGCATAGTGATTTCTTTAAGGTTCACTCAACTCTAACCATTCAAAACTGCAAAAATCAACCTATACATTTTTACATGGCGAAGATTTCAAAGAGTTCATGGGCTAAAAACACAAGTTGCATTAGCAGGACTCTGAACGGCACTGACCAAGTTTCTTGGCCTGATTGTGAGCAACATCTCCAAGCTTGCTGAGGAAGGGGTTCTCCTGCGTGAGGAGCACCTTCACGTCCTCCACGCTGATGTTGATGATTCGGGCTCTGATGTAAGGGCACAGCGTGTAAATACCCTGAAGACAGACAACAGCATAGAGTCAAGGACTCAATCTTCTTTCACACACACACACAAACAACACACATAGCCTTTCCTGCTCTGAGAAAAGCATGTAACCACAGGATGATTAAGTCTAGTGCAAAAATGCATTCCCCTTTGCCATCAACTCAGATTAAAGCGTGTCTGCTCAGCTTTCCAAGGCTATTTCTTTGTCTATGGGAAGAATAAATACACATACACAAAATTCACAGAACAGATCTTCCTCTAGTTAAAAATCAATAGACTATAGTGGAAAATGGTAATGGAAGTTCCCTCTAGAGCAGACATGAAGGCAAACTGAGGTTATTAACGGCACATTGAGATTAACTTGTTTCCCTATAGACCACTAAACCTAGTTTTTGAGCAAAAAAAAACATCTGAGACAACTGAGATATCGGAGTGTTGCTTTAATTATAGACTGATTACTGCGGTACAACTTAATATCCAAAGCCTTTCTGGTTAAAATTGCATGTGAAATCAAACCATTATATCTTGCAGAGATATCTTTGGGATTAGACTGCTGCTTTTCAACAAAGCTCTTTTAATATGATTTTTAAATAATGAAAACGTCTACACAACACTCTCTTTATTCTAGAGGTGACTGTCCAGTGTTCATTTAGGATTCATGCATTTTGGATGCATGCAGATACACAAGTGATTCATAAAACATTTACACCAAACTGTTTTTTTTTTTTCTCCATACACCCACCTCCTGAGCCAGTCTGAAAGCACAACCAAACTGTTCTCCATCAGTATTTCTGGACAAGACCTTCACACCCGTGTTTATAACCTGCAGAAAGACAGAGAACCTGGACATGAAGAACTCCATCTACAACAGTGCTTTGCTACTCTAAAGTTTTACCAAATTTTAAAAAAATACTAGCAATAATAATACAGTAAGGTACCACAGGTTAATATTAGTTAATGCATTAACTAACACTAACTACCAACAAACAATAAAATAAAATAAAAAGACTATTGTTTATTGCTACTTCATGTTAGCAATGCAAGTCCATTAAGTAACAATAGATACAACTACTGATTTTAATGTATTAGTAAATGCTGAAAATCAACATTAAACAAAATTAATAAACCTTTTAAAAGTTTTTTTCCATTGTTAGTTCATGTTAACTAATGCAGTTAAAAAAAAATGGAATCTCACTGTAATATGTATTCTATTTCTTAACTTATTACAGTAATTACATAATAATACATTTTTTCTTATTTTATTATATTAGCAGTAATATTGTATTTTATTTTACAAGTATTACCACTAATATTACTTACTACTATCACTATTAATACTTGCGGTTGCTAATAATTAGAGTATATTACTGTATTACTATACTATAGAATTATTATATACTAACAATAAAAAATATTTTTAATTATCTTATTTATCTTTGTTTAATTTATAAATTAAAAAAAAAAAAAAAAGAAAAAAAAAAAAGAAGTTATAATAGTTCTGCATTACTACCCAAATAACATTACAGCATGTTAATTGCTCAGAACACAAATAATACAACAAAGGACGGGGTGTGTAAGTGTTTACAGTGTGCTTCTTTGTTGTAACGCAACTCCAGTGATGTCTGTTTACATTAGCAGCAGATGGTTGTTTCATACTTGATGAATGTGAAGGCACTAGAGCACAGATAAAGATGAGATCATAGCGAGGCTGCTGTCCCCATCTGCCTGTACGCCATCTTCAATCACTGCTAGCACTGATGAAGGGCCATCAGAGAGAGAGAGTGAGAGAGTGTGTGTGTGTGTGTGTGTGTGTGTGTGTGTGTGTGTGTGTGTGTGTGTGTGTGTGTGTGTGTGTGTGTGTGTGTGTGTGTGTGCGCGCGTTCGTTCTTGCCTTCATTCTCTCGCTGTTGTTGAGCAGAACATTTCGGAGCTCTTTGGACACTATGTACAGGTGCCTCTTCTTTCCTTCGTGGGTGCGAGTCAATACGTTCAGCTTGGGGAAATCTGGAGACAGGTTGTAGAAGGCTCTGCAGCAGACAAAGAAATATCGCGGCATAAAATAAATGATGGTTAGACAGAAGGAAAAAAAAAACAAAAAAAAAAAAACACGCACATATGCGCACAGCGCTGAACACGCTGCGACATATGGAGCAGAGGCGTTGTCTCCAACAAGTCAAAATGGCGGGTTGCCAGCGCTGTGGCACTGTGCATCTGTGTGAGAAAATAAATAACATTCATCACAAACAAAAGACGGAGTCACAGTGACTGAACGATAATGATCATATCATCCATTCATCTGATTGGTCACATAGGATGTATAGGTGTAATAACAGATAAATGCTCATTTTTACACAAACAAAGGCCCCAGCCCACTCAAAGTGTATATATTCAGACATGACAAACACACACTGGGATCAGAAAAATACTGCTTAAAAAAAACAAAAAAACAAGCAAGATATGAGAGCGTTTGTAAAACCAGTATTTGTATTGAGCAGCGAGGCTTTGTAAATGGAGAGGAGAGGCACTCACTGGATGGGAGGGAAGATGGGGTCATCCTCTGTCAGAAACACAAAAGGATCCTCTTTGAAGCCAAAGAGTTTCATCTTCTTTGGAGGAGGGGGGCTGGAACAGACAGAGCACTTCATGTCAATGTGGAGCACAGTAACTGAAGAAAAGCTGCAGTAACACACACCGTCCATCAGGGGGCACTGAAATCAACACCACAAGTAATGCCTGAAAGCCAAAGGGTTTGAAATGGAATTCATGAAGAATACTGCAGTTGCTGTATGCTGAAACTATTCTGTGAAACAACAGATTATGCAGCAATAAATGGTTCAAACTGTCATTGAATAATACAAGTATAATGTCTGTTCAACACATCAAGACTCAACGACATGTTTTTCTTAAATATACTGCTGTTATTTTCACAGTAAGGAGCCATTTAAATTCACGTAGCTTCCAGATGGAAATGTTATTTTGCAATGAATTTAATTTAATGGCCATGTGTCTAATATTTAACATCCAAAAAAAAAAAAAAAAAATTTAAATAAATAAAACAACTTTATTTACTACTCGAATAATAAAATTAAAATGATAAAAATAACTAAAATGACAAACAATGCGTCTGTTACATAATACTACAATAACAACAGTTAATACTCCAACAATGTTAATAAAAACTATTATTCATTTTATTAGTAGAATCATTTAAAAACCACCATTATAGCTGTTAATATTAATAATAAACATAACTATGATGTAATATGATAACCAAAGTGTTATATAATAAAAAAAATAAAACCACATACATGAATTCAGTTTTCTCCATTGTAATATAATAGTTAATAATATAACTATTTTATAAACCCAAGTTAATATTAATAATATTAACACCTATAATGGTTGTTTTAAATTCTAATAATAATAATAATAATAATAATAATAATAATAATAATAATAATATTATTTAGATTTGTTTGTTATTCATGTTGTTGCTAGACTATTAACTATTGTTACTGTAATATGCAAGATACTATTATTACCACCACCACCACTTAAGTTATCATCAACCAAAAGGTCTTTGGTGCATCCCAAAAATCCACAGCACAGAGAGAACAAATATGACCGAACAAACAGCAGAGAGAACAATAGAGTGACTCCTGCACCCACATACACACCTGGCTAAAGATACTCACCCACAGACATTATCTTTCTTGACCTCTGAAGGGTCAGGGGTATCTGGGCCAGACGGGTTTCCCTCTGCAGGAGTTGCTTCATCCAACGCTTCCACAGGGGCATCAGCGGACGAGCCGTCTGCTGGTGGGACGTCAGCAGGAGACTCCCCCATCTGCAGCTCCTCTGCAGGAGCCACCTCACTGGAGGAGTTCACCTCCTTATTACGAAGCTACAGACAAACAGGACAGAGACAATAGCTATGTTTCCATCCACCCACTTTAAAAAAGAAAAATATATAAAACACGACAATGCTGGATGGAAACACCAAGATGTGCATAAATTCTAAAAATGTGCATTTATAAAAAAACAAAAAACAAAACACACTTGTGCGCTCAAGTAGGTAGGATAAATTTCTTATCCGGTAAGAAAACATGTGCATAAACTATGATGGAAACACTTTTACCGAATAAATTTCTTAAATGTGCATAAAAAAAAAATAAAATAAAAAAAAATAGATGTGACTTTGCGATGGGACAGCATAACTGGACCAACCAATGGACTGATCTTATTGCACAGCATCTGAAATGCTAGTTTTGTCATTCTAAAAATGCTCAAGCAAAGTCTCGTCAAAGTGCTCCATTATAATTAACTCCCAAAGCTGCATTCCCAAATACTAGGCACCGAAAATAAGATAACATGACCACGTTTCGTCCGCGCGCTCTGAAGCTCGTAGTTTACTGTATACAAGAAACATTATAAATATTATATACAGCGTCTTCTCCTACTGTAACAAATCATTTTTCCTCGTGATATTTAGCACAAGTTAATCAGGAAGTGACGATTTTGTTCTCTTCAACTCACTGGATGAGAACGGTGCTTCATTCGCAAATGTTTTTTGCGATATTCCAATTTTGCAGATGTTTAATTCGCAACTTTGGATGGAAACAGCTATAGGTACATACACGCTTGCAAAGAGAGTGGATTCATACAAGCTTTGTTAGTCAAAACGAAAAGAAGAAACCATAAATGTACTCTCATACTTCAATGCTCTGTTTGCATATATTTTGTGTTTCTATTACCTTTGGGTAACGGCGGTTCCATGGCATGGGCGCCTTCTTTACCAACACAGCCACAAAAAACCCACCGGTGTTCTGGTGATGGGGCAATATTCTCACACTGAAAACAAGCCAAATGTACCATAATGACTAGAGATAAATCAGAGTAAATCAGGATCACACACACACACACAGTGACAGTTTACATGATTGTATTGCTTCACTTTTACTGTGGTTGTATACTACCATCTGGAGGAGAGTTCAGGAACAACACAAAGCATGTGCAGAAACCGTTTCAAGCTGTTAGTTTTTTGTTTGTTTGTTTAAAAGCTGTAAGTTTCTGTTATAGAAAGATACATAGGATTAAAACTAACTCACCATCTCTCCAGCTTCATATTGGCCAGCTTTTCTGAGTCTGTTGGTGGAAACATGGTGGGTCTGATCTGAGTGTGTCGACTTGTTGGCACCTCTGACCAGTCAGAGAACCACTGACCCTCTTTAGTCATTACCTTTAAAAGAGCACAGAGCTAGATTACACTACCTTTTTGTAAAGAAATTCATTCTTTCTTCAGCAAGGATGCATTAAACCGATCAAAAGCGACAGAAAAGACATTTCCACAAAGCTGTTTGCAACAAGCTCTTCCGTCATTTAAGCTTTTATTTTGGTGCTTCAGTCAATTACTTCGCACATAAGACCATGAACTGCACTCACAAAATAGTCTTCTATTTAGTGTTTTTTATATTAATCACCAATAGGATAAAACAAATGTTTTGGTTCAAGGCCTTCTTTAGTGTTGAAGAAGCAGAGCACACGCTGAAGGCAACATTGAGCTGAAACGTGTGCGTTTTATCCTATTGGTGATTAATATCATATAATCGCTAAAGAGAAGACTATTTTGAGAGTATGGATCATGGTCTTATATACTAAGTAAAGACACTTAGTGTAAAAAAAAAAAAAAAAAAAAAAAAGGTTTCCACAAAAATAGTAAGCAGCTGTATTCTAACATGACCATGTCTCTGTGTTTAAGGCAAGGTTCAAAAAGAAATGATTGATTGAGTCAGTGTGGAAGAACTTGAGTGGTCTGCAGGAAGCCAAGTCTTAATCCAAGATGAATGACTTTAAATGCAGATCTTGAGCCAAAAACTCTTTACCAAACACCAATGACTTGTACTTATGGGTACAATCATTTTACACACTTCCAAAACTGTTGCAACAGTTTTTAAATACATGAATTATGTTTCCATCATTTTTGCCACAGTTTTGGAAGTGCCTTTTTCTGTTCTAAAGAAAAGAGATTTTGTGTCCCAATACGTTTGTCCATATAGTGCATGTACAAGTCATTGGTGTTTGGTAAAGAGTTTTTGGCTCAAGATCTGCATTTAAAGTCACACCAGAGGTGTTCAGCTTGGATTAGGACTTGGCTTCCTGCAGACCACTCAGGTTCTTAAACACTGACTAAATCAATCATTTCTTTTTGAACCTTGCCTTATACACAGAGACATTGTCATGTCAGAATAGAAAAGGGTCCTCTCCAAACTGTTGCTTTAAAATTAGAAGCACACAATTCCCTAGAATATCATTATATGCTTAAACATTAAGGTTTGTACTCATGGAAATGACTGAAGTAGTCAAACCTGTTCATTAGAAGGGGGTGACCCAATACTTTTGGCAATATAGTGTATATGGCCGGTTAATCATCAACTCACTCACCATTGGCATGTGGCGCAAAAAGTTCATTTTTGGACCAATTCATTTTGTAGCTACATTTAAAAGGTGACATCATGAAAATCTGACTTCTTCCCTGTTTTTAAGTGCTATAATCGTGTCCCTGGTGCATCTACAACCCAAAGAATGTGAAGGAACCACCTAGTACATTTTTTAGTAAGCCTTTCTTTGCAAGCTTGCGAAAAAAACGAGTCACTCAGATTTCACTCCCCCCCATGATTTAGAAAGGGGATCATATTATAATATTACTACCCCTTTAAGGGGTCATGTATAGTGATCAACCGATATTGATTTTTTATAACCGATACCAATTATTTGCATGTTCTTGTGCCCGATAACCGATATGCAGAACCAGTATTTATTTACTGTTGTAAAGTAAAAAAAATAACTGTGTGAAGTAAGTCCATACTTCACTTTGGTTTTTCATCCATTTAGTGATCTTAAATTTTTTTCAGAATTAGTAGTTTTTAAATGTAAAATTTAATCTTCATATTACAACAATAAAAAAAAACATGTTATTTATAAAAAGCATCAACAGCAACACTAATATTAGCAGTAAGCAAAATAAGTGTAGAATGTCTAATGTTCTCAAATGGAGAAAATAAATAATGGACAGGAGTCATAACTTTTAGTAGTTTTAGTAGGTTTATAAGCGGTTTAATAGGCTAAAGACTGAAGAATAATTCACTGGATAATGTTAATTCACCATAATAATATTCTCTGGAATATTGGAATATAACAAACATTGTATTTTATTGCATTTCTCAACTGGCATGTCATATTTTCTGTCGTTCTCTTATGCTTCAGACAGCGTGGTTTTTCCATGCATTTACACAGAACTATACTCAAACTGCGAGCGATCGCGGAGATAAGAAATCATTTCCATAGAGTTGTATTTTAGATGTTTATAAGCGAAATAATGGTTATATAGTAAGAGTTAATACAATTTAGGGTGCTTTTTAAAAAAAGTGAATCTTGGTAAAAGTTACATGCGGTGGCCGTGCTGAGCACTTCCTGAGCATCAACCCGCTGAGTGAACAGCAATATGAAAGCGGCTTTTAGTCTGCTCAACATGTTAAAACTGATTTACAGAACTTTTTTTTTTTTTTTGCTGTTTTCTATCAGTTTGGACTTGAATAAAGAAAGAAAACTTGCACTTAAAGATATCTAAACAAAATGGCTGTGCAAAGGTTATGTATCATAAAATATAGGATTTCCTAGAAATATATCGATTATCGCAGAATCGCTCTATCGTGATATTATCGTTATCGTGAGCCATGTATCGTGAGGTACCCTGCGATTCCCACCCCTAACTCAAAAACAAACAGATGTTTTTTAGCAGAGTATCTGAGGTACAAGCTGTAATGGCACAGCTCTATCCTGGAAAAGGGGGCAGGGAGCAGTAGCTCATTTTCATTTAAAGCAATGGTCTCAAACTCAATTCCTGGAGGGCCACAGCTCTGCAGATTTTAGCTCCAACCAGCTCCAAATCACACCTGCTTGGAAGTTTCTAGTGATACTGAAGACCTTGATTAGTTGGATCAGGTGTGTTTGATTAGGGTTGGAGCTAAACTGTTGCCTTGTCCAAATACCCACACTTGCGGTCTTGGCCACTTGAGAGCGCGTGCGCAAAACTGTCCCAGTTCGTAAAAATGGCAAAGCACAGTGCCCTCTCGAATACCGCTCTGGAGCGCTATCCGAGGCTTAGCGTATCCCATCATGCATTATATTCTGGAAATAAAACATGAGCCTTTTTAGCAAGATCTCAAGACACTATACTGTAAAAAGCACCGTCTTTTGGATGAGACGTTAAACCGAGGTTCTGACTCTCTATGGTCACAGAAACCTTTCCAGTGCAAGTTACATATTAATATAATAAATTAGATAGCACATATAATTTGGTATAAAAACAGTGTTTTTACGTTTTGTTGGTGCAAAGATGAGTAGTGGTGATATTTATTTTGTAAAACATTTGTAACTGCAATTAATCACTTAATTAGAAGCACAACAAATTAAAATTGTGTCATGTTATAGGGACTACTGAACAGATATTTAGAAGTTGATTTTAAAATGCAAAGCATTTAAAATTAAAATAAAACTACGTAAACACTTTTTACAACAATAAGTGTGTCCCATCTGGTAATGAAAAAGTTCGACACACTTGTGGTCTTCATCCTCACTTGACAACTTATGACATATTTCCTGTATTAAGTGTATTAAAGACCGCAAGTGTGGGTATTTGGACAAGGCATGTGCAGAGCTGTGGCCCTCCAGGAATTGAGTTTGAGACCAATGATTTAAAGAGACATGCACAAAAACAGTTTCCACTCAAAATAGGCATTTTCAAATGATATAATGCATGATCTGTGGGTTATTTTGAGCTGAAACTTCAGAGAGACATTCTGGGGACACCTGAGACTTATTACATCTTGTAAAAGGGGCATAATAAGTGTCCTTTAAAGACTAGCCTCCAAGTTGCCAACCACATGTCATGTTCACTCTGCATCACTGTCTGAATTTTACAATATGAAACCAGAGTACAAGATCTGATTACTTTCAATTTGGTTAGGGAGGCTATCACGAGTTTAGGCATGTTATTTTAATAATGTTACCAAGATATCTTGGATTATCAAAAGAGCTTTACTGTGGGCGTCACTCCAGTGAGGACTTCTGTTACCTATAGTCTAATGCCCTTCCTGCAGTTAATGAAGGGAAATGACTGCACTAACGCAAAAGACAAACCAGGGAAAACTCAACATTCATAAGCAGAAACAGTACAGGGAAAAAAATGATGTCAGAAAGTGGAGGCTAATGCTTCATTACCTTCCAAGATGTAATTCCAGGCATATATTTGAGTCCTGGGAGATCTGCAGAGGCATCTGCTAACTCTAAAGCACCTGAGAAATAAACAAGAGTGAAGAAACCACCACAGGAGGGCGAGATCAGTGAAAGCAGAAGATGAAGGAGAAGTGATAAGACTATTTCCAAGCATTAAGCTGAATGTTTTACTGTTTGATTGAAACCGTATTTCCCACAGGTTTTGAACTTCATTTTAATAGAAAGACACCTAACACCCCAAAGAGTTTAAACTTATTAGGGTAAGTCTCAAGAATAGGGTTATCTTTTAAATTAGTAAAAACAAAAAAACACTTCAAAACAAAATGAATATTAACTAAATTATTAGTTTAACTAGAAGTACTACTCCATAGCCATTTTTATTCATAATGACAAGAACAATAAAATAACTAAAACTTCAATAGTAAAGTTAAAACAGAAATATAAATTAAACTCAAAATATGAACAATTTATAACAGCATGTTAATTATACTAAAATAACACTGCTCAGAAAACTACTCACACATACATATTAATTTTTATATTTAAAATTATTTAATTGCAGAAAGTCTCAAAAGAAAAATGCCACTTATGAGGGGAAAACATTTTAAAAAAAATTTAACATTCAAAAGCTATATTGTGGTAATAAGAACTGCGGTGAAAATGTGCGTAACTATCATGAAAATATTGATTAATTCAAATAAGAAAATCGACAAAAAAAAAAAAAAAAAAAAAAAGTCTTAAAAGGAACACTCCACTTTTTTTGGAAATAGGCTCATTCTCCAACTCCCCCAGAGTTAATAAGTTGAGTTTTACCGTTTTTGAATCCATTCAGCCGATCTCCGGATCTGGCGATAGCACTTTTAGCATAGCTTAGCATAGATCATTGAATCCGATTAGACCAGTAGCATCGCGTTCAAAAATGACCAAAGAGTTTCGATATTCGTCCTATTTAAAACTTGACTCTTCTGTAGTTATATCGTGTACTAAGACCGGCGGAAAATGAAAAGTTGCGCAGCGCCTGAAAGTAGTCCCCAGCTAGGTAACTAGTTATAATATAGCTGGGGACTACTTTCAGGCGCTGCGTAATATCACTGCGCCTGCCGCGGCCATGTTACGGCAGCAAAGTTCCTTGATTATTACGCCGGAATGAGAGTATAGTTCCTAGCCAAATCGGACTAGAAAATCGCAACTTTTCATTTTCCGCCGGTCTTAGTACACGATATAACTACAGAAGAGTCAAGTTTTAAATAGGACGAATATCGAAACTCTTTGGTCATTTTTGAACGCGATGCTACTGGTCTAATCGGATTCAATGATCTATGCTAAGCTATGCTAAAAGTGCTATCGCCAGATCCGGAGATCGGCTGAATGGATTCAAAAACGGTAAAACTCAACTTATTAACTCTGGGGGAGTTGGAGAATGAGCCTATTTCCAAAAAAAGTGGAGTGTTCCTTTAAAGCTTGATTTTCTTTATGCAAAATATATTTCTCTCTTTGAATGAAATGGGGCAGAAATGTTTGTATGAGCCAGAAGCCAGAGGACAGCAGACATACCTTCACTCTTCTCCAGCAGGGCAGCGACTACAGCTTCATCCTCGACGGGGTTCAGAGAGCAGGTGGAGTACACCATCCTGCCCCCTACTGCCAGCTGCTCCACACCTCGCACTGCGATCCTGATTTGCAGCCTGACAATGAGAGGAATTGAAAAGACACACACTTAGAGCATAAACTGCTCTGTTCTGCAACCTGAGAACAGACACAAACAGACCCATGCTGACAGTGCAACCTAAAGAATACAACTCCTCAGATGCAACATCTCTTTTCATTAACGAGGTGCAGAAAACACTCCTCCAGCAAACATCACTGCTAATTGACTGCCGCTGCCAAAGTGCTTAAGCTCCAGACACAATGATCATCATGTATCAAGACTTTTGGGTTCATCGGAGAGCATGAAGTCACTGGGACACGTTCAGAATGGAGTAATGCTTACTGAACAGAATACTCTGTAGTACAAAACTATGATACATTGTTGACTCCACTACAGTTGTGTACACAAGTATCTAAAAATTTCTTAATTTAACTGATCTAATAAAATAAGCTGTACGTGTGTGTAAAATTAATATTGTTATTCAGCAAGAATGCCTTAAAATTGACAATAAGGACACTGAAACGTTTCTTGAGTGTCAAATCAGCGTATTTGATTTCTGAAGGATCATGAGACACTGAAGACTGGAGTAATGATGCTGAAAAGTCAGCTTTGACTTTACAGGAATAAATTACATTATGATACATTTATACAGATACACTTACATAATTCATACTTTTTATAAGATACATTTCTACATAAATTACCTACATTGCATATCTCACAACGGATATAAAAGATCAAGTGGAGCGCATTACAATATTCCACATACCGGTAGAATGGATTTAGGCAAATCCACGTAATCCATGCATTCAGAACGCTTGCATACTATTTCCAGCGTTTCTGCAGGATTTTTAAGCTCAAATTTAAAGAATTTAAGACCTGCACAAAGAAAATTAATACCATATGAGCAGGGTAGGGCAATGTCTATAGTACCATATTAAACTGTAAATTACTGTAAAAAGCATAATTTACAGTTCACACAAAAACAAAACATTTTATACAATTTTTAAATATAAATTTAATTTAAGGGTGCGTGATATTGACCAAAAAAAAAAAAAAAAAAAAAAAGATCATTTTCTGGGATTTTATTGATAAAGATAATTAAATCAACGTAATCAGCGTTGTTTAATGCAAAGTGCATTCAAATCGTTTAATGCACAGCTAGCCGTTGATTATCCCGTTTATGCCATGGTCATTTGCCAGCATTCACATATTAAAGATGTTAATAATATTTGTGCTGCAATATTTGACCGGAACGATAAAAATGATGGTTATTTTTCGTCTGTATTACTATTCAACTGTAACTGCATGTTACTATGGTTACCAATGTTTATAGGAAGCGCATTAATATAGAACGTGATTAAACTGACCTGGAACTACCTGTGCAGTTAAATGAATTTAATAAACACCTGCCAGCCAATCAGAATCGAGTATTCAGACAGACCATGGCATAATCTATAATAATCAAAATCGCACATTGTTAAAACAATTACGATATTGTCACACACCCCTATACCGTTTAGATTTTTATTTTATTGTCGTCTTATTGATCCACTAGTTCACATTTAAAGCTCTGCATGTTTGCAGAGTAAAAACAGGTCGATCTTTGCATTTGTCTAAACAAAACAGTTTTATTGAAAATGCACATTCATTCTCTGCCAGCAGGTGGAGCGTTTGGTAGAATTATAACTTTTCCCAGTAACGGCAGGCAGTACAAAAAGCAGCGCAGCGCCGAACGTGCAGCGTTCGTGTTTATTTAATGAAATCATAGCCTTTTGAAGTTTAATCGCCACATTCAGCCATATTGCAATTCTGGTCTTTCTGTGTCCAAAGTCTTTTTTTTTTTTTGTTGTTGTACAATTTAAGACTTTTTAAAGGCCTTAAATTTGATACAACTATATTTAAGACCCTGCGGAAACCCTGTATTCACAGCACACAAAATGCACACTTTAAAAACAGTAGTAGTACACTATTCTGAACATAGGCCAACTGAACAAGTCTTACCCGTGGAGCTGGAGGCTGTTGCTGGTTGTCCATTTTTTCCACACATCAATGTTTTTCCTCATTGTTCCATCTCCACTGTAGAGAAAAAGGTGATGATTTTATTGTTTGCTGTCTAACTGCAATGCAGTTTCAGATCATTTCATGTTACACTTTATTTTACGGTCTCCTCATTACATTTAAAGGCAGGGTAGGTGATTTGGATCAAAAACATTTTCTGTTATGCTGGGTGAAAGTCTCTTCACATCCAGATAGCAACCACTTAGACCAAGTTAAGTGGTCTAAATGCATTCATATCATCTGTGGAAGGTGTAGGAGCATACTTGTTATAATTAGTGATTCTTCACCAGATTACAGATGGTATCATCACCACATTTATTTCCTTCAAGTAATTTTAAACTGGACTGTATTAAGTTTTAAGAGAGTTTCCTGTGGTCTTATGAGATCATATGCTATTTTTTAAATCAATTACATCAGTGTTTGGATAACAAGGCAGCAAATTTTGAATCAAATAAAAGTACCATTTAGGAATGGACTTAAAGTTAGGAAACTACAATCCTACGCAGGCAAAAAGGCAAGCCATAATTACATCTTTAAAACTGACTTCAAATCATTTCATCGACGGAGAGAAATGTTTAGGCAGTAAAACCAGGCTGACCACACTCGGTCGGTGTGTGTGTGTGTGTGTGTGTGTGTGTGTGTGTGTGTGTGTGTGTGTGTGTGTGTGTGTGTAAGATGTTTGGCCTGCTGCTACAGAGCAGACGGTGTTGTGCTTGGCACCTGATTCTGCTGCAGGCCAAGTATAGACTCCACCAAGTATAAACCCTGCTATATGATGTTACACGCTGGGAAGAGATTCACTGCTCAACTGTAAACACAGAGCTCTGGCATGTGCGCGCGCCTCTATAATTGTGATCCCTACATTCACTGTGGTCAATCACAACTTCATATCTATGTACAAGTAAGCGGCTTCCTGCTGTTTGACAACACATACACGCACAACAGCAGAATATACATCTACAGTTTGAATGGTTTTTAATAATCCACATTAAAAGTACCTAGACTGCTCTCTTTGCAGCTTATTTTGGCCTATAACCACTTAGAAGAGACCAGCAGATGACATTTTAAGCAACCAATAATCACAAACCAGACTGTAAGGTTGAAGCTTCTGGGAAGTTTTAAGTTTTTTCCTGAAAGATTTGGCAGGTAGAAATGCTAAAGCCAATCAGAAGCCAAACAAACCCATTTCATGTATAGCAAAATCAGCTCCCGATTTCATTCTTAAGTTCGAACCAGACTTATTTTTCTGTATGGCATCCATGGCTCAGACGATCCCCTCATACTTTGCCAAAATAATAATTATTTTAAGTTGGGTTGTATATAATGTAAAATTATGGGGGTTTGAGTAGTATAATTTATATAATAATAATTTTTAATTGAATATTTTACATCAGCTTATATATATATATATATATATTTTTTTTTTACGAATTTTATTTGCTTCTGTCATTTTTATTAGTTTTTATTTAGCTTTATCTCAGTATTTTTAGGCTGCAAGATAAATTGTATTTAATCATGATCATGATTTCTGCTTATCTTGATTTATTAAGCATAATTGTTTGCGATATTTGCTTGCTAGTTATTTATCTTGAAGGCGTTTCACTTTAATTTGCCATTCGCATTATCTTGCAAGTTTAAATCCCCCAATCAGAGCTTTTCTCATGAATGAGCATCTGCTGTGGTTTACTTAAACTTCCCAACCTGGCACCCATTTAGCGTTCTCCATTCTGATCAAATAAAAGTGTAATACAGCCAGTCTGATTCCTTTCGGTCTGTTGTTTGCAGTGCCTAAATCTGCCATCAATCCATGCAAGTTGTCGTTCTCTTGATTTGTGAGCAAAATGATTATGATTAACAGTGCAACCATTATCATGCAGCCCTAATTTCTCATTTTATTTCAGTTACTTGGCAAGGCAACATTTCTAATTTAATATTTTGATTGAAAAACTAGAGCTTTTTCACAGAGGTCAATAAAACCAACTCTGGGTCCAAGCAGAGACCCTCACCTGCAAGGTACATCACACAGGATCCGGTCATAAAACAGGACTTCCTTCTTCCCATCCTGATCAAAGTGCAGACGTGGAATGCTAGAGGCATCATGGTTGACCACCATAATACATGGACTGTTCAATCTCTTGGCCTGGTGGACCAGCAGGTAACAGCGCTTGTTATCCACGTCATTGGCAATTACAAAACCCTCTGAAGACACAGAAGAGATGAAGGACAACTATGAGTTATGATCATCTCAAATTAAAACCCATACTAATGAGTAACGGTTTACCAGGGAAAGGCATGTCCATGTCAGAGTGAAGCATCTCTATTAGTTGAGCAGTCTTCGATCCTGGAGCTGCGCACATGTCCAGAATCTAGTCAGACAAACCAGAAAGATGATGGAGAGGAGACCTCACAGTTATAAAGATTCTCCAAGTGCATAAAACACACAACAAAAACATTCAGCTGGTTTTTAAGGAAACTCATGATGGTGTTGTTGAAGATGCACCTTATGTTGAGGCTCAATCTTCAGCAGAAGAGGAGGAATCATGCTGACTGCTTCCTGTCTGCTAATATTCCCCTGATTGAGGAAATAGGATAAAAAATAAAAAATAAATAAAAATAATGGCTGATCAAATGATATTTTCATTCATTAAAAAAAAAAAAAATGAAGTTCCACAGGAATTGCTGATTTATTTACCGATTCAGTTTCGCTGACCAAGAACTGGTGGAATTTCTCCAAAAGTGGAGATTTGCGCAGAATCTTTCTGCTCAGGTTTGTGTGCCACGCCAGTTCATCAGGATACCTATAACAGCATGGCGAGACTAATTATCACTCCTGAAGTACAATGCTTTACAGATTTCCAAGGACATTCAAAACTAATTTAAAGTAAAACGTATAAGCAAGTAGTTTTTTTTATTCATCTTACCAACTTAAGGGCTGAGGAGCCTCAATCTTCTGCCCATCCACCTCAAGATCTTGAACCTCTTTGAAGTATTTCTCTTTAAGAGTATGAAGGATTTCTTTGGCATGACTGATTACAGAAGTTGAAAAAGGGATAAATCATAACTGTGAAATTGTTGTATAAACACGTTTTATATTTCCAACTTCTGCTATTGTGTTACTACCTCAAATAAAGTGCTGTTTTTTTATTTATTTTTTTTACATCACTGTTCTTCATACGTAAAACATGTGACTAGAACATTATTTTAATACGCTCATATTTTGTTACATCTCAATAAACAGATTTTTCACACAAAAAAAGGAAAATTGTAGGTGTTAACAATATACACCGTCAGAAAGTCAGACATTTGAGCATCCATGTTTATTAATTATTAATAAATTAAAGCTGCAGTCCGTAACTTTTGGCGCTCTAGCGGTTAATAAACAGAACTGCGTGCATCTTGCGGAAGAACACTGTAGCCGGAGCTACTTCTCTCCGTTTTGTCTATGTTTGTCTATGACGAATCACGCAGGTACTGGGCCACTCTGCAGCGGTACCTACACGAACCAGTCTAAAATAGTCCGAATATAAACACTTATTATAGGTGTACCATAGAGATACAGGACAAGCCAAAAACACACGGTTTGGAAAATGGATTCTCGCTTATTATATACATTTTGAACACACACACACACAAAAAAGTTACAGACTGCAGCTTTAATCTAACTTTTTAAACCTATGTAGTCAGGTACAGAGTGCATGTGTACCTAAAATAATTCAGTCTTCAGCTAAGCAGAACAATTAATATTTCTATTCTGGTGTCTTCGTCGCACTCTGCATGGGAGAGAAGGACCAAGCCCAATCTTATATAATAAATCCAGCCCTGATATATTACCAAATTTATCATTTTAATGAACAGTACTTTCTTTTAACTGATCATCATATGTGCAGTGTTATTTAGCACTGTTTATATTCCATTACAGAATTGACTAATATTTAAAATTAAAACCGGTTCAATTTCAGTAATTTCGATGTACTTTTGTCATTTGTTAATATTTCTAAGTAGCTTTAATTTATTTTTATTCGAGTTTTAGTCATTTTAATACTTCAACTTATTTTATTTTAGTTTCTTGCCAAAACAACATTTTTAGTTTTTGTTTTCCTTTTTTCCCCCCATCTAACATTTAAGTTGCATCTCTGGATCATATAAATGAAAATCACTTTTGTCATATGTCTTATTTGTAATAATTTAAACAAAGCTAAGTTACGTATCATATTATGAGATCAGTATCGTATATCAAACAGAATCGTGACAAGAGTATATTGCTTATGAAATGAGAGTATCTTCTCAACTATTCATGAAAGTTGTCAAGCAATAGGCAGCATGGCTGATGGTCTGATTCTGAGAGCAGTAAATAAAATTTAACTAGTATTTTTAACCATTTAAGTCCCAACTCAAACAGTGTGGCAGTCATATCACTGTGTGTCATTCAATTACAACTTTAGACCTGCAGAAAACATCAGGTCACCTCTTGTATCCAGTGATGCGTATTGTAGCTGGCAGTGGCTCCCTCATGGCCTCCATGAACTCCTCAAACTCTCCCTCGGGAACAATCTGCAGCTCCTTGTAGTAATGCTCAAAGAGCTTGTTTTCCTTGATGATCTCAGAGTATCCGGCTCCCCAACCCTGCCAAAAGAAGCCACGCGAGTGACTATTACAACCTACATACATGCCGTTTACCATGAGATTACATCGAAACTGTTACATTACATCATGCATTCACAATCACAATGATGTAACTATATAATAAGTGCAATCACCGTGTAACATAAATTATATTCAGAAACGAATCTGCAGTGTTGGCACTGGGCAGAAAAGTAAGAAGCTAGAGCAGTTAGCAAACTCACAGCATCATCTCTGCTTCTTTTCCCCTCTGGTCTTCCATCTCTGTTCTGCTGGGGTCTTTGTCTGTTTCTGTTTTTCCTGCCCATGTTGGACACGCATATAACTCTGGATATAAACCTGCGATGCGTTTTGACTTACTGTCTGAAGAACTGCACTTCTCAGCTCCTGCTGTACTCACGTGTTCGCGACGCAATCTAAACAAGCGCACATTCGACTGAAAGACCCCTGCCTTGGTGCCCGCATTATCGCCTGACTTATATGCATAAGCTTTTCTTTTTCTACCTTTAAACCTTTGACCTTCAATCCTAATTAATTAATTGTCAGAAGAATAAAACACAACTTATCGTGATACAACTATTAAAAAAAATAACGCAAATTAAAATAGTCGAAATTATATAAAATATGAGTTTTCACCGTGGATGTTGTTCTGCATTTCAATATTTCATTCCGCATTTGACTACTTTTTTTTTTTTAAATATTACATTAGGAAAGAAACAGTAAAAGATAAATAAACAATAAAATATATCTCTTTTATAGTTACAAAAATTGTATAGTTATTATCGTTTAAAAACTTGCATATATTAAGGCGTGTTTTACACATGTCCCGCCCACCGCCTTTCTTGATTGGCTAAACTGGTGTTGTGATGGGCGGGTCTCCCAGTTTTCTCCATGGTGTCAGTTTGTTTTGTGCACGAGTTACAAAACATTACCTCAACCTTTCTTCCACCTATTAAGTGGTATTTCGATTAGCAATCATGGACGTTATTCTGAAGACATTATTCTCCTCGGAGGAGCAAGAAATGTACGTTTTGGATTGTTTATCTTACTTGATGATGGTTATGTCATTCATAACTTTTGTGACTTTACTCTTTGAGCACGTGCCCTATGGTAGATATGCATCCAGCAGGTATGGATTCCCTGTGAATGTTAAATTTGCCTGGTTCGTTCAGGAGATCCCGGCTTTTCTGGTGCCTTTGAGTTTGGTGCTATGGAGTCCATGTGCAAAGATAATACACCTGCCCAACCAACTACTTCTGCTCATGTTCATTTTCCATTATTTGCAAAGGTATGATTTTTATTTGTTATACAAAAAAGAGATATGCATGACTAAATAACCTAATTTTGGCATGCAAGTGGTTATTTTATGCATGCGTGTTTTAACTGAAGGATGTATTTCTCTTAGGTCCCTCATCTACCCATTTTTAATTCGAGGAGGGAAATCCACACCATTCATCTCATTTGTCCTGGCCTTTGTCTTCTGCATTTATAATGGGTACCTGCAGGCAAGATACCTGAGTCACTATGCAGATTACCCACCTGGTTGGGTTACACATCCCTGTTTCATCATAGGTAGGTGCTAGTGAGTTAATATTTATTGCATAAGTGTCATTTCCATCATTTTTGCTTATCCTCTTTTATATAAGATAGAATATAGTGTGTGTTTCTAATATATACTTTTTAAGTGCTGATGCTGGAATTCATCCCTGACCACCAGGGCACCATCAGCATATGACAGAACACAATGCATTCACTCTACTGGTCAAGGAAGAGACATAAATAGTTACTTGTCAGCAAGGACACATTATGAGAGTTAAAGAATTTATGATGTTACAAAAGATTTGTATTTCAAATAAATGCTGTTCTTTTGAAGTTTGTATTAATCAAAAAATCCTTTAAAAAATGTATCATGGCTTTCAAGAAATATAAGCAGCACAACTGTTTTCAATGCTGATAATAATAAGAAATGTTTTTGAGCAGCAAATCAGCATATTAGAATGATTTCTGAAGGATCATGTGGAGTAATGATGCTGAAAATGCAGCTTTGCGTGACAGGAATGAATTACATTTTAAAGTATATTAAAATAGAAAACAGTTATTTTAAATTGTAAAAAAATATAATAATATTTGACTTTTTTTTACTGTATTTTGCCTTGGTGAGCATAAGATCTTTTTTCATATTGTAAATGTATTATGTTTTTTCAGGGTCTTTTATGTGGTTCCTGGGATGCATCATTAATATTCACTCTGACCACATACTCAGGAACCTCCGTAAGCCTGCAGAGACAGGCTATAAGATACCTAGAGGTAAGACCGCGATTATCAGACTGACTGCACCATTTATGAATTGGAAATGTGTTGGAGTGGGAAGTGTGGCCTAAAATCTTATACTGAAATGGACTAAAATGTTGGTGCGTAGCATCTTTACCATGTTTCGCATAAAGCAATCACAAAATTTTGAGTAGCAGCATCATTCAGTTTTGCATTTTATAAACAGGCTTTCGATTTTATCACAATATATGAATATTCTAAATTCAAAAATTTGAACCACAGCACACACAGCTCAGTGGCGTCAGCACTAAGGCGTCCTCTTCAGTGATGCTTTGAGTGTTAATACAATGCAAAAAAAATCCCTTTGAATCTGGCTTTGCCTCTGAAAGAAAATAAAAATAGATGCCCTTTCTGTTCGTGACTCATTGCCTTAACAACTTGTCAGGACCACCCTGCTCCAGAGAGCCTAATAGTTTGTGACATTCATTCTATCTCCTTTCCCATACAGTCAGTGTCCAAGCAAGATGCAAATGCAATCATCTTTTACGTCACTTACTTTTTTCTTTATTTTTTTAAGGACAAGTGTTTCAAAGCTGCTATCGCAACTTTACAGGGTATGCCTTCAACAAAAGCAGTCTGCTGATAGATGACATTGTTTAGCCAAAACAAATGTATTTGAAATGAATCCAGTATGTCAAATTTGCTTAAATCCAAAGGCTTGTTCTTATTTTCATTTGAAGTATAAGTGATGACTGACATGATGAATCAGACATGCTTTTTTTCTGACATATTAAAAAAGACAACGTGCTGGTCAGATGGTCTTAATAAGACTCATGTGATGCAATTTCTCTGCTTTAAAACAGGCTTGAAATTGTTTCTTATTGCTTTGGAAACAGATTGTTTGTGTGATGTCTCTACATAACCATTTTCTGTTTGTAGGGGGCATGTTTGAGTATGTATCAGGAGCAAACTTCTTTGGAGAGATTGTGGAATGGACTGGATTTGCTCTGGCCGCTCACTCGGTCCATAGTGCAGCTTTCGCTCTCTTCACTCTCATTGTGCTGTCCAGCAGAGGAATGGCCCACCACAAGTAAGACATTACCGTATGAAACAATGCGTTCTTGCCCAATGTGATTGCAATTATCAAAAAAACAAAAACAAAAACCTTTTGTATGCTTTCACTTCTCATGTCTGAGTCATAATTAGTTCAAGAATCATGAAATAATAATTATGACATAAATAAGTGAAAAAGAATATTTTAGGAGTATTTGCATTGTGACATTTACTGTTTTTTTTATGATTTTTTTAAAAAAATAAAGCAAGAACCAATCAAAAAGACAAAAACACTAACTAAAGTTCAAATGCAAACAAAATATAAAAATAAAAACTAATGCAAAATATTATGTCTCCGGGAAACTAAAATAACATTGATTTCAACAACTATATAAATATGTAACCACTTCTTATTTAATTAAAAGAAAGTATTACTATTTTCTTTTTTTTTTCTTTTTTTAAGTGAAATGTGATTTAGACACGTTCTATTTTTATTGTATGATTGTTTTGTAACGTGTTATTTCATTTTACAGGTGGTATCTCTCAAAATTTGAAGACTATCCTAAATCAAGGAAAGCTTTAATACCGTTTGTGCTCTGATCCTGTGGTAAGCCCAGACGCCACACTTCCACAGAAACAATATTCTCATCTTTTGCCCATTATGATTGCACAACAAATATTTTTATTAATGCTTAATATTTTACGGTTTTCAAGGGAAGTGCTATCATAATGTACAGACACTGGGAAGAGATGCATCGAGCATTACACAATAACTCAACTCTACAAGACAAATCATTTATTTATATTATATAGCAGCACGACCGTTTATGAAGTGCAAAAACAGCATTACTATGAGAGATCATACAGTGTTTCAGATGAGATGAGATACACATGGCAGACAGCTGCTTCCATAATCCAGACGTTCCCTATTAACCACCTCTTCTTCAAGACAGCAACAATGTATCAGCAAAATATGGACTTTCTGATCGTGATGGATACGAGGCTGTCCAAGCTCAGAATACGTGAGCAAAACACATGATTTATCTGCTGAAGAGAGAGAACGTTTAACCATGTACTGCAAGTGTGACAACAGCAGAAGCATTAATCATGTTATACACGCATCTCATCTGAAATATTCAGCCCTTTATGGTGAATTTGCCATTGTGACAGTTTGGACTGAACATTTCTAAAAATTCTGAAAGTTCCTGTTTAATGAAAAGCTATGCTGTACATGAGAGTGTTAAAATTAGAATTTCAGTTTAAAATTTGTATTATGTTTGCTGATTAATGTAGCAATCTTTAACCCCCAAAAGTGGACTGTTTAGAAGGTTTAAGAAATTAAATTGGATGAATTTCAACAGGGGCATAACAGCGAATGGATTTATTATGGGATGTCATCATTTGTCATTACCGTAAATCCTCCAGTCGATTCCGTCTTAACAAACTAAAGCACAACTAAACGCACCTTCTGCCAAATACTTTTCCCCCTGACGTTTACCAAGAACTTTCAGTCAACAGATGGCAGGGGTGATATGCAGTAGGGTCAGTATGAAGCTGTCAAAATGAAGTATTAAGATCAATAACCAGAAGAATCCCAAGGGCGAGTGCTCCTCTCAAAGAAAAAGAAGCGCATGCCTTGCCTTAAAAGGACAGATATAGTTATTTTTATGTAACATGTGTTTTGTTTTGCTTTTATACTTCATTGGAAGATACATACTAATTGTAGAAATCACGGTAGTATTACCGTAATATCTTTTCTACACTGCATGCAATGCAATGTACAACAGGATTGTCACAAATTCAACTCAAATAGCTACAGCTGTTTTTGTGTGTAACATCATCATTTACCATCGCTGACATGTCTTGACATGCAGCAGGTGGCCTCTTGTAATACCTTCAGGTGTAATGTATGAAGTATTGCGAGAGCTATGTGTATGTCAGTGCTGTTGGCAGTGAAAGTGGTTGTGTTCACTTACGCTGGAATGTGGAATATAAATTGCTTATAAAACATGCTGCTGTCTGTAGTGCAATACTGTGCAGTAAGTATTTTATACAGTCGTGAAAACAGTATTTTATCCATCTTTTTTAATAGTTAAGCTCTGTACACTGTAAGCCAAAAGTTTGGAATAATTCAGATGTTTTTGAAAGAAGTCTTTTATGTTCACCAAGTCTGCATTTATTTGATCTGAAATACAGTAAAAAATAATAATAATAAAAATAATATTGTGTAATAATATTTTTTTCTATTTGAATATATTTTAAAATTAAATTAATTCATGTGATGCAAAGCTGAATTTTCAGCATCGTTACTCCAGTCGCCGTCATATGATGATCCTTCAGAAATCATTCTAATATGCTTAAAAAAACATTTCTTATTATTATCAATGTGCTACTTAATATTTTTATGGAAACTATGATAGACTACCATTCAAAAGTTTGGGGTAACTACAATAAAAAATACAATAAACATGAAATTCTTTTCTTAAATAGGGATGCATTACAAAAGTAACAGTACTATTTACAAAAATCTATATCAGATAAATGCTGTTTAATGAACTTTCTATTCATCAGAGAATATCCAAAAATGTATAGTGGTTTCCAGAACAATATTTAAGTGGCACATCTGTTTCCAACATTGAAAATAAGCAGCAAATCAGCATATTATAAAAGACTGCAGTAATGATGCTGAAAATTCAGCTTTGCTTTCAATGTTAATAATATTTCTGATTTTACAGTATTTTCATCGAGTAAGTTTTGACTTGGTGACACGTTTTTCTTAATCTTAATTATTCCAAACTTCCAAGTCACCAGTGTACTTCAGCTTTCATTTATTGACATTGAAGTTCAAAAAAATCCTTCTAGCTGATTCCCCTCAGATGTTCGTGGTCAGTCTGGAGCTGCTGGAAGTGTCACGTCGGGCAGTGAGCGATCTGTCTGACTGTTCTTTGGAGAAATAACCCCAGCCTCAGGCAAAGCAATGATGAAATCCCCCTGCAAACCACATTGCATGCATACATAACCTTTTGCAACCCCCTCACAAGGGCTTTAGGCTTTGACACAAAAAATGTAACACTCAAGACTAGCAGCATTGACAATCCGCTGTATGGATTAGCCATCTCAGTAGTGTGACAGCAATGCACACAACACGAGATGTGTGTTCTGACCGTGCCGGGCTTCCCCCCACATCACACATGCTGCACGTGAGCTGAAGGCAAAGCACTCGTTGTGTAATCACCGCGGGAGGAGCTTATCGCTGCTTTCTTCTTCATCGTGTCAGATTATGATTTATTATCATCAACAGAGAATGCCTGTTCTTTCCTCGAAAGCACGATGGCAATGTAACCACTAGGTTTCCCTTATTTTCATGAGAAAAAGTGACAGATTTGATACTTGCCGATTAGGTTTTTTTGGATTAAGATTTTTGTCAGTGTTTGCCATAAATAAATTGATTTCAAATTGAGCATAATTTGTTTTACTTCGTTGAAATCGCTGCACATTTTTCATAGTACAATCAGCATTGCTTCCAGCTTCATATAGCTTCTTCAAGCATTAAAATGTTGATTTGCGGTTTCTTTTGGCACACCGCTAAAGCAGCGGGTTGCATAATTGGTCATTGAAAAATATGGGGCTTTTTTCTCCAATGTTTCCTCTTCAGTAATTGTCAGCAGATACTGTTAGATTGTCTTAACACATTCTGCATCTGTGCAGCATCAAGAAAACAGCTTTGTTACATAAGTAACTTTTTTCATACACATTTAAAAAAAAATAAAATGTATTTAAAGAATGGAGAAGAATGTATTTAAAATGAAGATTAGTCATAATGATTATTTTGATTTTATTTATTAAAGAAAGAATGTATTTTTAAAAAAATATTAAAGAAATTCAGCAGAAGCACAAGAGAAAAAAACTAGGATTTATAGCAAGACCTTCAATTACTCACTTACAGTAGGTGACCTTGAGGTAAGAGGTTAAGAACCACAAAAGCATATTTTATATTTTTTATAATGAAATAAATAAATGCTTTAAATATTTTAGATGCCAAATTATTGTTTGCATTTTCCACAATATTTAACAAAAGCATATTTTATAATATAATTATATTTGAATGCATATGTAAGGGTGTGTGTGTGTGTGTGTGTATATATATATATATATATATATATATATATATATATATATATATAGGCTATATTAGCACATAATAAACTCTATATGGATTGTCATGTGGTTACTTGCAATATTTATAAGCTGTGCTGACTGTATCTGTTCCTTGTTTGTTTGTTGTGGTTTAGGCCTATTTTTGTGTTGGTGTCTTTAAAATCTAATATAAAATGGAAGATCACTATGAAATTAAAAAAATAAAATAAAATCTAGATGCATCGATACGCTATTATTGCACACATCAACACCCACACGGCCATTGTGTAAGCTGTTCTGAGTGCTCGCGCGCCGCGTGTATTAATCGCTCGCGGTGTAGCTCGGGTTTAGGCAGGGTTGTAAATTCAAATGTGTGTTCCTCGCTTTGAATTCGTTCAGAAGGGTGGGGTTGCTCGATTGCGCCTGCTCGGTGTGGAGTCTGGGGGGGTGTGTGCTGTCCCGATGGTTTAAATCCTACACATGCGTACTGGATTTCGGGGTTCAAGGGAATAGGCTACGCCATATTGGAAACACTGTATAGTTAAGCTAACAGTTTATTGCTAGCGGGGGAAAAGGGCCACTAATTGATTCCCGTTGGTTGTGTCGTTTGGCACGTCGTTATTTTCCTTGTCGTTTCGCGTAGCCCCGTTTACAGGCACGTTCTCGCGGTCCGGACTCAAACTTATCCGCTGAACGGGGGGAAACGCGTTCGTTTGTTTGACAGGGCTGTTAGAAAGACGAGTTGAATGGATCCGAGGGTCGCTTGGATTCAGCCGGAACAGAAAGGTCCTGCGAACGCTTTATGGATGCGTGTGTGGGAGACGTCTCAGGTAAACCGGACTAACACAGGTCAGCACCAGAACCACCATCACCACAACCTCTGTGTCAATTCTCCGGCGTTTGACGTTTATAAGACTGTCGCGTCCAATGCAAATAACAGCACTAACATTAAAATCAACGGCACTGCGATCTCGAGCAGCGGCTCTGCGGCTCACGCGTTAAATGGAAACACGGGAGACGGCGAAATGACCCAAAAGACCGGCTCGGTGGCGGATCCGGCGTCCAGCTGCTCTAAATTAAGGACTACAAGCCCTAATATGATCGCTGGGAATATGAACAAGGGGCATCCGTTTTTTACTTGCAGCGAGAGCGTGCTGAATAATGTCAACCATCATCATCACCCTCCTCATCCTCATCTACGGCATTTCCATCAAGAGCAGCAGCAGCAGAGTTGCATCAAGCGGCACCCGTCCCATCCGGCAGCGGTTCACAGCCACCATCACCACCACCATCATCCGGGCCGGAGGAAAAGCGACAATAAGGCCAGCACCTATGGGATAAACTACCTGCTCTCCAACTTGACTAACGGCAATTATGACAATTCCGGCACGCCGTGGAAGACGAGGAAATATAACCCAGGGGTTGACGGGTGAGACGAGCTTGATTTATAACAGCGGCGGCGGTCGGGATGGGGCGTTATAATGTTACGCTGTGTTTCTGTGGCCTTTTCGTGTGTGATAAAGTGTCAGTGGGCCTTTTTTTTTTTTTTTTTTGTTTGTCGTGCTGGGCCGGGGAATTAGCTTTAGCACGTTAGCCGAGGTGTCCTGGGTTCGGTTCGGAGCCGCTGCGGTCTGTGGGTTGGGTCACTTGTGGAATGTGTGCGTCTGTTTAACAGTTTGTAGTGATTCCGATTCTTCAACGATTCGATCTTTTGATTCGGATCTTTATATCAGTGAAATGGTTTAACCGGTATGTACGATTCATTCACGAATCGTTTAGAGCGGGTTTCGAGTCAACAACTCACTGACTCATTAAACCGAGAACCAAACATGTAACGGAAATGAAGATTGTGACCCTTGACCACAAAACTAGTCATAAGGGTCTTTTTTCTTTCTTTTTTTATGCACCATCTGAAAGCTGTATAAATAAGCTTTCCACTGATGTATGGTTTGTTAGGATCGGCTAATATTTGGTCGAGATACAACTATGTGAAAATCTGGAATCTGAGGGTGCAAAGAAAATCAAAATATTGACAAAATTGCCTTTAAAATTGTCCAAATGGAGTTCTTAGCAATGCATTTTACTAATTAAAAATTAAGTTTTGGTATTCACGGTAGGAAATTTACAAAATATCTTCATGGAACATGATCTTTACTTAATATCCTAAAGATTTTTGGCATAAAAGAAAAATCAATTTTGACCCATGCAATGTATTTTTGGCTATTGCTACAAATATACCTGTGGTTTTGTGGTCCAGACTCACAATTGTAAGTGAATAATTATGATTAATTAGCTAAATCAAAGCAGAAACAAGTTAAATTAAGATATACAGTCGTCTTAACACTTATTCAAATGTTTTAGTGTGGGTTCCAGAAGCATGTTCATTTTCTTAAGAGAAGTGATTTTTAGTGGTAACTTATAAATCTTTAAAGACAGATCTACGGTTGATAATCACCATTATATGCAATTGCCAAAGCCATTAACCTCTTTTTTTTTTATTAAACTTATATTTTAAATAATCATGATCAACAGTGGCGTTTTGGTGAAAAAGCTGCATTACCCATGATTCTGCAAAGAAATTTCAACCAATCAGAGAACTGAGACAAAATTTGTTAGTGCACTTGCCCATTTGTGAATGATAGTCATCTTCCCTATCCTTTCATATAAAATCATATCATAGTTCATAGATAAAGCTATTGATTTAAACACTTGACTATACATATGGAAACAATACATTGTTCACTGCAAGATGTGCAGTTATATTTCTTTATAACGTGCTGGATATTTTGCAGTGAACTTAAAATGTATTGTTTCTATATGTATAAACTCTTTAAATCAATGGTTTTATTTTTATCCTTTCAATTTGATTTGTTATTCGAAATGCTTAATGGGATTGTAGTTCTTTCCCGTATTAAAGCTGTTAGCACACAGTTTTCTAATTTTCAAATATTTTTCTGCTTTCAAAGTTTGTAATGTTTTGATTCCTCTCGTATAGCTGGTTGGTTTGATTCATGGTTTATATAACTTTTTATGAGTCTTAAAAAAAATCCTAATGGGTAAATGAGGGATGCCTCTGGAAGAGTGGTTGGGCACTAATGCACTCTATATGCCACGCCGGGATGTCAGGGACCACGTGATGACGCACTAATCAGTAAACTTGAACCTGTTCAAACCTGAGTGATTTAAGTTTTAAATGAGTTTACAAAAACAGCAAGTGAGTTGTTTGCTTATAGCTTTAAACTAATAGTTCTGTTACATTTGCTGTCATTGCCTCTCCATTAATGTCGGCTCTCGGCTGGATTCACTTTTGGTGTTTGCTGATTTATGAGCATAACAGTAGACACTTAATACAATGCATGCTTAAGTCTTTAGTAACCCAGCAAATGTAGGCTTGTACTAAGAAGGGACGAATCTGTTGCATGAACTTGTTATATTTGCGGTGGATGGTTCCAGACCTCTGGAATTTTTCCACGAAAGAATCTGGAACCGAATGAGGCAGTGACTGTGTCCCTAAACCTAGTGAGTGGCCTGTGTAGTCCTTGACAGCATTTCTGTGTCACACTCATAGGTGCAAAATACTGTTTAGGTGTTTAAGATTGGCGGACATTGGTTTTCTTGGTATTCCCAAATCTTATTTCTAATTTTCTAGGCCCCTAAGGGAAAGGAATAAGAACTTTTAAGTCTGTAAGTTAGCTTAAAGTTACACTTTGTGTAGAACCGACTAACTACAAGTGTTAAGTATTTCATATGTGCGTTTTATTTTCTATGAAATAGAATTGTAAAAAATGATTAAAAACAAATTTAATTCAAGTCTAATCAGCTAATCAAGGATGTTACCACATATTCACAATTTGGAGGACCAGATATAAAGGTTGAATAATAATTTTTACAGAACATCCCATATAAATTTGTCAGCCACACTAAATATTGCATTTTTTGCCGTTCTGTTGGTCATGTTTCTCTGTATGGCTCTGTTTTTCACTGGGTTTCCATGCATAATGTTTTTTTTCACACTTGGAATTTGTTAATGGTGATTTTTACTTCATTGTATTGTAATCTAGAGTATCTTTTCCATGTTTCAAGCATTAAGTACTTCTGGCAGTTGATTTGATCCATAGGGAACTGATTGGATTGGATTTTGAAATTTGGCTGTTTCTATACCAGAATGGAGCCAGATCTGAAATGTGAATTTGCTAAACGGCTATTGGTTACCATTTGGCCAGTCAAGTTCTTAATCCTGTAGCCTAAGTGTAAGATTCTTGCTTTGATTAGTTGTGAAGGATCTGCAAGAATGACCCCTTAAATTATACCAGTGGCCTTTCTATCATAATCTTTTCTCATTTCTTCCAAGGTTGCATGAAGAAATCATGGACTTCTACAATTTCATGTCTCCTCGTCCTGAGGAGACCACCATGAGACAGGAGGTGGTGGACAGGATAGAGTCAGTCATCAAGGAGTTGTGGCCAACCGCTGATGTAAGCTAGCTTAAGAGCTGATGTCTTTGAAATTGAGCTATTTGCATCATAAATGAGAAGTCAAAAATTCAAATGTTTTTTTTTTTTTTTTGTTTGTACTCAGGTCCAGATTTTTGGCAGCTTTAGCACTGGACTCTTTCTCCCAACCAGGTAAATGAATGCTTGTTTGGTCTTGCACATTACGTGACAACACAGCAGTGAGATTTCGAACAGGACCGTTAGCAGATCTCAACATACGTAATGTTGCTCTCATGATCTGTTGTTGCTGTATAGTCATAGCACTATTCACAGACTCTCACAGACTGGTGGGATCTGAGCACGTGCTTCATCATTATCACAAGCATAGCCTGCTTGCCTTTTTGGCTCTGAGCTGTCTGTCAATAACTAAACTGACATTTTATGATCAATTGCAGTTTGTTAACTCCAGATGTGAGGATGGCACAAATGATCCTAGATCTGTAGCTTACAAAACTTGTGCAGTCCAAAAAAAATTGGTCTCTAAAGCTTGAAAGACTTTCCTTGTGTTAATGTTAGTCAGTAGGCCTCATGAATTTGACTCTGAATGCTACTAAGAAGACAACGAATGTGAGTGTATTTGACAGCAAACCGCTTTGCTGCAAGATGTTTTTGTTTTCATGTGATATTTGGGCTTTCGTTAGGCTTCATAGAGACTGTTGATTTTAACAAATCGCTTGAACCTAAATCTGGCTAATTCTTTTACGCTGTAGTGACATTGACCTGGTGGTGTTTGGGAAATGGGAGAAACCTCCCCTGCAGCTGCTGGAGCAGGCGCTCAGAAAACATAATGTGGCAGAACCTTACTCCATCAAAGTTCTCGACAAAGCTACGGTACGTGTTTCCCTCTGTTGGTTTAACATCAACTACGCTCAGTTAAACATTTTCATATTCAGTGGTTCTACTCTTTCTCTCTCTATATATATGCACTAGACACTTTCTTAAAAACCCTCCATGTTACAAGGACTTAAGATGATACAAAATGTTTACTTGTGAATGCACCACATATCATATTGCACTACTTCCTTCTTAACCTTAAATACCTCTATTGCACAATATCATGTACAGTTGTTGTTATTATGGAAGTAATTGTATAGTCTGTCTTAGGTTATGTGTATGTATAGTCAACTGTTTATAGTATATGTACAGTCAGATTACCGATTCAGTAACTTAGCTATGTAGGTCTAAAAACTGTTCTTACATCTAGTGTTGTATGTTTATATTTATGTAGCACCATGGTCCTGCGAGACATGACATTTCGTTCCACTGTATGTCCACACATGTAGCGGAATGACAATAAAGCTTGACTTGACTTGTTGCTTAATTTTTCCCCCTGAATGGATCTCCTGTGGATGTTTTGCTTTAATTTTTAACACGTGGGGAGTCTTGGTCATTAATTGTTATATTCATATCTTTGAATTTTGAAGGTACCAATCATCAAACTGACAGATCAGGAGACCGAGGTGAAAGTGGACATAAGTTTTAATGTGGAGACGGGCATCAAAGCTGCTAGCTTCATCAAAGAATATGTGAAGGTAAAAAAAGTTTTTGCCATATTTTGTAAATCTAATTTTACACATTTTTGTAAAACTAGACTAAATGTATAGTTTCAAGATTGTCTGAATATTGTTTGCTGGTTTATGTGTATTTATTGCAGTGTTCATTTGTACATTTTTGCTTGTTTTAGTTATAGTGTATGTGTCAAATTTTTATTAATTACTAAATTTGAAGGACATGTCATTCAATAATTGTAGTCTTGCTAAAGTAGCCTATCACTTTGTTTTAGTCTCTAATAATAACATTTTAATTGACATTATTTGCAAAATGATAGCATGTCAAACTAGCAGAAAATAGAGTATTTACAACATGCGTGACAACTTCTGACTATCATATTACTGAGTTCAACTTGACTAAACTTTTATGATGAGATTTTTATTTCAAGTAAATGCTTTGTCAATTAAGGAAACCTGAAATAGTCTCTTACACACACAAAAATTAGTGATGCAACTATTTTCAATATTGATGGTAATAAGAAATTATTCTAATTCGCTGATGCTCCAAAAATTATTCTTAATGATCATGTGACACTGAAAACCAGTGTAATGGCTGCTGAAAATTCAGCTTTGCATCACAGGAATAAATTACATATTAATATATTCAAATAGAAAAGTTATTTTGAAATTGTAATATTTCACGGTATTGTTTTTGCTGTATTTTTGGTCAACTTATTTATTTTTTTCAGTTCTAGTACATGGACTTTTGATATAAAAGTCATGTCATATTCAATATTTTTAGTCTGTTTTACTCTCCACTAAAATGGCATACAAATCATTTTATTTGCAATAGTAATATTTTAATTGTCTATAATTTGCAAAAAGATGAGAACATACCAAGCTGAAACAAAGTATTTAGAGCCTTAATGACACATTGGGACTAATGTAATTTAGTTAAACTTTGCAAATGTTCCTTTTCTTTTTCTTTATAAATGTAAGTTGTAAATTTTATGTCGTGACTATAGCTGATTAATCTTGCTTATGTTTTAGTGATCAAAAGCAAAGCAGTTCAGTTTACCAGTCTTCAGTTCTTTCAGCCCATGTAGGCAATTCCCAACAGACTTATGGTTAAATTTTTGCATAAGTCTTTGTACATTTTCTTTTGAAAACATTGTGTGGGCATTGGGCATGGCGGTGTAACTAACTGCAGTAGCTGTACTTTAAGTCCCAAACCAATAACGACAGTCTGGCCATCACTGATAAAAGTGCTTTGACCTGATTCATTATACACAAAGGATATACAAATGAAATGCTTGACTGTTGCTTAAAGTTTGGCCTCAAAGTCAGAATGAATTCTGTTATTGTAGTGACTCTGGAACTCTGTGTGGCGACGTTCCTTGTGTTTAGCTGCCTGTATGAAAATATGCACAATTGTAATGGTTTTGATGTTGAAAAGAAGCATTTTGCTATGGGACTGACCACTGTGTGGTGCTGCTGTTTATGTATATAAATGTATCTCATTTGTTCGGTTCATTTGGCACACCTGCTAAAGGCGGGATGTAGGTTTTGAACCCTACTTGTATTTACATGTTTTGTGTGTCTAGGTTTGCTAATTTGATGTCAGGCTTAAAGTGTCAGTGTTAGACTAAAGAGAGGAGGAGGGTGAAGCATAACCGAACATCTGTCAGCAAGCTTTCAGTGCAGATGTTTGAATAAGGAGATGACCTGCTGCCTTAATGCTCTTCTGCCAAGCTCATTTCCATGTGCATACTTGCTGTACTCCTCTGTGACCGCAAGATCACCTTCATAGCTCTCATCTGTGCCTCTATTAGAGGAGACTTTTTCCTTGATTCTCCATTTAGGGATAAAGGGTCTGATTCACTGAATGTGCATGCGCACAAATCTATACATAAAAGTTATTGCTAAATTATGATCGGTAAATCACATTTTATGTACTACAATAAATTGATAAACATGCTCTAGGTGAGAGAGCATGGGCCACTGGGCCACGTGCTCCTTCAGATGGATTTTAAATATGAAATGGTGAGCTTTTTGCTGTCTACTGCCTACACAGACCGTTATCTTCTAGTGCAGCATCCTAAGTGAATTGGGACCTCATTGGCGATGAATATAAATCTTAGCGTAGTGCTAAGGTAACACCTTAATAATCAAATAGACGTAATGCATAGCTCACACAGATATTGGGAGTCAACCCCTTTGAGTTAAAATATGTGCATTTCAAATGTTTTAATAAAGTTTTTTACGACGTTAGAGATCGTAATTGACTTCCCTACTCATAAATTCAGACTTCCCAGGAGGGCTTCACACTCCAATAGCTGAATGACACCTGAAGCCTTTAAGACGGTGTTGATCTTACATGGTGGAGGAATGTAAGATATATTGACCCGTCCCCAGTTATCATAACACTTCACCTTATGTAAATATTTCTGCAGCTTCTGAACTGCTGCATTTTATCTACTGTGAAAGACAACCATGTATGCAGTTCCTATGTTTTAGGCACATACATGCGCATGGCTTCACACTTTCGATATTCCTGGCATCGTGTAATGAGACTATTGTCATAAAAAGACCCTTTCATTAAAAAAATAAAAATAAAAAAACCTTGCTGTGATCATTCAAGTGTTAGTCGCTTTTGAGATGCCTCTTTTTGTTTTGGTTTTTTTTGATGTCCTAAAGTCTAAAATACCTTCTTTTGTTCTCCCACGCAGAAGTATACCGTGCTGCCTTATTTAATCTTAGTGCTGAAGCAGTTCCTGCTGCAGCGAGACCTCAACGAAGTCTTCACGGGAGGAATCAGCTCCTACAGTCTCATCCTGATGGTCATCAGCTTCTTACAGGTGCAATATTAGCAGCCGGTCTGTTTCATAATAAAAATATCTTGATCTCGTCTCATTTAGAGATCTGTCATTACTTGTCAAGCATATTTTACTAACTCATAAATGACTGTAGCAAATAAATAAAGAGACTCGGTCTCATCTTGCCTGTTGTTTTTGTGTTTTTTCTTTGGCTTACACCTGTAGTTACACCCAAGAATTGATGCTAGGAATCCCAACATGAACCTTGGCATTCTGCTTATCGAGTTCTTCGAACTGTATGGAAGACACTTCAACTATCTGAAGACGGGCATCAGGATAAAGAACGGCGGAGCTTACATGGCTAAAGAGGACATCATGAAGGCCATGAGTAATGGCTACAGGCCCTCCATGCTCTGTATCGAGGACCCTCTTCTTCCAGGTAATGTTCAAGCTGTTTATCTAAAAATTGTTCCAATAATGCAAAACCTAGCGAGCTTCTTGTTTACTGCCTACGTTGGCAACTAGTTTCTGGGACCACATCCTAATTGAAATGGAACCTCATAAATGACCAATTTCACTAATTTCTTACATGAAGAATCGGCTCAATTAATTTCAGTATAGTTTGGTTTGGCACGTTGCTCAACATATTAATAGTCTAATAAGCAGAAAAACATGTAGTTTACGCCAATGTTTTATGGAAGAGATTCCTGAACCGGTTTTTATTTTATTTTTTGTGTCAGCCGAAGCCCTTAAATATATACTTAAAAATATACTTGAAGTTCCCTTGAGAATATGTCAGTTTAACATTACGTGTTGTTGTTGATGGTTAATGAACTCATGATGTGCAGGAAAACAAGTTATGCATTTTAGTTTATTATTATTTAGAATATATGTTTTGAGAATTTTATTCATTCTTTTACATTTTTAATAGTTTTGTGACTTAATACAGGTTTTCTGACACTATAAATTATGGCAAATTCTTTCAACTTCTCTTCACTTTCCACAATGCATTCTTGTATTGCTTTTTCAATGAATCCAAATTTGACCAAAACAAGGTATCTAAAAAGGCAGCAGCCTGTGTTTTAGGACAGATTTCACATCATTAACTTCGCCTGTGATGCCTTAAGATGCTGTTTAGGTAGGCAGCTCCCTAGGTTTTGGAAAAGAGCCATTGTTGAGACACTTTTGTAATTTGCTTGAGAAAATGGGATGATTGTTGTTGCTGGTATTTGCTTTTAGGCAATAAACGTAATTTGATGAAAGCAATACTGAAAGCAATTGACTGAAAGTTGTTTGGGTAACCATTAAGAACTTTAAGAACTTCATTACACCCTGAAACTAATTTTTATATTAAGTTGTTTCACTTTTGTTTTAGTTTGTCATGCTGAATACGAAAATCACATTTACTTTTTGTGTATCATTAATGGTGAAGCAGCGAATCATTATATAGTGAATTATGAAAACCTAAAAAAAAAAAAAAAAAAAGTTGCCAACTTATACAAGGTCATCTATTATTACTCATCCATAAAAAAGCGAATGGTCTAAAACTTCAGAAATGTACTTTTGATGATTTGGCTTTTATTACTAGCCCCACAGTGTTCTGGAATGTTTCAGAAAGCTCTGGAATGTTATAGAAACTTCTAGAATTGTTCCCATCATTGCAAAAAATAAAAAACATGCAAAAACGTATGCTAAACCAATGTTTCATAAATCTAAATATTTACAAAAAATATTGATGCTACATGGAGAGAAAAAAAAAAATATATATATATATATATATATATATATATATATGTATGTGTGTGTGTGTAATATTAGTACAATAATTTGCACCACATAATTACAGAAGAATCATAAATGGTTAAAAATGTTTGTGTATTGTATAAGTTTGTGTGTATGTATATAATATATGTATTTTTATTTTTTTCATGATTGTTTAGGTAATGACGTGGGCAGAAGTTCTTATGGTGCCATGCAGGTGAAGGAGGCTTTTGACTATGCTTATATAATACTGGGTCACGCCGTTTCACCTCTCGCACGTTCTTACCCCAATAAAGACAGTGACAGGTACAGCTCTCATCTACATAAAAGCACCTTCACTCTAGTTCTCTCAAACTCTTGATTTAATTTGCCACTTATCTTGTCCCCTCAGCACTTTGGGCCGCATAATTAAAGTCACCCAGGAAGTCATCAACTACAGGGATTGGATCATAAAGAAGTGGGGTTGCAGACACAACGCCCGCATTGAGAGGAACAAGGGTGCGTCTGAATATGAAGACACTTTCTCACAGTGTACCTGTTATGGCTGCAGATGCAGATTGTTTTTGATTGTACTTCATTAATGTGTGTTCTCATTGAAGAGACGTTATAGACCATCTGAGTGGACCAGTCACTGATGTTTTACAGCAATGTTAGGATGACTTAAGTTGGTACATTACCCTAAATAGTAATTATAGTCTTCCTAATAGTCTTATAGTCTAACTCTAGTAAATCTGCCATGACAGTTATGTCAAAACATTTTATTTATTCACAGAAACTAGGTGTATTCATACGTAAAATTATGTAACTAAAATAATTACATTTTTAGAATTTCAGAAGCCAGAAGTGTTAAGAGCTAACTTTTTAATTTGACTTTATTTATTAGATGATTTTTTTTCAGAAGTTTGTGATGCATTGGATTAGGATTTTTGAACATAATTTCTACTTAATAGAATATTTTAGAACTTAGCATGAATAGAACATTTGTATTGTCTTTATAAGCAAAAAAATATATATAAAAATGTTAAAATAAGGCCCTCTAGTGGACCCAGAATCCTGGTTAAGAACCACAGGTCTAGACTTTGAACAAATGAGAATTTAAGGGTGTTTTCACACTTGGTCCACTTAAAGGGGTCTGGGTTCGGTTCTTTTCAAGTGTGAAAACACCATAAGTTGATATTCTAAAGGTAATACAAAGAAATATTGTATTATTTTGTCTAGTGAAAGCATAACTTTTCATTGGTCAACAAATGGCTTTGCCGCAACTGCTATTTGCAGAAATGAAGTGTCACTTTGGCAAACCCTTGCATTTTGTCCCGTACATCCTTACATTGCATTGATGTCAATGGATTTGAAACATTTTCTGATGCAGCATAACTTTCTAGGTGTCCTTGAAGTGAAGAGGTGTCGTACTCGGCAGCATTTTATCCCTTTTACACATCTTATTCTTGACTTTGACTGTGATTAATGTGTTTTATTAAACTGACGCTTGGTAGATTAGTTTGGAAATGGAGTATGTGACCTTTTGAAAAATGGCTGTGGAAGTCTTCAGTCTGTTGTGATGGTCCATTACCTGCTCTGCAGCGACTCCGCCAATTTCAGCCGTGTTTCAGATGTAACCTGCTCTGATCCGGTGTAATTTGTAGTCGTGTATGGCTGATGTTTGGTGTCTTTTGCATGCAGGTCCATCTCATAAAGACTCAGTGGAGCAGGTGGAGACAGGCACACTGCTGGGTGTAGGTGTGGAGGACCAGCAGCAGAGGGACTCGGTGTCCCCTCACAGCGCAGACTCCCCCATGTCCCTCTCCAGCCCTCAACAGCACTCCTCTGCCTCTTCTGCATCCTCGCTGTCAGGCAGTGATATCGTAAGCATTGCATTTCATCCATGTCCATACAACCCTATACACATCCTGTATTACTATTCAACATATTCAACATTTTAAGGCTTCTAAATGATCTCGATCAAAACGTTTGTGAAACAGCTGTTGTGCACCATCTCTTCTACATGCCTTCTGTTGTCTGATTGTTAGTTTATATATATATATATATATAATATTTTTTTTTATTATTAGAAGTAAAGGGCCTTTCAGTGTAATTGTAAAAACGTCTCTCTTATCAGGTTGTGGTTAATGTGTCTTTATGCTGTGAAAACTTTAATGATTTTTATAAAGCAAATATAAGAATAGCTTTAATATTGTTGGTGACATTTAAAGATGAGGGTCAAACACGAGAGGTCCTAACTTGGTGTCTGCATTAAATTAAATTGTGAAAACTGATTTTATATGCATAGAAAATATTAAATGTAAGAAAAGTGTCAGCTTTAATGCTTCAAATAACTTTTGTGAAAATTAAGATATCAGAATATGGGTGAAATTAATAATCATCATCATTATTCAGTGTAACTGATGTATTTATGTAATTAAACTGTATTAAACTTTTGTTTTGATTTTTTTTTTTTTTTTTTTTTTTTTTGAACATTGATTTTTGTATTTGACCCATGAACATTTACTGACCTAAAGAAACTTAGCTTTATTTGCTTATCCATACCAAAATGTGCCTATTAAATATGCATCAGGCTTCTGATTGTTTATTTGTTCATCTCTCAAATTTCTATCAATATGAATGCTATGGAGCTCTGCTAAGCAAAAACTTAAGTCTTATTATTGGTAGATATAGTGACGGACAACTGCTATTTATATGTATTTTATGTACGTAGTCTGTTATGCCGTTATAAAGATCTTATTGATTCGCATTACAAGCTATCAGAATTTGTTCTTTTGCACATTAATATCAGATACTGCACCAAACTGCATATTTTTGTATAAAAGCGATACTTGAACGATACTCAATATAAAAAAATTTATAATTTTTAGATTGTCTAGAGGTTCAATACACTACTCCATTTAAAAAAAAAAAAAAAAAAAGGGTGTGTACATATGCGTGTATACACATGTATATGCTACTCTCTCACACACACACACACACTACTCACACATACACATATATATACTCTACTCACACACACTTACATATATACTCTACTCACGCACACGTACATATATACACTACTCACACACACATATACATGCACTACTCACGCACACATACATATACTCTACTCACACACACACATATACATATGTACACTACTCACACACACATATATGTACTCTACTCACACACACATACATATACTCTACTCACACACACACACACACATACACTACTCACACACATGTCTGGTCAGCTATCCTTGTAGGGACTCTCCATAGGCGTAGTGGTTTTTATACTGTACAAACCGTATTGTCTATCGCCCTACACCTAAACCTACAGGAAACATTCTGAATTTTATAAGCTTTTGTACCCATGGGGACCTCAATTTAGGTCCCCACTGTGACACGAGTCCCTATGACTCTGTGTGTGTTCAGGTTTAAGTCCCCACCAGCATATATAAACCTGTACACACACACACACACACACACACTTTTTATATATAATATATATGAACAATTCAGATGCAGGCTCCTATATTTCTCAGGCTCCTATAAAACCTATTAATTGCCATTAAAGTGAAATTACTGAACCTACACATGAGAGCCTGAGAAAAATGCTCATTTTAGAAGAACATTTCAGATGGCATTTAGAGGCTGTTGCATCTGAGCTCTTCATATATACCCTGTAAAAGACTGACATGAAATAATAGTCAGAAAAGAAATATTTCTTTATAATTCTGACTATTATTTCATATGTCAGGCTTTTACAAGGTTAGATTGTCATTCCCTCTCACATATTTGACTTCTGCTCCTTCAGGACTCTGACTCCACACCGTATGTCGCTCCACCTGTAGCCCCCTTCCCTCTCCAGATCCTGGCACCAGGTCCCCTGCCAGCAGCGCTTCAGATGGCCACGGGTAAAGCCAGCATCACGGCAGCACTTACCATGGCTCCGGCCGCCCAGGTGAGGGGCTGTTTTGGTTAATAGTCGAATTTGATGATGATTCTTTGATGGCTAGGTAACTTCGTCTCGCTCTGTGTTTCCCCAGGCGAGAATGTCAGTCCCCGGCAATCTTTCTGTCCACGCTCTACCTGGCAGACAGGTGTGTATGGCAGATGGACCACCCCCATACCTCCACATGCCCCCCCCTGCAGTCCCCCCAGCTCCCCCCAGCCCTCTACCCAGTCCCCACCACCATCCCAAGGTAGGCGGTGTCCCTCGTGTGCTCTCCTCTACATGTTGTGTGTATCTTGACAGTGAGCCCAACTTTCCCTCCTTCATCAAAACTTCACAGTCTAGTCTAATGACAAAGTAAAAGGATGGTCTACTCCAAAATTAAATGTCAACATTAACTCACCCTCATGTCGTTTCAAACCTGTATGACTGACTTTGGTAACCGAACAGTTTCAGTTCCCATTGACTTCTATTGTATTTTTTGACCACACAGTGGAAGTCAGTGGGATCCAGAACTATCATCTTTTGTGTCCCACAGACGACAGACAGTCATACAGGTTTGCAACAACATAATGGTGAGTAAATGATGACAGAATTTAAATTTTATTGTGAACTATACATTTAGTTAAGAGGAAAAAAATTCAATGCCCAACAATGTCAAATCAGCATCAAGAATTCAATTCAGGTTTTGAGTAACTTTTATTTAAATGGAAAGTTTGTTTTTTGGTAATGCTTCATCAGCTTGGTTTGCTCTGCCCATGTATCAATACTAGAAGAAAAATCACTTGAGTTCAGATTTCTATAGCACTTCTATAGCATTAAAAAAAAAAAAACTTTTTAAAAATGCCATACAATAACGCTAAAGATAACTTTGTTGCACCACACATTTTTTGTCTTATCTTTATTTATTTGCCATTTTCCATGGAAACTTTTGCAGTCTAGAGAGAAATGTTTTGCTTTTATTGCATTTAAGAATGTCTTTTAAATATATATATTTCCTTTTATCAAACATTGAGAAATAATTAAATGACTTCTATTAGATTTTTTTATGCCAATTTGCTGCCATTTGCGTTGATTTTTTTTATTTTTTTATTTAAAATCCAGTATTTATGTACGCTGAGCCTTTTATTTTACTTTTTTTAAAAGAGGCTAGCATCATCCTGAGATACCCTGTCTTGTCTTATTTCCTGCAGACAGGTCCCAAGTTCCCGCTGAAGGGCTTCCACAACCCCGCCGTGGTGCACAGTCCCGTCCTTTCCAACCGAGGCCACATCCAGTACAACCGCAACACCTGGCGCCGCAGGAAAAGGGACAGTCTGCCGGGCAGCGTCAGCAGATAATGACCTCGCGCCTCCCCTCCGGAAGCTCCCTCTCCACCCATCGCTTCCTCTTTCACCCCTCCGGTCCCATCTTAAAACGATGAGAACTCATTGAGCCCTCCTACTGATGGTGTGAGCACAGAGAGACCAGCGTTTGCAACCCAGCTCCTCGTTCAGTAGTTGTGGTGATGGTGGTGCTAAGTAGTTCAGTCTGCCACTGAATCTCTGCATGTATATGTTGACTCCTTTTGTTTTTTTTGACCTGTGCAATCTTCCTGAGGAAGCTTCGAGAACAGGAACTGTGTGTGTTTTTTTTTTTTTTTTTTTTTTTTTTTTTTTTTTTTTTTGGATCATTTAATCCACAACTTCCTGGTTGACAGGTGAAACGTTCCTTTTGTGTGCGTGTGTGTTTCATGCTCCGTTGTTTTCCTGTCTTCACATTTTCGGTCTAAAAGTGACACCCTTCACATGTGGGACGAACTGGATTCAGTGGATTTCAAGTGTTTGTTTGTTTGTTGTACCGGGGTGTATGTGTAACGCTGGCTTCGACTCCTGCACTCGAGATGCTTCCAGAGATCCCCACCGTATTGACTGTACACATCACGCAACCTTTACTTTTTTGTGCAATAACTTTCTGTATTTTTCGCTCACTCTGGAAACATTTAATTTTTTGATTTTTGTTTCGCTTTTTATTTTCATTTCAAAACATCTCGTTTGTTTTGTAAAAACGTTTTTATTTTTGTAATGTTTTTAATTTTGTTCATCGTTTACAGATCCTGTCAGACAGGCTCCTTAAGGGAAAAAGTCTGTTTTAAAACTGTTTTTGAGAGTTTATATTCCCTCTTCCCCTTTTCTCGGCATAAATTGCACCTGGACGAGAGCGAGTTAAAGTGGCCAGTGTAGATCTCGCAGAACGACTTTCCTGCAGGTGTCGCCATTTCCCACTTTGTGTTGAGCTTCAGAGTCTCTGGTCTGTTGCTTTTATTAGTCTCGTTCATCTTTAAGGTTGTAGTTGTGTGGCATTGAGACTTTAGGACTTGGATTTAACAGATTGAGAACGGACCGATAGATATGAAAAAAAACGCTCAAGCCCTTAGTCTGTACGCGCTTTCATTTATGTGTGTGTGTCTGTCCTTTTTAAATCGCTCTAGGTAAGTGTGAGACGTGAATTATTTTAGGGAAGCTCTAATGAACGTGCGAGCGGACTCCAGATCAGTGCAGCTTTATGCAAGGTGCCCTAATCGGACCTTTTCGACTTCTGAACGGGCACCCGAATCAGACTAGTGGAGAAAGGGAATTTATTTTGATTCCTTTCTGGAATCTTGACATGCATTTATTGCCAGGTACTTGCGCTAATATATGCCTTTTTGGTAATTACCTATTCCTGTACTGTATTGTTGTATTATTATTATATTATTATTAAGTTTTTTTTTTTTTTTTTTTTTTTTTGGTTCTGTTTGTATATGGCACACTAAAACTGTATTGCTGTTGCTCAGAACATCACAGGCATACAGGTTATTGTTACTATGCAAGTGGAGTTTTGAAAACATCTCTTCCTGTGTCTCTCACGACGGCTGTTTGCTTGTAAATCTTGTCAAAGAGACCGTTAACGGACCCAGGCCTGAGAGCGACGCATCAAGGTACACGTGAACCGTTCCTGTATGCAAGTTCAGTCTGTTTCGAAGGAGGAAAAACAGCCGGACGTCTTGTCTGGAGTTTTGGCGGAGGAGATATTTCCTCCTGGAGCTCAACCGGACTATTTTACTGCTGTTACAACACTACAACCATGACTTGCAGTCTGTATGGAATGACTTTGGTTGCCACAAACTTACGTGACGCGTTTTACAAAGTCATATCTGATACGGAGACTACGGATTGTCCTTGTAACTCTTGACTCGCCTGCCTATCAATGCAATAGGGCAAATTTAACTCTAATAGCAGTTTCTGCTTTAGATAGAACCAGCATCTTTTGCAAAATGGGTCAGACATTGAGGCAACACTCCCCCTCCTTCGGTTCACATAAGGACCTACTTTATCGGTGATTTGTCTGAATGAAAATGACTCCCTCTTTTTCCCCCCCGAGTGAATCTGTGGAGGTGTGTTGCAAAGGTGGAAGTGTTACACTCTGTAATGGTTTGACATTTGTGGTGATGTACTTGCTAGATACAGTGTGACGCTCCTCATTGAATTTCAATGATGGATTTTAAACGTAACCCTTTTTTTGCTGACGTCTGTTATGTCGCAGTGGCCAAAAGCACTCGTTGTCAATCCTTAACTGAAAGCCCTCAGTGCGGCCACCCAGCATCCAAGAGGTCAGACGGAGGAATTGTTTTTGTTTTCCTTCAATATTTTTATGTAATTTTTTTTTTTTTTTTTTTCTATTTTATTTTTTAAATAAACATCTTAAAACCATGCATGCAGTTGCTTGCGGTCTTAATTGTTGTTTGATTAAATAAATGAAGTATTAAATCATGCCTTACTAGATCAGCACTAACGGTAGATGTCTGGAGATTGAAAATAATAGGATTGTAGCTGGTACTCTTAGGCTGATGATATACGGGGCAACTTTTTGGGCAATGTTGCCATCAACGGGCAACCAGGTGACACTCAGTTGCCTGACAAAATTGCTCAAAAAGTTGGCCTGTGTATCATCATTCTTGCTGAGGTTTTACCACTAGATGGTGGACTTGCACTTCATGACAAGTCAGAGCTCTTCAGTTAGCACTGGAACGACAAAAACAAGCTGATAATAAATTATTATTATTTGCTAATAAGGACTCAGGCTACCTCAAGGATGTTTATGTGCATGAATTGGTTGAAAAAGAAAAAAGAACTGTCTTTAACCCTGTAATGCCTGACACATGTAATGATTAGTCTTTTTTTTTTTTATGGAACAGTTTATTGAGCAAAATATATATTTTAAAATGCATTAAAGGTTTTCATAAGTTTTGGTGGTATGTGGTTGAGAACCGCTGTCATAGTTGACTTATTAAGCTTTTATGGCTCATATTTTATGACTCTTGGAAACAGCACCTCAGTTTTATTCCGAGGCACAGACTGAGCAAAAATATGCTGATTGGTGTAGATGCTCATATTAAAATGACCAAAATGTGATTAAATTCTTATAGATTTTAATGTTAATCATTGAGGTGTTTTTTTTATAGCAGTGTATGTATATGCAGGGATATTAAAGCACTTTGTAAACACATTTTTTAAAAGGTGCTAAATAAAGCTTTACTTAAAGTTTCACATTTTAGGTATGTGTGACAAGGTGTTTAGTATATCAGAATGTTAAAGTGCTAATTAACTTTTTGTTCCCATAAATCCAAAATTATTCAAATAAAAAATTCCAACGTGACTTATGTTGGCCTATTAACTTTTTGTTTTAGAATATTGCTTGAACAGCTACAATAAATTTCCAAGAAGCTACTAAATAATATTAACACTTAACTGTGTAGGTGTGGGATTGAATGAAGGCACTGTGGTTTTGGACACGGGTTATAAGTGAATCACTGAATCATTCACATGATCGATTCGTTCAGAAACACTGATTCACTCGGGAGCGAAGCGCTGCTGTGTCGCTGAAGACGAGCGACGGTTCTGCTGCTCTGTCGTTTTGGAGGTATTTTCGATGGCTGAACGAAACCGGTTCAGGTAACTACGGAAATATTTGGTCTAAAAATGTGAGGTGCTTAATATTAACGGTTGGCTTATTGAACTATTGTTCAAAAGCAATGTTTCACACACGGCGTGGATTTCCCGAATATTAGCGCGGCCTACAGTATCACAAGCGATGGAGTAATGTATTGTAATCCTGTTAAACTGGATGTGATATTACTGCTTGAAATGGTGACTTATATATGATGTTCTGCAGTGATAGAATTTATTACGTGCTTATTAAATTATCAACATAAATGTTTTTATGATATGTTTTTGCTAACATTGGCTAAACAGGTTTATTTGGTTTCCTTTACCCTACCCTGCAAAGCCTGACATATGAAATAAGTCAAATATATTTTGATATTGAAGAGTTTATTGAACCTTTAGACAACAAATTTTTTTTTAAAAATTGAGTACCTCAGATTTTTATGGCTCATATAGTGGGAATATGGAGCTCATATTTGAGGAAAAACACCTCAGTTTATTCAGAGGCCCAAACTGAGCAAAAATATGAAACTCTGATAGTGTGTAATGTAGATCAATGCATATTAGTCAGGCATCTCCCAATAATATCTGTCTTAGTAAAAGTGAGACGATTTAAATGCTTCTGTTTTATGATTAGATCTCAAAGCTTATAATGCAATACAATACAATGATGACTGAGAGATAAACATTTATCAAAAGCCTGATATATCACATTTGATACTCACTAAAATAAATAAATAATGATGTATGAGTAATCAAGTAAATTATTGTAATTATTGTAATTAACCACGGTAACTAGTTTAAGCAAAACATACCATAGTAACTGGAGTCCAATTGTTATTGAAATAGAACTGGAAAGTAGCCACAACTGTCATCAAAAAATAAATGACCATTCATCTTAAGTGTGATTAAATGTCAAGGCAGACAAAAAAAAAAAATTGAATCATGTTAATTCATGGTATATTATCATCACATCACTTTTTTTTTAGTGTGGTCAAACAATTAATCACATCCAAAATAAAAGTTTTTGCTTACAAAATATATGTGTGTGTACTGTGTGTATTTATTGTGTATATATAAATACACATACATGCATGTATATGTTTATATGTTATATATATTTATATATAATATAAATATATACATGTAAATATATATTTTCAAAATATATATTGTGTGTTTGTATTTTTATATACATAATACATATATTATACAGTACATGCACATATATTATGTAAACAAAAACGTTTATTTCGGATGTGATTAATCGTTTGACAGCACTACTTTTTTTGTACAAAAAACAAGGCTTTATGGTTAACTTTCTAAGTAAGCACCCCAACATTTTTAGTGTGTAAAAAGATACCCAAGAGATTGAGATAGAAAGAAAGAGGAAGGAAAAGTTTAAGAGAAAAAGACTTGATAGAAATCGCTTCTTCCTCATGATGTGAGATGATGTTTGAAGAAGCTCCAGAGAGATAATAGAGTCAAACACAGGACTGAGCAATTGGACCCGGGCTGACGGGGAAGAGAGACAAATCAAAGTCTTCTGCAAAACACCTCCAAGCAGCTCCAGCAGTAATGAAGCCCTGCGAAACGCAGGCTGCTGAGGCATAAAATATGCGTTGCTATTTTGAGAGACGTATTTGGAAAAAAAATCGAAATAATGCTGGATATGCAGATAGATTTGGCCTCCTTTCTGCACAGAAATTTGTATAAAAATAGACGTGCATCGTTCTTCGTGAAACAATCGGTGCGTCGCCATATAAGCTGTAAACAGCTTGTTTTCTGGAACACGCAGTAAATACGAGATTTCCAGTATACCGCATTGTCTCTTCTCCTCATCAGTACACAAAACCACAACTTCTCAATAACAAAAGATGTGTCATCTGAAACCAGCAGCTTTCCATGTTGCTTACGATGTGAACGGCAAGTCTGCACAAAGGAATTGAGGTGCTGAGGTGTTGTCAGAAATCTTCAGAAGCTCAAGATGAAGGTTTCCTCACGCCGGGCAGATTGTTAAACTGCTCTATTTTTCAGAGTACGCTGAAGCCTGCGGCTGGGAAACAATTTATATAACTTCATTAAAATGTCCTCTCTCATCGTTCTGCCATCATGTCTATTTTTGAACGTTGTCACACAAAGTGTAACCGTATTGATTATATTTTATGGCTGCACTTGTTTCCTTTGAAAAGAGAGCAGTTCCCTTTTTTTGGAGCGAAATGAGTTCTGGGTTGGGCTCAATATGCTCCTGTCACTTGTAATTCTTTCTCCTCTGACAGTGGACCTCGCTTAATGAACCAGACGTTGATGAGGAGGAGACTAGGCCATATCTTCAAAGATTTATTGGAAGGCTCTTATCTATTGGTGCAGGTACGGAAAGATAAGTCTTTTCGAGTCTAGACGTGTTCGCTGTGACGTATAATTGCGACGTATTTTTGGCTGCGGGGATGAAACACAAAGCAGCCCCTAATTAACTGATGACACCCCAATTACATGTTCAACAAAACCACCATCCATCCTGATACGCCATCACTGTTGTTACTCAGTATCACTGACATAAGGGGTGAAAAGAGTCAGGAAACTTGCCTCGAGAGAATCCAATTAATTCTCCCTCGTTACGCCACCGCTGCAAGCCAAAGACAAAAGAGGTTCTCGCAGGAGATGTCGGGAAGTTGCTTCTTTTGCTCCCTGATACGAATTAGCCTACTTCTAGCTTGTTGCCATGGAGGCAAATATTTTAACTTTGGCTTTATATACGCATACTTGATTTTACACAGAAGGGTGGACTTGTGGTGGTTTGTTTGTGTAGTATATTATGTGAATATTATGTAATAAGTTTCCTCCTACTTTTCTTTGGAGTCTGGTTTATTTAGAAACATAAACATTGATGCATAACCCGTGTACTGTATTATATTTGATTATATTGTGTGACTGTTATATAATATTACTTTTCGAGTCTAGTTTTAGAAATATGAACACTAGCACATAACCCATGGTAAATGTTATATTTTATTTTATTACTTGAATATTATGTAACATACATTTCCTCCTACTTTCCTTCAGAATCTAGTTTATTTAGAAACAAACATTGACTTATAACCCATGTTAAATATTATATTACATTTGATTATATTAATTTATGTGAATATTATCTAATATTACATTTCCTCCAACTTTAACGTCTAGTTTATTTAGAAACATAAACATTGAATATCCCATGTTAAATGTTATATTATATTTGATTATATTAATTTATGCTAATATTCAATTTCCTCCTACTTCCCTTTAAAGTCTAGTTTATTTAGAAACATAATATTATTTAGAAACATAATGTTAAATATTACATATTTGATTAGGCCTATATTAAATTGTTTATAAAACTAGTTTATTTAGAAACATAAATATACATGATGAGTAACTTTATATTATATTGTATTTGATTGTGTATGATTACTACTTTCCGTAGAGTCTAGTTTATGAGGAAATATAAACATTGAGGCATAACCCATGTTAAATATTAATATTAGTATAGTATTTTAAATTAAATATCATATTAGATTAGCTTAGTGCCTAATTCTTCCCCTATTTTTTAAGTAATTGTTGTGCTGTTTTGACATAACAGTTTTACTATCCTAAACAAAATTTCTCTTTGTTAAAAATGCGAACCAGTATTTTATTTATTTATTTATTGGAATATCGTTATTAATTCATTACAATGAAACTCTATAATATGTATTTTTTAATATACACAACTATCAGAGACTGAAGTCTCAGAAGCCTAAAGTATAAATCTCAGCAAAGGTTCCTGGTTTATTTTAAATTAGACATAACTGTGAATCACACTTTAGTAAGGGAGTCAGCCGATAACTCATTTACTGACTGAGTGAGTCTGATTCAGGTTCACAAGCAGGTTTGTGACACTCTGGCCCAGTTTCATAGACAGGGCTTAGCTTAAGCCAGGATTAGGCTATAGTTTAATTAGGACATTTAAGTGATTTTTATAAACATGCCTTAGAAAAAAGCATTACCGGTGCGCATCTTAAGATAAAACAAAGGCACTGACATGTTTTAAGATCAATCAGTGCAAGTTTCTTTCTGTTGAAACAGCTCAGATTTACATTTTAGACTAGCCTTAAGCCTTGTCTGTGAAACCAGGGGGGGGAGTGACTTTTAAGGATGTTCACTAAAAGTATACCATTGCAAAGATATTTCCAACTTCTTTTTACCCCTTAAATGCTGTGAACTCCGCTGTGAGTGTGAGCATATCAGGACCCTTAGTCCACCTTGGGAGTTGATGTTTGATAAAACCACATAAGCTTTGTCGGCTATTGCCAATGCCAGCCGGATTTGAAATGACCGTTGCAAATTTTTACAATAGTCTCATTTTTCGGCCAGTCATGGTCAGGAATCCTGTTATCTTATATGTGAAATTAAAAACGACATTGTTTTCCTTCCACATTGTTTTAGAGTACGTAGTTCGTTTTGAAACATAAACACAAATGCATAACCCATGGTAAATTGCATCAAATTACCCAATTACAACAAACATGTTACATCAAAACATGATGTGAAATCAGGAGGAAACATCAACTGAAGCAAACTTAATGGTATTAGGGGTTAGTGAGTGACCCAGGGAATGCAATTTGCTCCTCTAAGCCAAATTCTCAAGCAGATGTGCTCGTCCGTGCATATGGGCCTATTTTAAAGGAAGGTACAAAAGTTTAAGGCTGGTCAGATTTTAAATTAATTGGTGCATTAGTGCATGTAGAGCTTTAATGGCATTACAGGCCCGTGAGAAACAACCCGTGATGTTACCGACTTGAGAGAGCCTCACTGTGTAAGGCTGACATTGAACATCTAAAATGTGTGTGCAACAGAATATGCACATGTATACGAGAAGGCTAAAATATTATCACACACATACTGAGAGTCGTTTCTTTGTTCCTTGCTCTCATTCTGTCATCCCCACCCAGCAGATGTTATGCATCACTTCACAGTTACAGGAAGAAAAGAAATAAACACACTGGGAAATGTCCAAATTACCAAAGGTATGTATGACAAACAAAATAATAAGTCGACAAAATGCTCTGCAGTTAAAATTCCTGCCGCCCGGCCCATTAACTCCATTCTGCATCCTCCCTCTGCATGTTGTCTTGTTGGCCTGTTTAAGGTCTATTTTTGGCTCTTTGTTGAGAGGGTTGGAGATACCTACCTCTTTTACGTCTTCAAAATGTCCTAAACCCACCAATCGGATGCTGCGATCGTTTCCAGCCGCTCTCAGCTTCAACACTGGCCAGTTTAACAATGGCTTGAACTTTTTAGCTGGCTGTGGAATTGGCCTCTTGACCTGTGGTTGACATTTGTATGGATCCTGAAAGATTGGCTTCATTGACCTTTTCGCTTTCATGAGGGCTTTCTGTCCATATCGAGAGGACGCTTCGTGCAGTGACTAGTAATAACCAGTAATGATTTGGTATGTGAGATTACAGGCAGATTCTGGTTTGAGCATCTTGAGATGCCTGCAGTCTGTCCTTGCAGATAAGAGGCTCTTCAGACAGATGATTACTGAGATGGAAGACTCGAGCAGGGACTGAAGTATTAAAGAACATGAGTTAGAAGTTAGACTTTCAAACCTCGCCAGAGATGGTGCTGTGCCTCCCTTAATGATAAACCCCCTGCTGCTGCTTTCAAGTAGAAGTTCACTCAAAAAGGAACATTGACTCATCCCCATGTCCTAACAACCGTATATGTTGTTGTTGTTTTTTTTCTGTGGAACACAAAAGGAAGATTTATGAATATTTATATTTAGAAAAATTTAGAATGTTTATGCAGCTCTACATAAACCATATATATTATAAACGTACACTGTATTTTTCTAAGTGTCAAATGAAAAATGAAAGGTTTGAGTACATTTTACAATAAAATATTATTGCAGTCTTTCAACTTTCAATTACTTAAGTTATTTTCTGAGTGAAAATAGTTTCAAAGTAAATCAAACTCTTTTCTCTTTTTCTCAGTGTAGTCCATATCTCTTATTCTCAGTATTTGAAGTCTTCTGAAAAGATACAATAGTGTTATGCAAGTGGGAAAATATCATTATTTATAAATTTAAGTCATTATTTACTGATAATCTTCCATGACACATAGCTGTTTACTCAAAAGCAGGCGCGACTGGAGTCAGTGAATTGAACTTGTGAAGCAGATCAGTGAATTAATAGTTCTTTTGAGCTGTTCTTTTAAATAAACCAGTTGTTTACACATTCTAAACAATGAATCAGACTGATTCATTTAGAAATCTGATTTCAGCTCAAATATGCAGGTTGTCAGTCCTCAGTCCTCTTGTGTCCTTATATGGTATTTTTCCTGTTGTTTAGTTTGATTATGATTCTGTTCAGCTGTGTGTGTTTAATTCTGTGTATTTAGTTCCTGCCTGTTTAGTGTATTTTCGTCTGGTTTGCTTGTTGTGTTCCTGTGTGCCTCAGCCTTGCCTTGTCTGGCCCTGTCTGAGTTTATTAAAGACTGTTATTTTGAAGGTTATCCTTGTCTCTGTGGTCCACAGGTATTCTCAAGTTAATGGTTCAGTGCAAGGGAAATTTTAGTCTGTTCCTTACACAAGCTTGAAATGTAGTTGTACAAGTTGTATGAACAATTTAAAAGTTTTTTTTGTTTGTTTATATCTTTTTTTTCCCTTTATTTCTATAGCGTTGTATGGATAAAATCTGTCTGTGTGAAGGTTTATTTTGTTCCACAGAATAAAGAAAGTCATCAGTGTTTGGAACCACAGGAGGGAAAAAAAATGCATGAAATCTTCTGGCAAGTGCCATTTTCTTTCCTATGTTGATTATATTTCCTGTTGAAGCAGTAAGTTTGTTAAATGTTTTAAGTTTTTAAAGATAATTTTAGGATGTTACAAAAGATTTCCATTTAAATATCATTCTCTTAAACTTTCCATTCATCAGAGAATCCTGATGTTATTTTAAATTTCAATAACATTTCACAATGTTGATGAAATAAATGCAGCCGTTGTGAGTGTGAGACGTCTTTCAAAAAAATTATAACGTTCTACAAACTTTTGAATGGTAGCTTAAACTAAAAGACTCAATATCCATTGATTTAATGGGATCTTTGAGATGCAGGTGTTGTACTCCAGATAGTCAGGATCCAGACTTGTCAATGCTCAGTAGGACAACAATTTGGCTTGTAAGCTCTCCAATCGAAGTCTATTGATGATAATACAACACAACATGGCAACAGTGAGCTTCAAGCAATGTAGAGATGTCACCTCCATTACTGGAGGCTAGAGATTACTGATGATGCCTCAGGCACTCGAATAAGATGAGGATTGTACCAGCGAACAAAGGCCATGCTTCAGGTTGCACTGGCTGGCTTTGTCCATTAAATTCAGCGAGTGTATGTATACATGCATTTGTGTGGCTGTGGAGCTCTTCAGATGTGCACATCTAATGAGATCATCAGCCCATTTCACTGGACAGACTCAGTGGAGTCAAAATTCAGCAGAGTGCCACAGTCTCGCACAGCCATTAGGCCAGGGCCGCTTTAATGGAGGCTGTCTAACGAGGGTCTTTTATGCCTGTTTTCAACTGTGCAGTGCTTCGCATGTGTTTCATGTGAACAAAAGCCTCAGACTTGGACTCCATATTGGTTCCTAGGTGGTGAAGCAAAAAAAAAGGGTGTAACTTAGATTGTCTCAGTATTTCAGCTCAATGCTTCAGGTCCTCTCTGGCTTGGCGATTTGGCTGACAACAACAAGCAGATGTTTTGGAGGACAGTGCAAGCAAATTAGACAAGGAGCAAGGATGCTTTTTTTGTATGTTTTATTTATTTATTTTGAAGAAATTAATACTTTTATTCAGTAGTGATGCTTCTAAAGTGTTGCAAAAGATTTATAGTTCAAATAAATGCTGTTCTTTTAAACTTTTCCAATATTTATTTTTTACAATTTCCACAAAATTATTAAGCAGCACTTTTTTTCAACACTGATAATAATCAGAAATGTTTCTTGAGCATCAAATCAGTATATTAGAATGACTTCATGTGACACTGAAGACTGGAGTAATGATGGTGAAAAATCAGCTTTGCATCACAGGAATAAATTACATTTTTAAATATATTCAAATAGATGGCTGCTATTTTAAATTGTAATAATATTTCACAATATTACTGTTTTTGCTGTATTTTTATTCAAATAAATGGAGGCTTGGGTGAGCATAAAACACTTCTTTAAAAATCACAACATCAGCTTTTGAATGGTAATATGTATCTAAGTTAATTTCATTACACGTTTCAAAGAGAAAAACCCTCTGAAGAAAGGTGCAAGGCTCAAATTTTGCATAAATTTCCGAGCTTATCTTCGATGAGCTTTATCCACCATGCCACAACAGTCTAATATGGATGACATGAATTTAAATAGCCTATTATAGATATGATTACCTGTCATGCGTAGAGTCAAATTTGCATTTGTTTTCATTCCTGTAGGTTTAGTGGGTTCTGACATCCAACTTTTCTTTAATTGGTGATGGCACATTGGTCATCGCTTCAGGGCCTCAAGACCAGATCTGATTTCTCTTTGATCTGTTACCCTTATATCCCTCTATTTTTTGTTTCATTTCAAGGGGGGAAATGAGCACATGGAATATAGTCCTGTATTATTTGATTCAATAATTCAGTTCTGAATTATTCCCTTCAGCTGTCTTCAGTTGAATGTTTAATCACTGATTGCCATGATTTCACCCACTAGTGCACTCTCACCTCAAGTGTCTCTTGTAACAGTGCTGGTGGGCAGCTATAATGACTGCTTTGTTATTAATGAGGTGAAAGACGTTTCAATAATGTTCATGTTATTTGAACAAGCTGTGTCCTTCTTTTGCAAGTGCGGCATCGACTTGAAACGATGAGAAGATCTGGGAGTTTCTCTCTTCACAGAGCTCTTGACCGGCGTGGCTGCTGACTCAACTGAAGCAGACAATTTATTGTCTAATTACCTCTGGAGAGTGTAATCACAGTCACCCCTCGCAGCTTCGCAAGACCTTCTGGAATACAAAAGGATTACTTAGTACATAAAGAGAGTCTTCTGAGAGACTCGCAGGTAAAAGAGCAACAGCTGGTGACGGTGATTTTAACAAGTACGACATGTTCCTGCATCTTCTGTCAAGTCCCTATCCATTATTCCTAAGCATTAGCTGCCTTGAAAATCAGAAGCAAGGTATAGGTTGGGTTGCGAGGTGAGCAAAGACAGCTTCACTTTAAAGCCAAACCTTGACAGGAATGTTATTACAGGACCAAGAAGGATCTTGGAGCTACAAGGAAATGTTTTATCATGTTTCCTGTTTCCTCTCCTTTCTTCTCAACCAGTCTGTTGTCTTTGTTTTTTCATTCATTAATGCTGTTATTGTTGTAAGTCTCTCCCCATAGGAAAGGAAAATGAAGGAGATCTCTTTAATACCCCCATTGTTTCTCCTAGACCGCAGATGCAGGTGAGATTATATTGAGCAAATGTAGGCTTTAGCGTATGGCTGCTGCTTCTGAGCTTTTATTCCTGAGAAATAGATGTAATTGGAAGTCAACATATTAAAAAGTAATTGTGAGGAAAAAGTAAAAAAAATATATATATATATAGTTGTTTTGTATATAAAGTCAAAATTGTGAGATACAAAACTATCTAAAGTCTCAATGTTAAGAAACAAATCATAATTAACTTTTTTTATTTTATTATTATTATTGTTTTACTCTGAGGCAGAAACTGTCTTTCTTAAATCCCATATTTGTCTCCTGGAGTTTCAAACTAGATTTTTCAATGTCTTAAACTGTGCCAAGGTTCTCAAAAGTCTGAAATCTAATTTTTTATCCAATTCTTCCAAGACCAAATTGTCTTACCTATACTAGGTATTATTATTATTTTTAATTTGTTTTTAAATGTGATTTAAATTAAGATATATGGTTTATTTATTTTTCAGCAAATAAATATCATAATTGTTTATATATATATATATATATATATATATATATATATATATATATATATATATATATATATATATATATATATACATACACATAGATATACATACAGGTGCATCTCAATAAATTAGAATGTCATGGAAAAGTTCATTTATTTCAGTAATTCAACTGAAATATGAAACTCGTATTAAATAAGCTCAATGCACACAGACTGAAGTAGTTTAAGTCTTTGGTTCTTTTAATTGTGGTGATTTTGGCTCACATTTAACAAAAACCCACTAATTCACTCTCTCAACAAATTATAATATGGTGACATACTAATCAACTCAAAACACCTGCGACAGTTTCCTGAGCTTTCAACATGGTCTCTCAGTTCGGTTCACTAGGCTACACAATCATGGGGAAGACTGCTGATCTGACAGTTGTCCAGAAGACAATCATTGACACCCTTCACAAGGAGGGTGATTCAAACGTTCATTGCCAAAGAAGCTGGCTGTTCACAGAGTGCTGTATCCAAGCATGTTAACATTTACATTTAGTCATTTTGCAGACGCTTTTATCCAAAGCGACTTACAATTGGGGAATACATACAGCGATTCATCTTGAAGAGGCAATCCGACAAACAAAGTGCTTGTAACACCAAGTCTCAGGCATTGTTTAAATGAGTAAAAGCTAGCAGGGGAAGGAATAAATAAGGAGAAATATATATATATATATATATATATATATATATTTTTATATGTAGGGTGAAGTCAAGCAGTGTCGAAAGAGATGAGTTTTCAGCTGTTGCTTGAAGATTGACAGGGATCCAGCACTCCGAATATGGGTGGGAAGATCATTCCACCAGCCAGGAATGGTGAACGAGAATGTTCTGGAGAGTGATTTTGAGCCTCTTTGTGATGGTACCACGAGGCGTCGCTCGCTAGCAGATCTCAGACTTCTGGAGGGGATGTAGATTCTTAATAGTGAGTGCATGTAGGCGAGTGCTGAGCCTGTGGTTGTTCTATAAGCAAGCATCAGTGTCTTGAACTTGATGCGAGCTGCGATTGGTAGCCAATGCAATGAGATAAAGAGAGGTGTGACATGGGCTCTTTTGGGTTGCTTGAAGACCAGTCATGCCGCCGCATTCTGAATCATTTGTAGAGGTTTGACTGTGTTTGATGGAAGTCCAGCCAGAAGAGCATTGCAGTAGTCCAGCCTAGAAATGACAAGGGCTTGGACAAGAAGTTGTGCAGCATGCTCCGTCAGAAAGGGCCTGATCTTTCTGATGTTGTGTAGTGCAAACCTGCAAGATCGAGCAGTCTTTGCAACGTGGTCTTTGAAGGTCAGCTGGTCATCAAAGATTACACCAAGATTTCTGACCGAAGTTGATGGGGTAATTGTTGATGAACCTAACTGGATCGTGATGTCATGCTGTAGAGTTGGAGTGGCGGGAAAGACAAGAAGCTCAGTCTTTGCCAGGTTGAGCTGAAGGTGATGTTCTTTCATCCATGCCGAGATGTCCGCCAGGCAACCTGAGATCCTTGCAGCTACCGTTGGATCATCTGGTTGAAAGGAGAGATAGAGCTGTGCGTCATCAGCATAGCAGTGGTAGGAGAATCCATGTGCCTGTATGATGGGACCCAGCGATGTAGTGTATGTGGTGGAGAAGAGGAGGGGTCCAAGAACCGATCCCTGAGGAACCCCAGTGACCAGTGTATGTGCTTTGGATACCTCCCCTCCCCAGGCCACCCTGAAAGACCTACCAGTGAGATAGGATTCAAACCAGCAAAGTGGAATTCCAGTGATGCCCAGTGATGCGAGGGTGGAGAGGAGTATCTGATGATTGACAGTGTCAAACGCGGCAGATAGATCCAGCAGAATGAGGACTGATGATTTGGAATCAGCTTTTGCAATTCGCAGGACTTCAGTGACCGAGAGAAGCGCAGTCTGGCTGTTTAGTGTCCAGTTTGTTGTTCTATGAAAGAAACAATGAGACCTGGTTGAAGACAACACGTTCAAGTGTTTTCGCTATGAATGGAAGGAGAGAGACAGGTCTATAGTTTTCTATAAGAGAAGTGTTTAATGTAGGTTTTTTGAGCAGTGGGGTTACCCGAGCCTGCTTGAACGCAGTGGGGAAGATTCCTGTGAGGAGGGATGTGTTGATGATGTGTGTGAGTGCCGGTAAGAGCGTGGGAGAGATTGCTTGCAGAAGGTGCGAGGGGATTGGGTCAAAAGGACATGTTGTAGGATGGTTGGAGAGGAGAAGTTTGGATACTTCAGCCTCCGTCAGGGGACAGAAGGAGAAGATGGGAGTTTTAGCAGAGGATGTGGTTGGTTGGGGGTCCTGTGAGCATGGAGGTGAGAACTGATCACTGATCGATCTAGTTTTGTCTGTAAAAAAAGTTGCAAAGTCATTAGCTGTAATAGAAGTGGTGGGAGGTGGTGGAGGGGGACAGAGGAGAGAATTAAATGTTCTGAAGAGATTACGCATGTCTGGAGCGCTGTTGATCTTGTTAACAGAAAGTTGAGTGGAAGCAAAAGGTGTGGAAGAAAAAGATGCACAACCAACCGAGAGAACCGCAGCCTTATGAGGATTGTCAAGCAAAATCGATTCAAGAATTTGGGTGAACTTCACACTGAATGGACTGAGGCTGGGGTCAAGGCATCAAGAGCCACCACACACAGACATGTCAAGGAATTTGGTTACATTTGTCGTATTCCTCTTGTTAAGCCACTCCTGAACCACAGACAACGTCAGAGGCGTCTTACCTGGGCTAAGGAGAAGAAGAACTGGACTGTTGCCCAGTGGTCCAAAGTCCTCTTTTCAGATGAGAGCAAGTTTTGTATTTCATTTGGAAACCAAGGTCCTAGAGTCTGGAGGAAAGGTGGAGAAGCTCATAGCCCAAGTTGCTTGAAGTCCAATGTTAAGTTTCCACAGTCTGTGATGATTTGGGGTGCAATGTCATCTGCTGGTGTTTGGTCCATTTGTGTTTTTTGAAAACCAAAGTCACTGCACCCATTTACCAAGAAATTTTGGAGCACTTCATGCTTCCTTCTGCTGACCAGCTTTTTAAAGATGCTGGTTTAATTTTCCAGCAGGATTTGGCACCTGCCCACACTGCCAAAAGCACCAAAAGTTGGTTAAATGACCATGGTGTTACTGTGCTTGACTGGCCAGCAAACTCACCAGACCTGAACCCCATGGAGAATCTATGGGGTATTGGCAAGAGGAAAATGAGAAACAAGAGACCAAAAAATGCAGATGAGCTGAAGGCCACTGTCAAAGAAACCTGGGCTTCCATACCACCTCAGCAGTGCCACAAACTGATCACCTCCATGCCACGCCGAATTGAGGCAGTAATTCAAGCAAAAGGAGCCCCTACCAAGTATTGAGTACATATACAGTAAATGAACATATTTTCCAGAAGGCCAACAATTCACTAAAAATGTTTTTGTTTTTTTTATTGGTCTTATGAAGTATTCTAATTTGTTGAGATAGTGAATTGGGGAGTTTTTGTTAAATGTGAGCCAAAATCATTACAATTAAAAGAACCAAAGACTTAAACTACTTCAGTCTGTGTGCATTGAATTTAATACACGTTTCACAATTTGAGTTGAATTACTGAAATGAACTTTTCCACGACATTCTAATTTATTGAGATGCACCTGTGTATATATATATATATATATATATATATGAAGAGTTCATTTGCAAAACCAGATAACTCCGTTTTTTTAACAATTCTCAGAAATCATGTTTTTTCATTGTGCATTCCAATTAATCTCAGTCAAACTGCAGTTGGGTTATTTTGACTAGGTTAAAAAATAACTAAAAAAAAAAAAACAGCTAACTAACACAAAACACAAAAGCATGACCACTGTCACACCCCTGGACTGTTTTGTTGTGTTTTTGCTCCCCATGTGTTCCGTGACCCAGTTTCTCCCTTGTATTATTATGTCAATTGGTTCAGGTGTGTCTGGTGATTAGTCCCTCGTTAGTCTGTGCATTTAAGCCCCAGTCTGTCCAGTCTGTGTTCATGTGTCTCTTACGTCGTGTTTGTGTGTCTCTCCTGTTCCAAAGTGTGGATAACCCTTTGTTCTGGATATTAGTAAAGACTGTTCGTTTGATCCACGGCACCATGTTCCTTCCAGCAGCAAAACTTTCGCCACATTTGTGAAGTGGATTCTGGCGAGAAACGGATCGCCCCTCACCGTCTCTCCTGAGGATGAACCACTCCAGACCCAGAACCCAGCCCACCAACTCCTCGCGGTGCGGAGCATCAGCTCAAGCCCACCGATGACTGAGAGCCAATTCCCGCCGCGATCTGCGAGCCAGTGGAACATCGAGCGACTGAGCGGAGGATTGCCCCGGAGGCAGAGCCGATTCCGTCAGACCAGGTGCAAGAGCCGTCGACCATGCCCGCCGTGAGGGAGCAAGCCGTGAACGGTGTGAGCGAGGAGTGGAGCTCTGCCCCCTGCACCGTGGCTGAGGGTGAGCTGATTGTACATCTTGGGCTGCTGGACTTAGAAGGGGACCTGATAGACTGGGAAACTGATCTGGAGATCGACCTGCCCCCTCTCCTCTCTCCGTCGTCCCGCTGGTCCTGTCCAGCCCTCCTTCGTCTCCTGTCCCCGGGTCCATTCAGGAGTGGGCTTTGAGCCCGGAGGCTCACGAATGCCCACCCGCCCGCTTGCTTGCTCCTGCCTCATCCACCGCTGTTGTCTAGCAGTTCCTCAGCTCGCTTTCAGCTCTCCATGTATGCAGTGCGAGCTTCGCGGGACTGCCATCCTCCAGCGTCGGTGTATCCCTCACCTCCACCTCCGCCTCGGCCCATTGACCCAGCGGCTCCACCTCAGCTCCTAGCTCCCTCGCCTCCACCGTCACCGCCAGGTCCCCCGGACTCCCTCGTCCCTCCGGCTCCACCTTGGTCTGGCATCGACCATCCTGCGCCTCAGGACTCCACTCCTCCGGCTGCGCCTTGTCCCTTCGTCCCTCAGGCTCCTTCATCCCCTCAGCTCCTCCTCAGTCCTCAGTCGCTCCGGCTCCTCTTCGGATCTCCTCCTCAGCCTCGGTCGCCAGAGCCCTTGGCTCCACCCTGGCCCCCCGGATCCTCGGCATCCCCCTGGCTTGTTGGCTCTCCACCTCGGGCTCCTCCACCACCTGGTCCGCCGCCATTGGTCGGCCCCCTGGAGTCGGCGACCATGGCTCCTCCCTCCGTCGGCTCCCCCGTGGGCCACTGTTATGGCTGTGGCCTGGGTCCTGCCAGGCTCCTCCTGTTCCGGCTCCTCCCTCCTTCATCACCGCTCTGGAGACTGTCTGCCCGCTCCCCCCTCCCCGGTGGAAATGTTACGGGGCGGGATGCGCCTTCCAGGAGTAATGTCACGCCACTTGACTGTTTTGTTGTGTTTTTGCTCCCCATGTGTTCTGTGACCCAGTTTCTCCCTTGTATTATGTCATTTGGTTCAGGTGTGTCTGGTGATTAGTCCCTCGTTAGTCTGTGCATTTAAGCCCCAGTCTGTCCAGTCTGTGTTCGTGTGTATCTCCTGTTCCCAAGTGTGAATAACCCTTTGTTCTGGATATTAATAAAGACTGTCCGTTTGATCCATGGCTCTGTGTTCCTTTCCGGCAGCGAAACTGTGACAATAACATAATAAAAAAAACATGTTTTTTAAAAACTGAGTTAACTGTTTTTGCAAATAAACTTCAGATATATATGTGTATATATACGCACGCATATAATATAGGTATGAAGATTATTGTATAGAGTTACTTATTTACTGTATACTTCACAAGGGATTTTATATTATTTTTATTTATATTATGTTTGTTTCCACCTAAGATACTATATATATATATATTTATGTAATTATCTAAGGAATTTTATAGTATATATAATGTTTAGATGTAGATTTGTTTATATTAAGATTATTTCTTTTCATTTATTTCTTTTTTTTCCGCTCAAGGAATTCCACCCGAGAAATATCTGAAGAAACAGAGTTGATATTTCAGTGAAGCATAACCATGCGAAAGTCTCCTGAGCTATGAAAGGGTAACATCTGAGCGACACATTTTCCTCTGGGTGTCTAATCAGTCATCTCTGATTAACTCATATCATTGAACCTGCCACGCGCTGCATAGCAGACATTATACTGCGCCTGCTGGATCTCCGTCAAGCCCACCACTCCCTTTCCTCTCTCCTCCCTTTTCCTCTTCTCTTCCCTTCCCTTCACATTCTTTTAAAGACTTTCTCTTCCTCTCTCCGACAGACTCTACAAAGTCAGTAGTACTAAGAGCTCTCACTCTGTCAAACAAACAAACACACACACACACACACACACTCTCTCTCTCTCTCTCTCCGTCTCCGTCTCTCTCTCCTCCTCCTCCTCTCACACGCTCTCTCGTGCGTGTCTCAGTCGCTCTCCGCTGCTCAGTTCATCATGTTGGCTGGAGAATGCTGCGTGCGGCAGCGCTCTCTCTCCTGCCCTGGCGCGGGACGCATCTGTCCCACCCGCCGCAGTTGAGCACTCTTACGGAGGAGGACGATCCAGAACGGCAGCAGCAAGAGGAAGAGGACGAAGACGAAGGCTCCGGGGTCCAGACGGACCCCATGTTCCAACAGACGGCGTACCTGCTGGAGGGTCCGGAGGACATGGTGGCGTCGTCCGGGGGGCTGAAGTCTCCAGACTGGGTATACGAGTCCTACTACCGTATGAGCCAGCAGCATCCACTCATCGTGTTCCTGTTGCTCATCGTCATGGGAGCATGTCTAGCTCTGCTCGCCGTGTTTTTTGCCACCGGACTGGTGAGACTCTGTTCTTTATCCACCTACTCTTCTGTACTTTTCTGTCTTGCATTGGACCACAGTGCTTCTCAGGTGGTTCTCAACTGGTTTTGCTTCAGGACTTTGCATTGGACATCAAGCTGGGACTCAACAGTTGAGCCCAAAACTGAATGGTTTATAATCGCTTTTATTTTACCTTGCTTAGTTTTGACCATGGTTTTCAGGGTGATGGCATGTTGTGTAAGCTGCTCATATTGGCATCTATTCAATTTGGCTGGCTTCTGCAAAGTTAGAGATGAATGTGTGCTGAAATACCATAGAGTTTGATTAGTCACACAGATTTTGATGTCAATAGTAAAGAGATTTGGGAAGTGCTTTCTCCTCCCTCTTAAAAGTTGATAAGCTTGTTTATTTTTCTACACAAACTATGCACAATTATGTTGTTATTTGAATTTAACTTTGCATTTTCACTTCTGTTTGCAACCCCATCAAAAAAGACATACCAGTTGAGAACCACTCATCATATTTCACCCAAAAATTGACATTGACATCATATTGTTATTGTTCTGTGAAACACAAAAAGAGAAATTGTGAAGAATGTTCTAGTCGCTCTTTTTCTTTTAATTACAAAAAATAGGGACTCGGGTTTTTAAGCTTCAAAAAAGGCAAAAGCATTATAATACTGTTCCTAGTTTGTTGTAGTCATACGATACTTTTTGTGAGTGACAAACCAACATATAAGCCGTTCACAAAACCAATCTGAATGATTAATTCATAAATTAGACTAACACAGTTCACAAATTCAATTTTATGACACTAAACAGATTGTAGGTGCACTTTCGGTGTGTTCCTCAAACAAAGCTGTCATGACTTCAGTAGACTTGGCATAAAAACCACTTGTAAGACACTTTTATCTCAATTTTGAAGCTTGAAGGCTTCAGTTAACATCCGTTGTGATGTAAAAAGAATGAAAAGTCATTGTAAACAGGAAGACTGTCATACAGGTTTGGAACAACATGACGGCGTGTAAACGATGACTGAATGTACATTTTTGGGTGAGCTATCCCTTTAAAATGTTTTTGTTTTGTTCCTATTTTGGGAGGCCATTCATTTTCCTCTCTCGTCCCACAGTTGTGGTTGTGGTAGCGCTGCAGAAATGTTTTTTTTTTGTCTGTGAGAGAGTGTTTTTACCCGTGTGTGGAGTGCAGCACTCTCTCTGTGTCTACGCGTGTGTGTTTTTTTCTCTCCGTGGCAGATTGTGTGAATCTCTCTGGTGAGAGAGCGCCACTTCTGCAACCCTCATTTTCACCTGCTGTTTCACTCTGACTCTCTTTCTCTCTCACCAGATGCTCAGTTGTCTGTGTTTATGTGTAATGGGTTTGTAGATTATTGCAGTCGGTGCGCTTGGAGTGCACTGTAAACCCTAAGGTTGCCTCAATGTAATGAAGTATTCTCTGTGTGTAATCTAATGTAGAGAACATGAACCAATTCATTTAAGTTAACTAGTTGCGAGAATTAAAATTTGGAATTAAAAACTCTATTGATTCTAAACTATTTACACGTTTCTCCCCATTAGAGGTTTGCGAAACTATACATTTCAAAACCAGCTGGTCTGTGGGTTACCTGAACAACTAGTCAACTAATTGTAGGACCTGCATAACTGAGATTTTTATGGTTCACCTGACCCTAATCAGGCAAGATCGAGAAAGTTCCTCAATTTGGGATTTGAACTCGGGACGCCCGTAGCACAACAGCGCTGTATGACGGCGCGCTGCCCACAAGGCTATAGGCGTTGACATCCAAAAACCATTAACAAAAATTGATCACACTTTCCAAAAAAATATTAAGACATACAACTATTTGTGAGAGAACGATAAAAAATGTTTCTTGAGTCGTCACCTTTATTTATATGCTTTTATGTGCTTTTAACAATACAGATTGTGTCAAAGCAGCTTTACAGTATTAAATAGGAAAATAGTGTGTAGTAATGCAAAAGGATAACAGTAAACACTCAATTTTCAGTTAAAAGTTTTCAGTTTCAGTGGTTCATTGAATCATTGAATTCAGTGATGTCATTGTCCAGCTCAGTTCAGTTCAGTTCAAATAGTATCTGTGCAGTCAAGTTGATGAAATCGCTGTAAATTAAGTGTCCCCAACTAAGCAAGCCAGAGGCGACAGCGGCAAGGAACCAAAACTCCATCGGTGACAGAATGGAGAAAAAAAAAAAAACAGGAGAAACCAGGCTCAGTTGGGGGGCCAGTTCACCTCTGGTCAGACAAAACCAGCAGTTTAATTCCAGGCTGCAGCCAAGTCAGATTGTGCAGAGGACTCGTCTGGTTCCCACCGTCTTGTAGGTGTAGGTGACATGGTCTTCATTGGGGATTTGTCTCTGTGGTTCATCTAGGTGTCCTGATCTCCGCTCACATTCAGGGCTGTAGAGGTCATCTTTAGGTCCTGATCCACCATCTGATCTGGATACAGACTGGATCTGGTGGCTGTGGTGACCTCGGAATAAGAAAGAAACAGACTAATATTAGCGTAGATGCCATTCCTCTTATGATGTAACAAGTGAACATGTAACCGCGATAGAGACGATAGTCCTAAATCGCTACCGGTTCATTGTGTCTACCCGTATATCACCCACACCTATTTCATATCTGGTGGCATTTTATTTTGTGAATTCTCTAGAATGGTAAGAATTCAGATTAGTTAAATGAAGTGCAACCTGGAGAAAAATCACCTACTGCATCATGATCAAATAATCACCAGTTTTTAAGGGAATTGATAGCTCAGAGTTTTTGGAGGGCTGATATCAAAAGTGCAGACTGAAGCCCCCCATCAGCTTAAACCCAGAACGCTGTCAGCATGCTAATTAAAGCATCGCCACCAAAACAGAACAAATCTCAGTTCATCGACCTCGCTTATCAATTAGTCAGCCGTTTGTGACCACCCCTAGACCCCATTCTTTCAGACGGTAACATTTACTTCCCAGCACGCAGGGACCCGCATCCTTCATTTACGCAGAGCTTTTGTGTGTGTGTGTGTGTGTGTGTGTGTGTGTGTGGTGACACAGCTCCCATCATGCTCCTGTGGTTTGACCGCGGGTATGTTGTTTTGAAGCGCTGAGGCTCTTATCTTGGAAACAGCAGTCTGTTTTACACAGGCTGGCTAATGGGGCCGAAAAATGTCACGTAACACAAACTTTGCTTTATCGTTGTTTCTCCGTCCGTCATGCCTTTTTGTTTCAGTTCAGGGCAGGAAGTTCTGCCTTCTCCTCTTTGAAAGCTTATCTTGTTTTTTCACAGCAAATCTGTCTAAAGATTGTGTTGCTGCTGCACTGTCCTGAGAGATTAAAGATTGATGGAGTACTGGTGGAGTCGTGCGATAACACGGCTGAAAACAAGAACAAAAGTTCACTCGATTGGAAAGCCACATTAATCAGGTGCAAGTGACGGAGCACTGGTTAATTAAAGGACCTTTCCCTTTTTTAAGCAAAAAAAAACAGAAAAGAAAAACGTATATTGGTGTGAAAGAAATGGCCATTGCACACATTTTCAAAACCTTTAGATTTCATTTACACAACTTTAGTTATATTGAATTTAATTATTATCAGTGGTTGATGAAGTACACAAATCAGGTCAACATGCAGTTATTTTCAATGATACTGATACAAAACAATACTAATATAAGCTTGCTTTTTCAGCAGATTCAGTTCACAAATTGGATCCATCCAATTTGCTTATGCATCATTCAATTAGAATTGGTTCATGATTTGTGAATCAATTCAACAGGTTCATTGAAAATAATCAGCTTGAATATAATCACATCTCAGAGCAGGTGTCCATTTCTTTATATACTTTGGAATGCAGTGAAGAAAAAGTATCCCAAAATATATTACAGATACTTGAAAAAGTGCTTAATACAGTAACAAAGTAAAAATACATTTGTTGACTTTATTGGTTTTAGATTTAAACACTTATATTTGTGCAATTTTTGAAGAAAAGGTGATTGGTGCTTACTTGTGCAAGAGTAGTGTTGCTATACATTTACTAAGGTGTTCCTAGTTATTTATTTATGTATTTATTTTGCCAGTTTCTATGATCCTCCAAATGAAAATTGAGGAAACAAGCCACTCTCCTCAACAAGCCACATGGTTTGAGGACGCACTACTAGAACCGTGCTTCTGACGTTGGAACTAAACCTTACTTTGATCCAATTGTTCACTTAAAAAGCATCTTCTAATTGGCTTATTCTTAGCTAAAAAGAATAATAACCCATCAGGCAATGATTTATGTGCTAAGTAACACATTTGATACCATCTTAATCAATGATAGTGAGGCAAAAATGGACACATTTTTCTCTCATCCTGATGATAAGCCTCTTACTAGCGAGATTTAATATCTAATGGCTGCACTCCTTCCCATTCTAACCTCTTCAAATTACACTGAGAGCCGAATCTTGGAACAGACTATTTGGACATGAGCCACAGACACACATCCTCTCGATGCATCAGTTACAACAGCAAACACAAACAAGCTCATGAACACATTCCTGATCAACAAGCCATTTAGTCGGTACATAAAGAAAAACCTCCCATTCAGTTACAGCTCAAGATCATTTGTGTAGCGTGTCATTGCGAGTTTTCATGGAGGATTTGGGTGAGATCAGGGAGGGGCAACATGTAATAAAGCTGACGCCAACACTGCAGAAATATGATAATGTGGAGTGGGATGAAGCGGACATGCAGGTTGATCAATTAGATGAGTTATGGAGACGACGGCGTCACACTGAGCTGATCTTACCAGCTCATGAGATCATTAAGATTCGCTTATAGTGCCTTTGATTGAATTCGGTCGCTGACACTCTCCACAGCGTCTGTAAAAATGCGTTAGCCTCTGCTTGGCTGAGTTAATTAGAAATGCAGTGTATGATGAGCATGTCGTTTGTACTTGTGCTATGGTTTAATGCACACTTTTTTACAAACCAAATAGATTTTAAAGTGCTGCCGTATATATCCCTCACCCTGTGCAGGAAAGTTGAAGAGCCCGATTAAGAGGTTATTACATGAAACAGTGGTTTCTGACTTCACCAGAATGAATTAGGACACTTAAGCCACACTTATGAATGACATTGCATTAAGAACAAAACCTCATACCAAGTGACGTCTGCAACAAATTATGCTTTTCATCGCCATTTTGGCTTTGCTTATAAGGTCATTTTAAACCATATGTTGGTTCATTGGTGCTTGATGACTAGAAACTTTTCTACCTTTTTCAAGGAATGTTTGAATTTAATGCATCAAGCTAAGGAATGTATTTTCTTACACCTTTATTAGATACAAGAGTATACACTGCTACTCAACAGTTTGGGATCAGTAAGATTTTTTATGTTTAAAGAAGTTTCTTCTGCTCATCAAGGCTGTATCTATTTGATCAAAAATATTATTTTGTGAGTTTTCTATTTTAATATACTTTAAAATATCATTTGTTTCTGTGATCAAAGCTGAATTTTCAGCATCATTACTCTAGTCTTCAGTGTCACATGATCCTTCAGAAAGCATTCTAATATGATGATTTATAATCAATATTGGAAACCGTTGTGCTGCTTCATATAATAGATCAATAATAGATCCACACACAAAAAACTGTCATGTAATTGATTTCTTTAAAAATAAAAGAAACAACAAAGCAGCTTTTATGAGTTTTTTAAGGAATATTTCACCCCAAAATTAAAATTTACTCACCTTCAGGCCATCCGAGATGTAGATGAGTTTGTTTCTTCATCAACTACAAATTTGAAAAAATGTAGTATTACATCCCTTGCTCACCAGTGGATCCTCTGGAGTGAATGGGTGCCGTCAGAATGAGAGTCCAAACAGCTGATAAAAACATCACAAAAATCGGTTACACAATCGGTTAGACTGTCTAATGAAAGTTACTTACTGTTAGTAGAATGTATAAAGTGGACCATCGAAATAAAATATTGCCCAATAATCCACAAGTAATCCACACCACTCCAGTCCATCAGTTCACATTTTGTGAAGTAAAAATTTGTTTGTAAGAAACAAATCCACCTTTGAGGTGTTTTTAACTTCAAACCATATCTTCTTGCTAATAATATCCCTTTCTTCAGTGAAAATTCATCTTGCCTAAAGAGAAGTATGCACAGATCAAGCACCGTTTACAAGCAAAAGCAGTATGAAAACAGTTTTAAACAAATACCTCAGTGGATATTGATATGAAAGGACAACAGGAAATGGACTTTTTCACTGGAGGAAGCATTATTTTGAATTATGAACTATGGGCTATATAGCAGTTTAAAGATTTGTTTCTAACAAACACACATCTTTTCATTTCAGAAGATGTTTATTGATGGACTGGAGTGGTGTTGAATTATTGTGATGTTTTTATCAGCTGTTTGGACTCTCGTTCTGATGGCACCCATTCACTGCAGAGCATCCATTGCTGAGCAAGGGATGTAAAATGCTGCATTTCCCAAAATCTGTTCCATTGAATAAACAAACTTATTTAAATCTTTCAGCAAATTTTCGATTTTTGGGAGAAACATCCCTGAAAGTGTGGCAGGTTTATTCAAATCTTTTGTTGGCACTGTAGCTTTATTTTATTTTAAAGCTGAATGTAAATATGGATACAGAACTGATGAGCAAGCTGTAATAGATGCTTGTGTGAGATAATGTGTCTGTCAGTACTTTGGAAGAATAATATGACTCCGTACCATTCCAAAAATTACAGGTGCGCAGCAGTGGAATTATATATGCACGTTGCAAAATGCAATACAAGAATCGATTTTCTTTTCTTTCTCCTTTATTTATTTTTTTGTACTGCAATTGTGAGATAATGAAAAATGTGGCTCTGTTTTGACAGTTAAAAATACATGAGTGTGTGGGTACGGTGTAAGTTTGCTTTCTGCTGACGGTGAGTGACATGTTTTACATTTTTGTCCCATCAGCAAGTCTGCAGGGTTGCAAAACCGCAGTAAACACACACAAACTCACATTAAACTGAAATGCCCAGACAAATGAACAGGAAGTGCCTGTGGAAGGGATAGCGCTGTAACAAAGCACCCTGATGTGTGCGTCTCCATGCCTTTGTGGCCCCTGCAAAATGGAGTTAAATGGATTTAAATGGGCTCAAATGCACAATCAGCTGGCCAAGTCTGATTCATGCTGTGAGGGATGAAAGAATGATGAGAGTAAGAGAACAGGAAGGAGAAGGGCTGGTGGGAATGGGTCTAAAATGGGGATTTAAGGCTAATCATGTAGGCAGTGAATCTGCACTTTGATGTAGACATATAATTATAATTGCCCTGGAAAGAGGAAGGGGAATGTCAGACGGGTGCACATTGTTAATGGTGTTTGCTAAGGCAAGCATTATTATTGCATATATGAGGGTTTAAACAAACCTTAATATAACCCTTGGTGCATAACTCGCACCATTTACGCTGCAGACATGAATGATGCTAGACATGAATGGCACCTTTAAGTTACTTATATGCAGCCTTTAGGGGTAAATCAGGTACAAACGTACCTTTTAAAAAGGTACTTTTGTAGCTTTTTATTTTTTTCTGAGAGTGTCCAGTTGACAAACATGCTAAACAAGAAATGTGCATAGATTTATGAGTGTTTTTAAACTACACACACATTTGGCCCTGGGTTTGTTTATAACATAAATAATTAAAAATATAATTAATTATTTTGTAGACTAACATTATCCTGTCTATATTGTTGTTTTGTTTTGTTTTTGAAAATCTCAAATGATATTTTATATTTTCAAGTGATAGAAATGGCGATAACGGATGTGACATTTTGAAAATTTTTGGAATAAATAGACAGGCTCTTTTGTTTTTATGATGAATACTGTCACATTTTGTTATAGTTTGACAAAATTACAGCTTTATTGGAAACGATACACAAAAAAGAAATCTGTTAGCAAGTGATATTTAGCTTGATTTGTCTTGTTCTTCACACGTCACATATCTCCAGGGCTTGTGAAAGGGATATCCACACAAAAATGAAAATTCTCTAAAAATGTCGCCCCAGATGTGTATGACTGTCTTTCTTCAGATGAACACGAATAAAGATTTTTAGGCAAATAATCCACCTCTGTGTATAGGACTTCAAAAACAACACAAAGTGAACACAATGATAACTCACTCAACCCCAGTAGATAAATCACTGTCTTCTAAAGCAAAACAATAAGTGTGTGTGAGAAAAATACTAATCATTTAAATGCACATATGAGAATTTGCTGCAAACAATGGTATATTCAAAATTGCTTTAGAAGACATTGGTTCATCTGTTGAGGTTGTATGGTTTACCATCGAGTTTGCTTTGCATACTTTTTGAAGCATCAGCTTTGTGGGTCCTCTGTATGTGAACTCACAGAGATGGATTATTTTTCTAAAAACCTTTGCACTTATCTGAAGAAGGAAAATCGTCTGGAATGGCATGATGGTGAGTAAATGATGAGAGAATATTTGGGTGGAGTATCCCTTTAAACAAGTACTTCACCAAAAATGTATTATGGGTAAATAAGTTCAACATGGTCAAAATTGCACTGCATCTGTTGTAATTCTTGAAAAAAAAAAAATGCACATGAAAAAAAATATATATATTTTTTTTTATTATTATTATTTTAGTTTACCATAGTTTTAAATGTAATAATGATTTATTCATGGCTTTTCACATTGTTAGATAAAAGAATCTGGGTCTCTGACAAGGCAAACCCAATCAAATCTGCACGAAACAACAAAGTAGTTTTCATATGCAGTTTTAATGTGCCTTTTTAGTAATAAAAATGTTTTGTTGACATCACCCTGGTTCCCTCAATAAAAACCCTATAGGATTTTTCCTTTATTTTATTTATTTATTTAATTTTTTATTATTGCAGAAAATGTGTCCAACAAACGTTTATGATTCTTACATGTTTTGTTCATCATGATCATTTATGAATTTTGAAGCTTAAATACAATCGTCAGAAGTAGAAATCCAAGCATAGGCTCTAAACAAAATATGCCAACATACATGTCTTTTTTTAAAAACATTTTCCCTGAAATTTTGAGTTTGAATAATTTACAAGAGCGCAGATATAAACACAATGAGGCTGTGAAAGCGACTAGCGAGTAGATGAGTTTACCTGTTCAGCGTGATGATGTTTAATGACAGTCTCTGTAGTCGCATTTAGCCACTTGTTAGCAACTCAAGACAGGTAAAAGCCTTGAAAAAAAAAATTACAGTTGGGGTGTTACCAATGTATTTTATATGGTGGAATAAAACGTGAAAATAACTTGAGCTTGTGTTCACCACATACATTATTTCAGGCATTCAACCAAAATCCCATTCAAAAAACCAATTGGCTAAATTCCCTGCAGTGCTCTATTGACTTGAGCCTGTAACAATCACTCAGAACGTCTTAGCAACCATCTATCAACACTCTAGCTTTCTGACAGCAACTTTTTCACGATCGAGTATCACTTTCTTTCATTTTCAATATCAAGTTATAATCAATGTTGAGTTATTTTTAGTGCATGAAAAAGAGGAGCAGGTGTGGGCACTTCTCTGTCTGTCTGTGACTAATGGAAACAGAAAGGGTGTGTTCCCCAAGAGTTCATTGAGATTCGATCTGTGTGCCAGAGTTCCCTTGAATTTGTAGTACTCCCTGGGGTGTCTCCTCTAATGGCTGGTGAGTCATACTGTGGTACAGGAATTATATTACTGTGAGTTTGCCAGCTCAATGCTCTCTCATCATTCACAAAACACAGACACAGTCATCTGAACCGATGGTGCAACACCACATTACCCATATCTACAGTACCCGTACAAGCCACACACACACACCTCAAATAAATAATTACTACACGAATTGCGTGGTTGTATTCTGTGATATATATATATTTTTAGAAAAGCTTTTATGATGGCCAGAGGATGAAGTCGTCTTTGCTCAAATCAAACCGTAATAAACCCTCCATGGCACATGTCATGAGTCATCTGCAATAAATCTGCATAGATAATGTAGCTATAATGTCGTTATTAAAATTCTCTCATCTGACTGTACCCTCCTGCTGCAGCTCTGTCTATTTCTGTCTCCGTCTGCAGTAGATGAACAGTCTGTGAGTGTGTGACTGTAAGTCTAGACTGAGTCCCTCAAACAGAGAATTACTGAATGGTGACGAGAGCTTCAGGTAGAAATAGACTTTATGAAAGGTTACGGTTTGCCTCTTTAAAGTCACTGTGAAACTTTTTTTAAATGGATAGTCCTACCAAAAATAAACCATTTACTCAACCTCATATCATTCCAAATCAGTATCACCTACTTCGTACCGTGAAATTGAAAAGAAGAAATTTAAAAGTGTACTGATCGTTCCTTTCCATGCAGTTGCATTTATTACAGACTATTGTAGATATTATAAAGCCTCCAAAACAACACAGAAGCACTATAAAGTGGCCAGTAAGATTTTTCGGAAAGAAATTAATTTGGCAAGGATGCATTAAATCGATTGAATGTGATTGTAAAGACACTTATAATGTTCCAAAACATTTCAAATAAATGCTATTATTTTGAACTTTCTATTCATCAAAGAATCATGATTTCCATTAAAATATTAAGAAGCACAACTGTTTTCAACATTGATAATAATAAGACATGTTTCTTGAGCAGCTGATCAGCATATTAGAATGATTTCTGAAGGATCATGTGACACTGAAGACTGGAGTAATGATGCTGAAAATTCAGCTTTGTGTCACGGGAATAAATTACATTTTAAAACATATTACAGTAGAAGACAGTTATATTAAATTGTAATAATATTTCACAATATTACTGTTTTTACTGGATTTTTGACCAAATTAAATGCAGCATTGGTGAGAACATTCAAAATTAAAAACAAATTACATTAAAAAACATTACTGATGCCAAATTTTTTGAACAGTGTACATATAGTCACATAAAAGTATTTTAAATAAAACAGTTAATCTTAAATTGTAATAATATTTTACAATATTACTGTTTTACTGCATTTTGACCAAATAAAATGCAGCATTTGTGAGAACATTAAAAAAACATAACCGACCAACCCCAAATTTTTGAACAGTAATGTACGTATATACAAATACAAGACAGTTATTTTAAATTGTTATAATATTTCACAATATTACTGTTTTTTTTGTTGTTGTTTTTTTATCAAATAAATGCATCCTTGGTGAGCGGAAGAGATTTCTTTCAAAAGCATTAAAAAATATTTAAGTGACCACAAATATTTCTTTTCAGTGTTTATCAGTTTATCCGGTTCACATTTTTCGTTGCATATCCTGTTTCACTCAAGTATACCACATTATGGAAGTGAAATGGGTTGCAAATGTTGATTTTAATGTACATTAATTGATTTGATTAAATTTTATGAGCACAAACTCAATATAACACTACCGCACTAACAGTTTGAGTGTTTTTCAAATGTTAATTGTCCATATTAATAATTCAACAGTAAAAACACAACTGTCACACTTTGACAGAACACATTATGCTAATGGAAAAGTTTGGACAGAATAGTCTGGATTCTGGTTCAGAGTCTGAGGTTAGGGTCAGAGTTTCATTATTTTGTCATTGACTCAGAAGAGTCTGTCTTTCAGTTGTTCATTGTGTTTAATCCAGCTCTAAATGTGCAAGCGAATATGCCTTGTCTGTTCTTTTCCACCGTATCTCAATAGACAGCTTGTGAATGAACCATGAACTGTCATTGTGTTTCCACAGACCATGGAGGAACACATGGCCTTCATCATGACTGTGCCCACAACTCTGGCCATTTTTCTCGCCATCTTCATCCTCGTCTGCATTGAGTCGGTCTTCAAAAAGCTTCTCCGCCTCTTCTCCCTGCTCATCTGGGGCTGTCTGGTTGCCATGGGTTACCTCTTCATGTTCTTCGGTGGGATCATCTGTCCATGGGACCAGGTGAGACTTGAGTGACAGCACTTTCATCGCTCTCCATTTCTGTGCAATTGTTCTTCAGTGACCGCCTTCGACCTCTACTGCTATCACTTTTTAATGTACCTTTTTATCAGACCGAAGTGCTCAGAATTAAGTATTCGGCATGCATAAAACACGACTTGCGTCAGTGCGATTTATATATGTAGATGTGGAAGTAAATGGAAGTCGGATGGAAAGCGCTAGCAGACGCAATGAAAGCGCTGCACAATCATGCAGATATTCACTAACACGGTGTCATTTTCCTCCAGTCATTTGCACAGTAATTCATGAATTTTAGTGTGCGAGCTGTTCTGCGCACTGAGTCATTCATTAGTTCATTGAACTCCGCTTAACACATGATTCTGGCTAATGACTGTGACACAGTCTCAACATAAATGCATGTCTTAGAGTAATTATGACAATTGGTGCTATTCCTGTCCACCTCTGCATCCATAAAACGAATCAGGTATTAAACTGATTTGCTTGGCTTGTTCGCACACTTTGTTTTTTCATCTTCCCGCTCTGCGAGGAGGAGGTGCAATCAGCCCAGCCACCACTCAGCAAGATGGCAAAAACATCCGCGCTTTGGTCGTCTTTTATAAACAGCTCTTGAGTTATGATATTACGCTGGCTGTAGGAGGAGAGATTGGCTGTTCCATGCACGAGTAAATGTAGCTCGCCCGTGAGTCATCCAGGCTGTTTGTTCGACATGACTTAATAACTTAATAACTCGGATGGGCTCAGTGATCTGGAAATGATGAGATATGCATATATGACACAAATTGGCTCTGGATCAAAGGGCGGCAACATTTCACTAGGACCTGCTTCAGTAAAAGCTATGGTGGCACCTACATGACATCTATTTTAAACAATTAGCCATAAATATGCCCACTATTCTGGAGAGGTTTCTCCATCAGAAATGAGATTAATACCATATTAATGAGTGGCCCAAAGTTGTAGTTGCATTATTTTTCTTGTTTTCTTTTCTTTGCCTTTGTTTTATTTGTGTCCTGATTTGATTTGCTTTGCTTTTGTTTTTTGTTTTGTCTTGTTTTTGTTTGCTTTGCTCTTTTTCTGTTAATTTTTGTTTTTTGATTTTGTTTGTTTTTCTGTTCTGTTTTGCTTTGCTTTTGTTTTAGCTTTTTGCTCTGTTTCTTTGCTTTTCGTTGTTTTGCTTTTGTTTGTTTCTTGCCTTGCTTTTGTTTTTTGCTCTGTTTTGCTTTTGCTTTGTTGTGTTTCAGTGCTTTTTTGCTGTTTTGATTTAGGTTGTTTCATTGCTTTTGTTTTTAGTTTTTCTGCTGTTTTGCATTGCATGGTGTTTCATTGCTTTTGGGGGTTTTTTCGCTCTGTTTTGCTTTGAGCTGTTTCATTGCTTTTGTTTTGTTTACTTTTTGCTGTTTGCTTTGCATTGCATTGTGTTTCATTGCTTTTTTGCTCTGTTTTGCTTTGCATCGTTTCATTGCTTTTTTTGCTGTTTTGCCTTGCATTGTATTTTATTGCTTTTTTGTTTTGTTTTACTATATTTTGCTTTGTTTCTTTTTCTGTTTTGATCAGCTTTGCTTTGTGTTTCATTGCTTTTGTTTTGTTTGTTTGTTTTTTGATGGCCTGTTTTAGGGGTACAGGGGGAGTAAATTACCTTTAACTCTGTTATGTTTTGGTCCATATTTAGGTGAGCCACAATTCAATTTATGTATAGAAAATCTGGGCCATGCTAACCAGCTTAACCTTGAACCTTTATCTGCTCCAGGCTGGTTAGCGGTGTTTTGGTGCTGTTGTAGACTGTGAAGCACTGCAGCCATGCTAAACGGTGCCAACTGGTGAAACTGTTCAACCTATGTTAAGAAGCTACAGTTGAGAAATCAGCACACCAGCATCCAAAACACCACATATGGTGGTGAGAAGCTACCCCGGTCTTTATATCAGTGCTCTGTCATATAAAGTACTCCCTAAGCTTGGTGCAGTCTGAGCTCACATGCTGTGACTGAAGGTTTAGCTCTAGAGGGAACCAGACGTCTAATGCAGGAAATTCAGAGAAGCTTGCTAATAAGTCTTCGCATACGTGACGGGAAGAACTAGTCGGGTTCAGGCGATCTGAATAAGCTACCACCTAATCAGCACTCAGAGTACTGCAGCAAAGTACTAATTAGCAAAGAGTATCTGGATGTGTCTTGAAGTAACATATGTGCACTTATTAGCGGAAGTGAATGGCACAGTAGCTGCGTCTACAGTAGTTGAAGACTTAAAGAGCTCTATTAGGCTATGCCCTATTTAATTTCCTGTTTTTACACTAGCCTTTTAAGCTGCACACTGTGCTCTTAGTACAGTTTTCTATGTGGTTATTTGACAGCCACATTGCTTGAGCTCTAATAAGCTGTATACTTGGAGTCGCTTTGCAATGCTTACAAGGAAAAACTGTAGAGTCCCAAACTATAGAGTCACCAGCATGGGTCGAGGTACTACTGCAGATGAAAAGGCCTCACTATTCCTCACAGATGTCTGTAATGCAGGCATCATTAACCCACAGCAGTAGTTCTCCATTAGAGACACCCGTGAAAAACCAGCAGCCTTTGTATGTTGTACAGGAGAGAGAACATAATTGAGCTCAGAGTCAGCAGAGGAACAAAAGGCAGCCGTACTCGCCTTACGCCAATCAGCCTGACGGCAAATCAGAAGAAAAGACCTCCGAAAACACACACAGTCTTGTGTGCCCTCGTTTCCTACAATTTGGTGTTGCCAGACGTGCCGATTGAATGACGGATGTAAAAGAATGATGGGGAACTAATGAAGTGATGAGAGAGTGAAGGAGGCAGGCACATGCAAAACAGATTTTGAGTCACTGTTTTAATACTTTTTAAGGAGGAGGGCAAAGGAAAATGCCTTCTTGTGTTGTTTCAGATAAGCTGAGTGTAATGTGTAAATCAATGGCGATTGCTCTAAGAGGGTGCGGGAAACACGTAGTGAGAAGTAGGAAGCAGCTTTTAACAGCATTGCAGATAGTCACTGTGATAAAACATACACTCATTGCCAAAAATATCGGCACCCTTGGTAAATATGATCAAAGTAGGCTGTGAAAATTAATCTGTATTGTTGATCCTTTTGATCTTTTATTTAAAAAATTCACAAATATCTAACCTTTCATTGGATAATAAGAATTTAAAATTGGCCACAATACACATTGGCCACAATTAACGGCACCCTTTTATTCAATACTTTTTGAAACCACCATTTGCCAGTTTAACAGCTCTAAATGTTCTCCTATAATGCCTGATGAGGTTAGAGACACCTGACAAGAGATCAGAGACCATTCCTTCATCCAGAATCACTCCAGACCCTTCAGATTCCCAGCTCCATGTTGGTGCTTCTTCTCTTCAGTTCACGCCCCTCATTTTCTACAGGGTTCAGGTCAGAGGACTGGAATGGCCAGCAGAAACTTGGTTTTGTGCTCAGTGACCCATTTTTGTGTTGTTTTTGAGGTTTGTGTTTGGATTATTGTACGGTTGGAAGATCCAAACATGGCCCATTATAAGATTTCTAACAGAGTCAGTCACTTATTGATTTTTTATCTGTTGGTATTTGATAGAATCCATGATGCCATGTGTCTAAACAAGATGTCCAGGACCTCCAGCAGAAATATAGACCCACAACATCAAAAATACAGCAGTATATTTCATTGTACACATGGGGTACTTTTTATCCCTGTGATCACCAAACCCTTCTTGAGTGTTTGCTGCTAAAAAGCTCATTTTTTAGTGTCATCTGACCATAGAAGCCAGTCTCGTTTGAAGTTCCAGTCGTGTCTGATAACTGAATATGGTGGAGTTTGTTTTTAGATGAGCGAGGAGAGTTTTTCTTGAAACCCTCCCAAACAACATGTGGTGATGTAGGTGCTGTTTGACAATTTTTTTTAAAGGTTTTCTGACCCCGAGATGCTACTATTTTCTGCAATTCTCCAGCTGTTGCTCTTGGAGAGTGTTTGGCCACTCAAACTCTCACCCTGCATTAGGACGATATAGACACATGTCCTCTTCCAGACAGTTTCGTAATATTTTATGTTGATTGGAAATTCTTAATTATTGCCCTGATGGTGTAAATGGGAATTTTCACTGCTCAAGCTATTTTCTTAAAGCCACTTCACTAATTTGTGAAGCTCAATTATCTTTTGCTGCACATCAGAAATATATTATTTGGTTTTTCTTATTGTGATGGATGATTAAGGGCTTTGTTTTCCCTCCTATTTATATTTATATGAAACAGGAAGCCATGGCTGAATAATTTCATGTTCATCACCCTGGAGTGCTCAAAATTGTAAATATGAATGGGAATATACTTCAGAGATATTTTACTCATAAGAATTTCTAGGGGTGCCAATAATTGTGTCCAATGTGTATCTGAGAAAAACATTTATTTCATAATGATATTTCCCCCCATTTTAAATTCTTATTATCCAATAAAAGGTTAGATTTTTGTGATTTTTTTAAAATAAAAGATCAAAAGGATCAACAATACAGATTAATTTTCACAGCCTTCTTTGATCATATTTACCAAGGGTGCCGATATTTTTGGCAATGAGTGTATATATGTGAATACAGATTTTGTTGTTGATAGGTGGCATCTGTGCATCCCCACATTTGAAATGCATCTGCAGCTGCCACTGCTGTCAGTCAGGAATTAATTAAGTTAATGCGTTAAGGTTAAATCTGGTTGTAAATTTGGTTGTAACACCATAAATTACACGAACAAAATACACATTGTAATTTTTTTTCACCTTTACTAATATTGGTACCTTTAGGGTACTAATCTATACTATTCTAGGGTAAATAAGATTTTTTTTAAAAAGTTGCACCTTAGGATACCATATTGACAGCTTTGCACTTTTTCTGAGAGTGTATAAAATGCTAAATTTAGGTCAAATTAATTTGTAGTTATTATAAGTAAAACACAATGGTGATGAATGACAGTTTGGCCTAAATCAAAACACTTCAAATAATATTAATAAAAGCATTTATTTATTTATTTTATTATTATTTATTTATTGCATTTTAAGCTAAAAAGCTTAAATATATCAGTTAAATGTATGAAATAATGTGAACAAGTTTGTTATGTTGTTATATACAGTATATATATTGCAGTTTTATGTAATAATTTAAATTTGCTGTTCTCTGTCATACCAGTTGTTTAATAATTTAAATGCTATGTGCTGATTATCCTCAATTCACCCCATTTATTTGAGTTTTTCCTCAGATCCATAAGTGTGATTGGACAGCATGTGATAACAACACTACTTATTATATGTTCCATCATTATTCTTTTAATGGAAGGCTTTCAGATTATCAGATTATTCAATTTCCATTTGTTTTCCTAATATAAAAGCAGTGCAGACTGGTTAACCAGACATTAGAATCCCAGTAGACCACATAATCTTATTCACTATGAAAAAGCAAACCTGTTAAGTGTCTTATGTATTTACTACCATCTGTTGCCTCAGCAACCCCTGAAGAATATGCTTTACATATGTTACAATCTAATTTTATGTGATGGTTTTATAGCAATAATATCTGAACACAATATTCTAGATCAATATAACATCATGATAAAACTTTAAATGATATGTTAAAAAGGCAGTTTAAGGTAATGTGAGTATAAACAAATTGTGTTTTACAAATTGCACTCATAAAATATGCAGGAATAACCTATATACATATAATACATCTGAATTTATCATCAATTAGATTAATGAGAAAGAACCCATAGCGCATCTGTTTGCATTTTAATTTATTTTGTTGTGTTTTTGTCCTTTTTATTAGTTCTTGTTTTTTAAAATGTCTATATATGTTTTTATTTTGTTTTAATTTCTTATTTTAGTACAAGTTAAACTAAATAAATGAAATAGCTGATATAAAAAGGTTTTAGATAGATAGATAGATAGATAGATAGATAGATAGATAGATAGATAGATAGATAGATAGATAGATAGATAGATAGATAGATAGATAGAAATATTTTATTCAAAATAACAAATGTTTTTTACGGTCTTAGTTAACTATAATAACCTCAATCCAGGAATAGTTCAGCTGAAAATGTATTTAAAGATTTGGACACACCAGATGATTATAAAATCTTTTATCAACTCAAATAATCAGATTCTCTACAGGGACACATAAATAATGAGCTAAATTATAATTAGACTTGTTAATATTTTAAAATATCATCAGATTGGATTAATGATATTTGGATTCCTGGCTTTGAGTTGGGCAGCTGAGCATTTTTTTTCCATCTAGTACAAATGAGAAATCTGTGACGTACAGTCAAAACCTCAGTGCAAATCTCATTGGCAGCTACTGCATGCCTGTGATAATTCAAACCTGATTAATACCGGCAAAGCGCTCCAAATGAGATCTGAGAGTTTCACAGAGCTCAAAGCAGCTGTGACTCTATTTGTTCTCAGCCCAACAAGTCATGATCACAAAGACTGGCTTGAAAAAAAAGAGCCATATGGAAAGATACAGTGACATCCAAAAGTCCACACTGAAAATCTGGCATTCAGAATCCAGTCTAAATTTGGAAATAGGTTTTAGGATTTTTTAAACTTTGTTACAAACTGCTATAATGAATAAGAAATATATCCATATTCATTTGAATATTTGTTGTTTACAGCATTTATTTCTCCTTGAAATTTTTATTTACACCTTTTCACTTTTTATATGTTCGCTTGATCTATCAGTTTAATGCTGTATCATGCTTGATTTCCTCATGACTCTAGTTCCCATACATGTACTGGGAGGTCAGACCAAGAGAAAACATTTAGGATTCAGTGCTGTATAACCTGTTCTGATATAGAATAAGACCACTGAATTGAACTGCCAGTCTCAATCCTGCTAGCCGACAGACCAGAAATTTAAGCAGGCATGGAGCTGGCAAGTAATCAGTTCATTGGAGAGATTAAGCATTTAACCTTGCCAGTTCTTCAGTCTGACATTTCAAAACTTTAGCGAAAACACAAACTATCTGTCCAATCCGAGGTGAGAGTACGAGACGTCCCTCGGCCCGGAGCCCAGCGGAGCGTTCTGTCTGCTAGGGGATTCTCTCTCCTTCACAAACCACATGTATCCATTCCTGACAGTTTCTCTGATCCTCCTCTGCACCGGACAGAGTGGAAATGGCAATCGATAAGGCTCAAGACATGTTCTGTCTGGAAAAATCACTGCCCTGCAATCTGTTTGTTTTTTGGCAGTGTGTGTGTGTGTGTGTGTGTGTGTGTGTGTGTGTGTCTGTGAGGGTGACCAAGCCAGAAATCCATTAGGCTTTGCTGCCGTCCAGTGCCCTATCTGCCATTCCTCCGGTGCTATATTGAGCCCTCGCTCACACAAAAAAACAGCACTCAGTGTAAAAAACAAACAAAAAAAAAACATAAGTTTTGGAATATTTATGAGCGTATTACATCGTTGAAGCATTAAAAACCTGATGAAAACTGCAGTTTGGCACTAACTAAAAGACTACCGATCGTTTAAAGGGGACATATTGTGCAAAACAGAATTTTTCTTGTTTTTTTTAAACCATGAACTCATCAACATAATACTGCCCTCATTTACATATTAAAGGGATAGTTCACCCAAAAATTTTGGGTCATCATTTACTCATCCTCTTGTCATTCCAAACCTGTATGAGTTTCTTTCAGCTGTTGAACACAGAAGAAGAAATTTGGAAAAATGTTGGTATTAAAACAGTTGACGGTAGCCATTGACTTCCATAGTATGGAAAAAATAATAATATGGAAGTCAATAGCTACATCAACTACCACATTTTTCAAAATTCTTCTTTTGTGATCAACAGAAGAAAGAAACTGAAGAAAGAAGGGTTGAACTATTCCTTTAATATGTAAATGTGGCCAGTGGCATTACCAGGTTTTCTGGCCCTCTTGTACAATTTATTGCTCCCCCCCCTTAGCAACGTTCCTACATATTAATACCCATTCGTTATTTAGCAGCTTCGCTATCGTGATAAATGTAAGCATGAATTACAGTATGTTAGCACACAGGTTAGTCAGTGATAACAGATGTTATTTCAGAAGTCTTAAAAGTTTATTAGCAACAACTAAGTAACTATAATATAATGGTAATGCTTTATTTTAAGGACCAATTCTCACTATTAACTAGTTGCTTATTAGCATGCATATTACTAGCATATTGGCTTTTTATTAGTATTTATAAAGCACATATTAATACCTTATTCTGCATGAACATATTTTAGATCCCTTAATCCAACCCCATACCTAAACTACCTTATTAACTATTAATAAGCAGCAAATTAAGAGTTTATTGAGGCAAAAGTTAATAGTTAGTTAACAGTGACCCAAATAATATATAAAAAAATAAAACTGTAGCATATGTTCTGTTTTTTATTTCATATTTTTTTATTTATATTCACTTTCCTTTCACCTTCATTCAATTTAGCAGAGTATGCTACACCTCTTGTAAAAGTTGCAAGTCAAATTTCAAACAAATGCCTTGATCTTTTGAGATAAAAGAGCTTGATGTGCACTGAAACTTCCAGAACCTCTCTATCTTTCCAGTCAAAAAAGTGCATTTACTAAACTGAATTTACATAACTTTCTGATGATGAATGCATCAGCTCAGGAGCGCCCACATTTATTACGTCAATGAGGTCTTCTGGATGATCAGAAACCTGAGGTAACCAGATGAAAGCAGGATAGATTATATTTTTCCTAAACACCACAAAAAGCAATGATAACAGTAAAATGTGGGAAAGTTTGCCAAACCTTGAGCTGCTTCTGGCTGTGTGTATCTCCAGCCTCTCTTTATATCATTCTGAAGAATCCCAGTGTTAGGAAAAAGTGGCTGAAGGTTATTTTTAACAATGTCCCTGATCATTTCAGTATGAACAGTTTGAGCAGCACATTTTGTGCAGCAAGATTGGTTTTGTAAACAGGGTGTTACAACAGGTTGCAGGCTGAAAAAGTTATTATATAAAAAACATTTTAAAAATGTATACTATATTGGACAGCCGAGCCAGAGCACAAATGTATTACACACATAATGTGTAAGCCCAAAATACATTACACAAATATGCATAGATGATTTTGCATTTGAGTACCATTATTGATGTTGATTCATAAATATAAGTGGTTGATTGATTGAGGATGGTTGGCATTTGTGAGACCATCAGTGTCAGAATGAGCTCCAGTCCAGCTCAGCATGAATTGTGAAACTCTCCTGTAATAAAGGCCTTTGTGCACAAACAAATCAAATTGTCAGTATTGATTGAAAGCCTGTCACTCTCTCAGAATTGTAGGCGAAGGCAAGCAAACAAACCCTCATGACCCATGTTTCATCATGGTATCAGCACACTTTTTGTGTGCTTGTCTTGAATCATTATGAAAACGTCACATGTGATGACTCAATGTTAATTTAAGGTAATTTCAAAGACACAAATTGGCAAAAAAAAAAATCCCTAAATCTACAATTTTCTTGCTGGAATTAAACATAACAGTGTCATTTTTGTGTTTTGTTTTCTTCCAAATCATGCAAGACATGCAGTAAAAAGCGCTGTGCATTTTATTGGCTCAAAGATGAGTGTGTGTATCTTGTAAAACATTTGCAGCTACTTTTTACCACTTAACTCTTTCCCTGCATTTTTAATCATTTTCACAAACATTTTAACGGCCCCCAGAATATTTTGTTGTATGAATATCTGAACAGGCAATACATCAAAAGAAAGAAAAAAATGTTCTAGCTTCAGGCATTCTTTTTTTATCAACACTTGAGTGTAAGTTGCATTTTAAAAAAGAAAATTGTGCTGAAAATTGTGTCTGTGACCATCATACACTACGTGTTTTTCTGTGAAATCTGTCAACTCAAATCTGCAGACTGACTTTGACTTTCAGCAACAACTTGTCTAACCTGTAAATCAGGGCAAAAATCTGGGCCAAAGTCATTTAGTGTATTTCAGCGTTTATCCTGATCTGATCTCTGTCCTATGTTTGTAAGCTGTAGATGTTAAATGGCACTCTAATGCACCGTTAACTCTGTTTGCAGGTGTCGTTTTTCCTGTTTATTGTGTTTGTGGTGTACACCATGCTGCCATTCTCCATGAGGGATGCCGTCATCGCTAGTGTCCTCACTTCATCCTCCCACACACTAGTGCTCAGCATCTGGCTCTCGAACACTACCGACCACATGGAGGCCCTTGTCTGGCAGGTAAGTGTGTGTGTGTATGTGTGTGTCATTCCAGTTGATTTCGTTCACTGAAATCATGTGGGCTGAGAAAGGAACAGCTTGTATCTAAGAATAAACGGCGACCGTCTTTGAGCACCAGCATGGCACAAAGAGACCAAAGAGTTTGTCCTGTAAAAAGTTGTCTGAGGCACGAGAATATGTTTGAGAATGTGAGTCAGAGCGAGCGAGTGAATGTGGAAGGATGTTTCTACTCTGTTTCCTGCAGGGGTTGTCAGGGGTGATGGTGTTTCGCCATGACCTATATGGCTTTGCTGTCATGGGAGGGCACACTTCCCATAATTTTGCTCATCATATGGCCTTCCCACTTAAATGACACATTTCCTTTCAGAAATAACAGGCAAAATTTCTCCATCCAGTGTAATTCCACAAGGCTAGCTGTTTCAGATCTGTGTCATTGGTCCTGATCTTCTTCTCTTTAAACACTGTAGCATTAAGCTGGAGAATTGGCAGAGAATATATATTGGATTAAGTTAATTTATTTTCAAATGTTGTAAGTTTTATGCAGAATGAGTTTAAGTGGACAAATAAAATGTCAGAACAAGCAGTCAAGTGAAATGGAAAAACATACATGAAAAGGAATTAAACCAAATTTGAACAACTTTATGAAGCGGCAGAATTTAGCAAACAAACCTAATGCCTCCATGCCACTAGGTGTCAGTATAAAATCTAAGATCAGTGGATAAAGAAGAGCCAGCAAAACACAAACTAAAACTTACTGGCCACTTGAGGCCCTCTCCCAAATCGTACCCTAAACCCTCGCAGTCCACACTTTCTTGATGTAATGTCACTTTGACTGTTGGTTAGAAGTCTGCCACGGAGCTCGACTTAGCAGAGGCTTAGCAGAAGTGCACATCCTTCTGAAAGCTAAAACGGTGAATTGGACACACTACAGTCTTGTGGACTTAATGGACACACGCACACAGTGGCCATTGTAAGTCTGCAAGAGCACATGTGCATGTGAAGTGTGCCACTTGGAACAAGGCTTGAGAGCGTTTGTATGCAACAGAAAGTAAGTGTGCAAGACTGTCTCAGGTGCAGAAATAAATTAGATATTACACTTAATTTGGTTGTAGCACATAAAATGTTGAACATAAAATGTTGCCCTGCATTTCAGCCCGGGTCCAACGCTCCCCGACTTTTTTACACCCCTAGGGCCAGGCTTCGGGCCAATGTTCACGTCAGTTCAGACGCGGGCCTGTTTTAGGCTTCTCCTTATTTTTATATTTTAGACATCCCTTCCACCACGCTGGTGGAAACAACACAAGATCGTGCTATAGCGACTGTCAAGAGCGGCTCGACTGTGTTTAGTGTCCAGCAGTAGCAGAGAGCGTGCCGTCAGCGCAGCTGAAGAGTTCTGTGTTCAAATGCATGCAATAGGCTAAAGCTTGCCACAAAGCACCAGCAAAAGTAATTACCATGAATGTGTCAGGGGGAAATAGTAAGGAGATATTTGAATTATTTAATAATAAACTAGTGTTTTCTGTGTCAGTGTCACAAAGATGAAGATGACAATCCTGACTCGCCATCTCCTCATTAGACGCGCCTTTAGAGAGAAGTGCATCTTTACGGATTATGATTAGGCCTATAATGAAAGAGTTTTTGTTTTTGTTTCGATTTGATTTATTTCATTAAGTAGTAATTTAAAACTTTCTATTGATATATTTATCATGTGTGTGAGGCATGTATTCGCTGAGTTTCGCTCTTGTTCAAGCTCGAGACGGCAGAAAGCGCATCATGTGTGTTTTCTTTATTTTATAAAAGCACAACGTTTTGTTGATATTGTGAGTGCACACAAATAAAAGTAGATCCTTTACAGTTCCGAATGATGTATTACTCTTACATTTATGAGCAAAAATTACGGTGTATTTTAAGTTGTTTCCATTGAAAAAAAAAGCAAGTGATCGCGCTGGCGCCTGTCCTGCAAAGCACGCTTTAGCTTCCACTTTCAACTTTTAGTTGTAACACACATGGTTTAAATATTTCCACTAGTGCTGTCAAATGATTAATCGTGATTAATTGCATCCAAAATAAAAGTTTTTGTTTACATAATATGTGTGTGTACTGTTTATATTTATTATGTATATATAAATACACACACATGCACGTATATATTGTGAAAATATTTACATTTATTTACATTTTATATTTATATAATTTGTATTATATATATATATATATATATATATATATAAACATAACATATTCTTCCTAAATATATACGTGCATTTGTGTATTTATATATACATAATAAATATGCACAGTACACACACATATTATTTTACCATAGCAAAAGTAAATTTCTGGCTGAAGTCAATTTTTCATGTCAGTTTTTAGGGATAATTTAAAATGAGACAAATCTGCTATTGTTTGAATCTACAATCTGTTATTAGCAGTTTAGACAGTTCTTTAATGCTTCGCTAACTACCAGAAGACACTAACCGGTTTTAAATTCCAGTTGCGCAGATGGGGAACATTGTAACACTGCGTGACAATGTGCCCCGCTATTGTTAAACCATGCTATTCTACGACATTTGTGATGTAATTTACACTATTTACTTTCATGAATGTTAATGAGAAACCATAAAAAACAGGTGAATGAAGACTGACAGTCAATGTTTAATGTTCAGAAGTTATTATTTCAAGAAATGCAAAGCATTTTGGCTCATCTGTGTTTTTTCGTCTGTTTGCCCGCTTTGTTTTGAACTATACTGTATAGCCGTGTGTTGCGATCAGGGCCGTCCCAAGCATGGTTGCAATGTGTTCATTGTCAAACTCCAAAATTAGATTATTTTTCATTCTTAAAAAATGCCATTATTTTATTTGAAAATGTTAATTTTAGTTTATTGACAAAATATTTTAGTTTGTCTTGTATATTTTTTTCATTAGATCATATAACATTTTAAGCTGTCATTTGGTTATGTTACAACGTCACAGTTCACTTCTATTCTTTTGGGGTAAATAAAAAATTATACTCTGTAATTATGAAACAAAACCGTATATCTGTACTTGACAAGTGTGAAATTAATGTGGAAAAAATATACTGTGAACTCCATGTGGATTTACACAAACTGAGAAAGTCAAAAAGTGTTAGGTTGTGCCCCTCTCTTCCCTACTGATAATTTCAAAACAGCTTCACAGTAGTAAAAAGGAAGGTAATAGAATCAATGATGCAAACTTCTTCAATTATGAGACCAATTCAAAACTAAGGGTCAGATTTGCTAGACAGGACAAAGTGTGGGAGTGCAATCTCATAAATGCACCGATGGGAGTGGAAAGTTCTGTGGTTGATCTATTGACAATGAGCAAATTAGAGAACTTCCATAATGAACAGCGCAATCTACCAAGAGCAAAAGAGTATGGTTGCAAAAAAGCAGAGCCAATAGCTTCCATCCAAAGTTACGAATTAAACTTATATTCACAAAATTGGAATACCGCATAAAACATTTGCAAATAAAGCACTGTTTCCATTCAGTGAGTTGAAGAGAATAAAATCATCACTTCCTGATTAACTTTCTCTAAATATCATGAAGAAAAATATAATTTGCTGCAGCAGGAGAAGGCACTGTATAAAATAATTTTTGGATACAATAAATTACAAGCTTCAGAGCACACAGACAAAACGCGGTCATGTTATCTTATTTTCGGGGGCTTCTGTTTGGAAAAGCAGTTCTGGGTGTTAATTATAACAAAAAACTTTGACAAGACTTTGCTCGAGCATTTTAGAATGACAAAACTAGCATTTCAGATGCTGTTCGATGAGATCTGTCCATTGGTTGGTCCAGTTTTATGCTGTTCCATTGCAAAGTCTTTTTTATGCGCATTAAGGAATTTATGCTCATTTTGGCATTTCCATCCAGCATTTTTTTAAGCAATATCCCAAAATTCGCATAAAAATAGGTGGATGGAAACATAGCTAATGATAATGGTGCATGTAATCTACTAACAACACAGAAGCAAAATGGGTTAAGACATGCTTTTTTGGGGGCGTAAAAAGCAGTAAAAAAAGCGCAAATACCGATAAAATTCAAGGATTTAAAGCGTTTATTGTCATGTCCACGGTGTGGAAAACAAGTTTGAAATTCTTTCTTTGCTGTCCACAGTGAATACCAAGACAAGTGCAAACTATGTAAAAATAAACACACACACACACACACACACATACAAACATAATAAAAATGCTAATAAAAATAATAAACTATGCTGCAGAATTAAGAATATAGACTATGTACAATATTGACTTATATGCAAAACAATAGTACAATAACATGTAGCAAATTGAGTGCAACTGCATGATAATAATACCAGCAGAAACATTAACAATGTGCAAATTGGGATGAAGCTACTTGATAAAAAATAGCAGAAGTAACAGTTAGCCAGTAACAGTTAAATGACCAACGCAAACCTTAGTAAATCACTTTATACATTTTTGCAAAATTTTTATTTTTTACTTTACCCCTCTTTTTTACCAATTATTTTGTGCTTCATAATATTATACTGTTTAATTTCTGCTGAAATACTACTGAATAACCAACTTTATTTCTCTAACATTTCATATTAAAAAAAAAAAACACAGTGTTTTCTCAAATCAATAAACAGCAGGTTCCAATTGTGACAACTTGCTTCATGTAGCATGACTGCATGTCCTGCTGTTGGAGCTCATTTGCATGTTATAATCAAAAGGTCAGCATGTGTTGATTAATTATACCTTTCTTTCCTGGGCAATAACGGTGAAAATGTTGAATAGCTTTTTTGTAGTCAAGACTATAAGGTGTGTGCCTATGCAAAAACTGACCTTTAAATATTAAACATTCCTGAGAAATATTCACTGGAGTAAAAGGTGTGACAACTTTCCCCAGTCCCACCTATATATAAATACATAAAGTTGACAGGAACACACAGTACACCATGCACTGCTTTTTGTTCGGTTTGCAGTACTATAGAGTCTTACGTAACTCTTAAATAATAATTCATGCCTACCTTTCTATCGATTTTCCAGAACCTTTTTTTTTCTTTTTATTTTCCTAAGAAGATCTCAAGCAGATATGTTTTTTCAGACACAGCGCATGTAACCAAGGCAACACTCAAGTCACATGGTCCACAGGAACACAAAAATACTGGCTGTCAGGTTGTGTTCGAGAGGCAGCAGAGAACCCAGTAGCGGAAGGGCGTAGATTGTTATTATAAGCTTGTTGTCCAGTCCAATTTAAAAACCTTAAAAATAATCCTCTTTAGGATCGGTAAACACTTTCACTGCGGTCAGTCCTCCAACAGTAGGAGAGCTTCATTAAAAGCAACCTTAACGACCCTTCACATTCAGCACTGGTAGTTAATCAAGCTTTCCTCGCTCTCATTAGAGGCGTTACGACCTCTTTATGTTAGGTGCTCTCCAGATCTGCGGGGTTGTATCTTGTTTTTTAGAGGATTTAAAGGCTTTGGACATCACTTTCAGGATGTTTACCGCTGACATACTCTGCAAACAAAGGTCTCGTGTTAATCGGAGGCTAAAAAAATAACAAAGTTGAAAACAGGGTCACATCTGTCTGGGTCGGAGTTGTAGAGATGATGTTAGATGCCAGTGTTTTGTAATTAAGCTATGGTTCCCTGCAGACACTGCTCTGTGCTCGTTTACTTTTTATGACTGGCCTTTTCCTCTGGCTCAGTGATTACAGCCAGAAGAATAATTTATCAAGGCTGGTCTTGAAGGACCTGTCCTATAAAGCTCTCCCAGTGAGATACAGGTGTGCCTCGTGGCAGGTGCACCAGCCTTTAAATAGCATACTCTTAAAGAGAGAGAGGGAGCTGATGTGCTGCGTTAGGTTAATATCACTGGTGAGCAGAATATGTTGTTGTGCCATTTCCAAACAAGCTGTAATTTTGTCAAATTATGCAAAAGATGTGAAAATATGATTTAATTGTGTCAGAGAATATATATATTGTACACATAAAATGTAAAAATGTCATTTTCGTCACAGGCTATTTAACCCAATTCAAATTTAGTTATAGATAGACAGACAGACAGACAGACAGATAATAAATAGTAAAAATACATTTATAAAATTTATAAAGTAGCAAAATTACTAAAACTAAAAATGAAATATAAATAACAAGGCTAAAAAATAAAAAGCACAGCAAAATCGCTAAAGCTTAAACTAAAATAAAAATGAAAACTGAATATAAAATGTATACAGATGTTTATTAGTGTTGTCAAACGATTAATCGCATTCCAAAATAAATGCTTTTGTTTACATAATATATGTATGTGTACTGTATATATTTATTATGTATATATATATATATATATATATTGTATTTATATATACATAATAAATATACACAGCATGCACACATATATTATGTAAACAAAAACTTTTATTTTGGAATGTGATTAATCGTTTGACAGCACTGATATTTAGATTTAAACATTTAGATAAAAAATAAAAGCTAGTTCAAAATATTATAAAATGCTATAATATTATAGAGTGTAATATTATTAGTTATATTAATATTAATTATATAGTAGTATATAAACAATACTAAAATAACACTGATTATGACAACAATTATGTGAGAGATTGGGGGAAATTGTCGTCTTAATTTATCTGTGAGAAAAATCTAGAAAAATATTTAGTTTTGTTTGTTCATTTATTTTGGGATGAATTGTAATTTGAAAGACATTAAGCTCCAGCCTGATAATGAAGTTAGTCAATTAATCCCCCCAAAAATTTTATTATTAGATATTAATAGTTTTTATTATTAGATATTAGGATATCATGAAAAAGTTCTTTATTTTTTTGTAACTTATTTCAAAAAGTGAAACTTTCATATATTCTAGATTCATTACATGTAAAATATTTCAAAAGTTTTGTTTTAATTTTAATGATTAGAGCTTACAGCTGCTTACAGCTTACGGCTGCATTGACTTTGGACTTGATAAAACACAATGGACCAACACCAGCAGACATCACAGCACTTCAAATCATCACTGACTTCAGGAAACTTCACACTGACTTCAAGCAGCTTGGATTCTGTGCTTCTCCAGTCTTCCTGCAGACTCCAGACCTTGATTTCCAAATGAAATGCAAAATTTACTTTTATCTGAATAGAGGACTTTGAACCACTGAGCAACAGTCCAGTTCTTTTTCTCATTAGCCCTGGTAAGATGCTTCTGATGTTGTTTCTGTTTCAGAAGTGGCTTGGTAGCTCTTTTCCTGAAGACGTCTGAGCGTGGTGACTCTTGATGCACTGACTCCAGCTTCAGTTCACTCCTTGTGAAGCTCTCCCAAGTGTCTGAATTGGCTTTGCTTGACAGTATTCTCAAGCTTGCTGTCATCCCTGTTGCTTGTGCGCCTTTTCCTACCCAATTTCTTTCTTCCAGTCAACTTTGCATTTAATATGCTTTGATACAGCACTCTGTGAACAGCCACCCCTTTCAGTAATGACCTTCTGAAACTGACCCTCTTTGTGTCGTCTTCTGGATCATTGCCAAGTCAGCAGACTTCCCCATTATTGTGGTTTCAAAGAACAAGAGATACACGGAATTTATACTGTAGGGATGGTCATATAATGAAACTCAAATATTTATTAGTAGATATTCTAATATTTTGAGATACTGGATTTTTGACTTTCATGAGCTGTAAGCTCTAATCATTCAAATTAAAACAGAAAATCTAGAATATATGAAAGTTTCACTTTTTGAAATAATTTACAAAAAAAGAGAACTTTTTCACAATATTGCAATTTTTTGAGATGCACCTGTATATCGCTGAACGTTATTGTGCAGAAATAAATAAGATAGCTTTAAGAGTTGTCTTTAGTCCAAAAGTGCATATAGTTGAAAAACACAAGCATTAATCAGCTCTTTATTTATGATGTTATAATCAATGTCAACCACTCAAATATAACTACATTATATTGCCTGTTTAAAAGCTTTTTCTGTTTCTGTTGAAGTTGTTCATTGATACCAACACAGCTGTCTTTAGCACAGACACAGCCAGAAAGAGTTTCAAGACAGACAGCACTTCTCCTGTCATCTGTCGAGTTAATGTTCGATTGGTCATGATCAATTTCTGGAAGCCAAACAATGTACCTTGAGATGCTGAGGGGTCGTTGAGGAGCTCTTTGTTGACTGTGTTCCTAATTGATGAAGAGTGTTGTGTAATTGCCTGCAGTGGATGATGTTTAATCTGCTAATAATGTCATTGAGTGATATTAGCAGGAGGTTGTAGTCTAATTAAAATGACAGAGGCCTTTGCACAGTCTGGGGTGAACCTTAACAACCCCGTCTGTTCTTACTGGCTGTGTTTACTCCACCGCTCAACTCAGATGCGTGTATGGAGGTTGCCATGGAGAAGCTGCAAATTTGATGAGTCTGAAAGAGGCTCAGATGAGATTGACCACATAAATGGGGCAAATTACAGAAATGTTCTGAGCTCAGATGCAAATTGTATTGATAGCATTTCTGGTATACTGTTGATTACAACAGAAAATGAGTTTGAATCGTCCCTCAGTCCGCCTTATATGTGCAAAGTTTTAAAAAAAAAAATACAAAAAATATTACAGTGGCCTAATTTTATTTATTTATTTATAGTGTGTGTGTGTCACACCATCATAACCTGAATTCATATTCATGAGGTAATAATCATTCATAATAGTGTTGATTTAAACTCATTCACTATATGGGTGAATTTTCAAGAACCTGTCTGGATCATATTTCATTTAAAAATAAGAAATTTTGACATTATAAAATAAATTTCATTGTACTTAGAAAATACAACTTCTTTCATTTTTATTTATTAAATGATAAAATATAATTAAATGATATATTTACATCATGCCAAAATTATATTTTACTCAAAATGAAGCCTGTTTTATAATAATTTTTAATTTGTTTATATATATTTATTTATTTGAATTATAAAATATAATTAAATATGTTTACATCAAGCCAAGATAAAATTTTACTTAAAGGGATCCCCGGGTATTAAGACATGTATAGCTTAATATAGCATCAATGATGTCGCTTATTTAAATATGTAGTAAAAAAAAAAACATGAAAATGTATGTTATTTTAAAAAAAACAACATCGTTTTTGGACTATGGGGGGCGCCATTATTTTACGTGCACAGTACATTTTGCATCGATGACGTCAAATGGTTGCACTCAGTGAGCTACTGGCGCTTTTTACCGCAACAACTCAGAATACACAACTCAGAAAATAAAATACTGATACGATACCACATTGTTAGACTTTTGGTTGTAGTTTTCAGTCGAAGGGCAACAAAAGAAGCGACGTAAGACTTCTCTGCTTTCCTAGCGATAAGAAGAGGGGAAAAGAATGGGAAGATGCCTATGGACGAATAAAACTTCCTAAAGACCTCTTTGTTCTCTCCACTTTTGCCTTTTAGTCTTTTAGTAGACCACAGCTACTGAAAGAGCTTACAAACGGCTGAGACAAGAAACGCTAGATGCCATCTGTTAGGATGTAAACATGCCGACGCGCGGCTGCTAGAGGAGTTTCTCAGCGCGGATTTCCCTCGAGATCCGGCCCGTTTACACTCCTTGTGGGGAAAAATCGATGGTACAGCATTTGGTTTAAACCTGTACTTATATCTATCACCACCTGTAAGCTCTTTCAGTAGCTGTGGTCATCATATCAGTATTTTATTTTCCGAGTTGTCTATTCCGAGTTGTGTTGTGGTAAAAATAACAACAGGTAGCACTAGGTGCTCACCAAGTGCAACCATTTTACGTCATCAGAAAAATGGCGCCCCCATAGTTCAAAATATGTATAAAACGATGTGATTTTTTAAAAATAACATAAATCTTTAATGGGTTTTCTACTACATATTTCAGTAAGAGACATCATTTATCTTATATTAAGCCATAGAAGTCTTAATACCCAGGGATCCCTTTAATAAAAAAAAAAAAAAAACTTATTTTATATTTATTTATTTATATTTTATTAATTTATTTGAATTTTAAAATATAATTAAATAACATATTTACATCAAGCCAAGATTAAATTACACGTGAAATAGAAGCCTTTTATATTTATTTATTTATTTATTTGAATGATAAAATATAATTAAATTATATATTTACATTAAGCCAAAATTAAATATTACTTAAAAAACTGATTTATATTTATTTATTTATTCATTCATTTGTATATTCATTTAACTTAGAAAATTATATATAAATTATATATTTATATCATGTCAAAGATAAATTTTGCATACAAAAAATGAAGCCCTTTTTAATTCATTTATATTTTATTTCTCTGAATTATAAAAATATAATTAAATTATATCTTTACATCATGGTATTCTTGATAATCTTCTTGAACATTCCAGACATGCACCAATATTCATGAGCCAAATCTTCATTATTGTAGTATTTATCATTTCTCATGCCTTATTGTGTCTACACAATTATGTCTAGTTTCAGATATTGCAATTAAACCCAATTATCCAACACATCCTGCTCTCCATTTGTGAAAGATAACAGCACCATATTCAGTACTGCGCTGATATTTGCTCAGTCTGACATAATGCATGAGGCTGCTGAAAGCTTTTCATGGGCTGGACTGAATTCACTTTTCCTGAAGATCAATATCTTTTGAATCAATGTAGAGGCACATCCCTCTCTGGATCCTTATACTGATTCCATCTTTCGCTAATGTGCTTACCTCTGCCATTTGAAACTCAGTCAAAAGCCATTTGGCTTACTGTGCATATTTTCCTGAAGTGTCTGCGGTCTGGCACTAATGTCTTCCTGTACCTACCAGGCAATTTAGTGTATTTATTACTTGTTTTATACTGTATACCAATGCTGTATTGATTACACACTGAGTCTCCACATTAATTCAGTACTAAATATTTAACATGTCCATTACTAGACTGATAATTTATAAACACTTGCTTGGAATTAAGGTTTCTGAGGCATTACATTTTATTACTAAATTAAAATGTGTTATTAGTTAAGGTTTAATTTCACTATATTTCACCCTGAAATCAAAAGAAATTAATATATTTGCATAAATTTATATTTTACAGTATACATATAATTGTATTTTACTTAAAGAAAATGAAGTGTATTTTAGTACCGTATTTTAGGATTTATTGCATTGTTACATTATTTTAATGATAATGTGTCACATTCACATATTTTAAAAACTGAATTTTTAGCATAATCACTCCAATCTTTAGTGTTACAACATTATCAGTGTTATCAACGTTAAAGAGTTTATTTAATATTTAATATTATTTTATTATGGTGGATTTTTTGTAACTGAAACGAAAAGGAAGTTCAAAAGAACATCATTTATTTGAAATAAAAATCTTTCACTACAATATAAATGTCTTTACTTTCACTTTTGATTAATTTTATGCATCCTTGTTGAATAAAAGTATTAATTTCTATATTTAATATATTTATTTTATATAGTAATTTATGTATTATATATATAGTTTTTGTGGTTTTGCGACATACAGAGCATACAGTATCTCTATACCTCTCACTAAAGCTGTGTGTCTTTATAGATCCTGGCTAACATCATCATCTTCATCTGTGGAAATGTGGCGGGAGCCTATCACAAACACCTGATGGATCTGGCTCTCAAACAGACGTACCATGACACCTGCAACTGCATCAAGTCCCCCATCAAACTGGAATTCGAGAAGCATCAGCAGGTACGACCGAGAGGGATGCACAGATTGCCTGTTGCTTTCAAAGAATGGATAAACAGCGCTGAACTGCGTGGTGCCCGGTCCTTCGGGGAGCAGGAAGTTAATGTAGGCCTCGTTTGGGGAGATATCAGATAGGCTTAAGCGTGAGTCATTTCTGCAGCTGTATCGAAGAGATCATTATATCACCACAATAGGCGGCTAATATCCGAAGGCGGAGGGGGCCGAGAGTTGCATTGTCCCAAAATAGCTTTGTTTCCCCCCAGCGCTCTGTTTCCTGTTGGATACGGGTGGGGCGGAAGTCTGTACAGGGCCTCTCGCTTGCCTGGGTTAGTTGTGCTTATTGCTGTTTTGTGTGAAATAATGATAAAGTGTCTCTCTATGGCGATGGCTGAGCGAGTGAAATATGAGCGGTGAGATAAAGGCAGATCACTGGCGGCACTTCTGCTCCATCAGGAATTATCACTCTCACTCGGTGAAATATCACCCTGCTCCAGCACATGCCCTCGGCTCCATTACTCTATGAATGTTATCGGAGTTGGTTTTTTTGGGCTTTCCTGGCAGAACAATTACAGAGAGCAAAACAAAGACAATGTTTCGCTCACTCACTGCTCGGCGTGATTGAATCGTGTACGTATGTTCTGTGAGTGCTTCAGCAGGCGCGTTTCCTTCATTTACCTCCTGCAGAGCTGCGCACTGGCTGGTCATTCCAATCAGAACATTAGTTCAGCACAGACCATCAGCCTAATTACGGATACGCCTCATTTTACATTTCAAGGGTGAATAAAACATTACCTTTAAATGATATTTTGTGCTGAAAAGAGTAAAAGCACAGCGCAGGATTTGCAACCCCCTAAACCAAATTGTTACTCTGTGTTATGGATATGAATGATACCGCAAATATTTACTTTTAAATATATAGACTACCCCTTTTTAATGTTTTTGAAAGATTTATTTGAATAAAAATACAGTAAAAATAGTAATATATTATTATATTTTAAAACAGTTGATTTCTATTTGAATAAGTTTTAAAATATAATTTATTCCTGTGATGCAAAGCTGAATTTTCAGCATCATTGCTGCAGTCTTCAGTGTCACGTGATCCTTCAGAAATCATTCTAATAGGCTGATTTGCTGCTCAGGGAGCATTTGTGCTGATTAATATTTTTTGAAAGCCATTTTTGCATTTGCATTTTTAAGGATTCCATGCTGAATAGAAAGATTTTTTTTAAAGCGCAGTGCAAAATGTTGCCGTCAAATGAAACAGTTGCCATGCAAACTTGGTACTGTGAACTAAAGCTTGCAACGCTTGCCCCGCCTCTGTGGTCTTCTGATTGGTCCACTCTTCTGGACTTGACACCAATGAGCGAGGCGGCCTGTGAAATTTTAAATTCTTTTATCTTGACGTGGCGCCTCGAAAACACGGTGCCAATGTGTGAGATGCTGAGCGCAACGGTCATACGTGTCCATCTAGTGCATGCTGTAAAAAAAAATAAAAAAAGTATTCTGTGTGAACGGCCCCTAAAACTCAGGTTACAGGTTACATACATACTGTATGTCTAAGTGATGTATGTGAAATCTAGTCCTCAGTGTGGTTTTGGTGATATTTTATGACTTACGATTGGATAAGATATCCAAACAGAACATCACATTTTGCAAATTAATATTTGTGCACTTTAACAGAGCAACAATCATGCCAAATTATACTCTAGACAAAGGACCACAAGATGGATTAATGACATCATTTCCTTTAGCAATCACTCTGTCAGACCACAGCGCATGCACCCATTAGAGTGGACAACCTGCTTTGATTTGTCTCATTTTTGATAATAATGCATTAATGGACTGTTATTTAAAAGCACTCACGTCGTCTTCTGAGTACAATGGTAAAAACTGTACAGTAGAAATAATTTCTCCTCTTTTCCTGCAGTCACAATCAGCACATGGCACACACCCCATTATTTTGTTTTCTTTTATTTGACCCTCATTAAACAGGGTGGTCTCTGAGAGGAAAACAAAGGGAACAGGGAAAAGTGACGAGATAATAAAAAGAGAAATGAATGGGCTTTTCAGACCTCAAACACAGTCCTCTTCTATATTTCACATTGTTCTTAGTTTTCTTTGGGTTATTTGTTCTCTGTAACCCTATGCTAACCCGCATTCAAGTGTGATGCATTACTTAACCCCGGGTTGAAAATGGACTTAATTAGTGGTTGACCAATGAGGGTTTTACATGGTCAAAGCAAATGGGATATATAATGAACAACATTTATTTAAGTACAACATTTATTTAAAATTCAAGTAACAGAAAATTTTTCATTGATCGTGCTGACCACTTCTGTTAATCAACCAACTGTGCACAGTTCTCAATTGATGCCAAAAATTTAAAAAAGCCAAATCTTGGTCATTTAATCAGCCTAGTTGGTAAGATCTCTAGCATTAACATGGTTAAAAAAAAAAAGATACAGTGTGTAGTTTAATAGATTTCAGCTGTTTAAATTCAGAACATCATCTGGGTAAATAATGTCTACATATGCTCTTTGGTACAATCACAAATGTTTCTTTTAGAATTTGTTTTTTTTTGTTTTTTTTTAGTTCATTAGCAGCAAGAGACATCTGTTAGTTACACTGCTATGATTCAATCTGTTCATCCACCTCGATTATTTTTCTCTTATTTTCTGTCTGTCGTTCTACCAGCCATCCATTATTTGTGAAAAAAATAAAAATAAAATATATATAATATACAGCGGGTAAAATAAGTATTGAACACGTCACTATTTTTCTCAGTAAATATATTTCTAAAGGTGCTGTTGACATGAAGTTTTCACCAGATGTTGGTAACAACCCAAGCAATCTATACATACAAAGAAAACAAAACAAATAAGTTCAGAAATTAAGTTCTGTGTAATAAAATTGAATGACCCAGGGAAAAAAGTATTGAACACACTTACTGAAATATATTTAATACTTCGTACAAAAGCCTTTGTTGGTTATGACAGCTTCAAGATGCCTCCTGTATGGAGAAACTAGTTGCATGCATTGCTCAAGTGTGATTTTGGCCCATTCTTCCACACAAACACAAACAGTCTTCAAATGTTGAAGGTTCCGTGGGCCTCTTCTATGAACTCTGATCTTTAGTTCTTTCCATAGATTTTCTGTTGGATTCAAGTCAGGTGATTGGCTGGCCATTCTAGCAGCTTTATTTTCTTTCTCTAAAACCAATTGAAAGTTTCCCTGGCTGAAATGTCCACCCTTGTTTCATCTTCATCTTCATCTGATATCAATTTCCACTAACAAGGGGCAGGATTCTTTTCTAATTACTGATTGGCTTTCCTTACCTTTTTGCACCTCCCTTTCTTTATGTGACATGTAACTACCACCCGCCTCTCTTTTCAACCAAAAGGAGCGTCTTTTGCTGTCCCTGTTGCCCGCCCATATTGCGAGGGTGATGAAGGCAGAGATCATTCAGAGACTGAAGGGGCCTAACTTTGGCCAGGCGGAAAACACCAACAACTTTCACAACCTCTACGTACAGAGACACACCAATGTAAGGTAGGACTTGTGACACACATACTAGCATATCCGTGCGCTCAGCTGATTTATTTTAGGCAGCCTAGAAAATATATACATATCTTATACACCGCACCTGCTTTCCGCCGAACTGTCATAACCACAATAGATCCTGTCACACCATCCTGCCCTCCTTCAGTCTGCACACAAAAAACAAGCTATTCATCAACCTAGATATAAGTAGCTCTCTTTTAAAAGTGCCTAGACACCTTTGTATGCTTCTATTAAAAAGACAAACACAATCTTCAGCTAAATAGGGCAAACTGTTGAAGAGAGGCTCTCAATCAAAACACAAATTTAATTTTGTTCATTGCATTGAAGGACAAATAGTTTTCTGGTTTGGAAGCAATATTGCTTTCTACTTCAATATCCCTTTGATCTGTGAGGTTGATTGTTGCTCTGCTCATTCTCAGTGTAACTGACTGAAGGAAAAAGCGAAGAATATTTTCTTGGCATAATGTTCTGTATATCTAATTCACGATGGATTTCACAGAGGATCTTCCAGGGCAGGCCATGCACTCATGTCATTAATGTTACTGAAGGATGTTGGCAGTATTAGAGGAGCATTTCAGGTTCAGTAAAAGTTAAGTTGGATAGCATTTGTGGCATAATGTCAGTTACCATAGAAAATATTTTTATTTATTCAACAGTTCTGGTCCTCAAATTTGATCTGCCGAGCAGCATTCCAAGAGCACTGATATACAGTCCAACAGCACTTTTAACAGTTTGTATCACTCTGTTCGTCTGTGTTTGTTCCAAACAGACAGCCAGTCTGTTATTGGTGGAGATTTTTAGTGACTCTTTCTTCATTTTACATTGATACACCTGTAGGTGGCAACAAGTAAATGACTTTGACATTGAATCATTTAGTTCAGTCACCAATTCGCTGAAAAACACAGATTCATTTAGAAGCAAAATAAGTTACTCTCTTTATGAGTGAGTTATTGAATCATTCACCGATCCATTTATTGAAATGAAAGGAATGAAACAAGTTACTCTTTTTATGAGCGAGTCGTTGATTAAATCACTCAACAATTCATTGAAAAGCCAACACGTATTCTCTCCCATATTGTCACATGTTGATGCTTGGTCAGGACCCCTTGGTGTCACTTTTTAACACATAGTGTTAATGGTAGCAAAATTATTACCCAATATATAAATTAATCATAACGATAAAATTCCGGGTCTAGGGTCCTGACCAAGCGAGTTCGGAGTGAGAATGTGTTGGAAAAACACAGATTTATTCAAGAATTAAACAAGTTACTCTCTTTGTGAGTGAGCCATTAAATAATTCACTCAACAATTCATTGAGAAACACAGATTTATTCATAAATAAAACAAGTTACTCTCTTTATGGGTGAGTCGTTGAATAATTTACTTAACCATTTCATTCAAAAACACAGATTTATTGAGGAACTAAACAAGTTTCTCCTATGAGTGAGTCATTGAATCATTTACTCATCCAATTCATTCAAAAATATAGATTCATTCAGGAGCTAAAGAAGTGATTGTGAGTTATTGAATCTTTCGCTCAAGTCGATGATTAATTCAGTAACACCAATACTGAGTGTTGCTCAGAGATGCAAGAGCTGATTCTCCTGTGGCTTTGTTTAGAACTGTTTTCTTTGGCTGAGAAAAATAGACAAAATAACTCTCAATATTATATTAAAATGCAACTACATTTGTAGTTTGTTAAATTGTTGTATAAGTGCAGTATCACAAAATCATGCTGTTGTTCTAAAAATCAGCACGGCTGTGTTTTTAAGGATGTTTCAGTACTGGAAAACAAGAAAAATGCTTATTCAGAATATACTTATTTGCAAGGTGCGCATTAATTGCAGTACAAAAGCATCATTTCATACTCTTTACCAGTTTGCATAACTCTCCTTTTCTTGAACATTTTAATATTTTCCACAGCATTCTGTATGCAGACATTGTTGGATTCACGCGTCTGGCCAGTGACTGTTCGCCTGGAGAACTGGTCTACATGCTCAATGAGCTCTTCGGCAAATTTGACCAGATAGCCAAGGTATCATATGTCCTAACAGGCATGAGCTATAGCCCGTGTGACAACTAGATCCAGTCTTTCCTAATAATGACATACTTTCACATTGATATGATGATATATTGTATAGAATATAATGTCTACTACACCTGCTGTCTTGATGGTTTGTTTGATGCAGGATAACGACTGCATGCGGATCAAGATCCTGGGTGACTGCTATTACTGTGTGTCAGGGCTGCCAGACCCTCTGACTGATCACGCCAAGGACTGTGTGAAGATGGGGCTGGACATGTGTGAGGCCATCAAGTAAAAGAGCACGCTGTCTTTCTCAAACTAGATTATAATTGGTCCATCACAGCAATCTGTACTAAAATATGTTTGCATAATAACCACCAAACTGTATAATTGACCTTTGTCACAGGAAATTGTTGTTTCCTACTTAGCTGTGCTAGTTTAAATGTCTGTGCAAACACGGTGTAAAATTCAGTCTCAATAGGCAAATTTAACCTAAATATAATTGGCATACAATGCCGTACGGTTGCCAGCCTGCGGAACACCTGCTGGGCGTCCCATAAGCCAGTGCCTATCAGGATTTATTTTGAGATAATGACCAGCTGATTGTACATTATCCATTTTCCATTTCTTCATTAGAACAAAAAGACCCCTAGAGTTATATCTGCTTCAAAGTCCTAAAACCACTACACATGAGCTGTTTGTCACATTATACCCTTTCATCATCCACAAAAGACCATTTCTGTGTCCTTTTTCCCGTGGTGTCTGTCTTTTCAAGCACTACTCTCTCAGGCTGAAATCACCCTCATACTCAAGAGGCTCAGATGTGTGATATTGTTGAAACCCACACATTCTCCTTTTCGTCTCTTTCTCCATCTCAAAGTGCAGCCCCTTTTTCCAGTCCCTTTCACGATTCCTCACCCATTCTTCATTCTTCCGCTCTTCTGCCACACATTTGCTTTCCGTTACGCTACTGCAATCTATTTCTTTCACACACACACAAATCCATTTTAGGGGGTAATCGAGAACCCTCCAGTATATTTTCCAACATGACATAGCTCAGGCTGAGAGGCTCCTGGAAATAAGAATGGTGTGTGACAGATACCCTGAAATGATCTGTCAGAGAAACACACACACCTCCAGGGGTGCCATGCACCTTCTTTTTTTTTGAGGCAGCACCAGTGGCTAGTTCTGTTTTGTTTTGTTTTGTTTTGTTTTGTTTTTTGTTTCATTTTGCGTTTTGATTTGTTTTGTTTTGTTTTGTTTTGAGGGAGCACCAGTGGCTGTTTTTCTTTTGTTGTTGTTTGTTTCTTTTGAGGGAGCACTGGTGGCTGTTTTTTGTTTGTTTGTTTGTTTTGTTTTTTGAGGGAGCACCAGTGGCTGTTTTTTGTTTGTTTGTTTGTTTTGTTTTTTGAGGGAGCACCAGTGGCTGTTTTTCTTTTGTTGTTGTTTGTTTCTTTTGAGGGAGCACCAGTGGCTGTTTTTTGTTTGTTTGTTTGTTTGTTTTGTTTTTTGAGGGAGCACCAGTGGCTGTTTTTTGTTTGTTTGTTTGTTTTGTTTTTTGAGGGAGCACCAGTGGCTGTTTTTTGTTTGTTTGTTTGTTTTGTTTTGTTTTTGAGGGAGCACCAGTGGCTGTTTTTTGTTTGTTTGTTTTGTTTTTTTGAGGGAGCACCAGTGGCTGTTTTTGTTTGTTTGTTTGTTTTTGTTTTTTGAGGGAGCACCAGTGGCTGTTTTTGTTTGTTTGTTTGTTTGTTTTTGTTTTTTGAGGGAGCACCAGTGGCTGTTTTTTGTTTGTTTGTTTGTTTGTTTGTTTGTTTTTTGAGGGAGCACCAGTGGCTGTTTTTGTTTTTTTGTTTGTTTTGTTTTTTGAGAGAGCACCAGTGGCTGTTTTTGTTTGTTTGTTTGTTTTTGTTTTTTGAGGGAGCACCAGTGGCTGTTTTTTGTTTGTTTGTTTGTTTGTTTGTTTTGTTTTTTGAGGGAGCGCCAGTGGCTGTTTTTGTTTGTTTGTTTGTTTTTGTTTTTTGAGGGAGCACCAGTGGCTGTTTTTGTTTGTTTGTTTGTTTTTGTTTTTTGAGGGAGCACCAGTGGCTGTTTTTTGTTTGTTTGTTTTGTTTTTTTGAGGGAGCACCAGTGGCTGTTTTTGTTTGTTTGTTTGTTTTTGTTTTTTGAGGGAGCACCAGTGGCTGTTTTTTGTTTGTTTGTTTGTTTGTTTTGTTTTTTGAGGGAGCACCAGTGGCTGTTTTTGTTTGTTTGTTTGTTTTTGTTTTTTGAGGGAGCACCAGTGGCTGTTTTTGTTTGTTTGTTTGTTTTTGTTTTTTGAGGGAGCGCCAGTGGCTGTTTTTGTTTGTTTGTTTGTTTTTGTTTTTTGAGGGAGCACCAGTGGCTGTTTTTTGTTTGTTTTGTTTTTTGAGGGAGCACCAGTGGCTGTTTTTGTTTTTTTGTTTGTTTTGTTTTTTGAGAGAGTACCAGTGGCTGTTTTTGTTTTTTTGTTTGTTTTGTTTTTTGAGAGAGCACCAGTGGCTGTTTTTGTTTTTTTGTTTGTTTTGTTTTTTGAGAGAGCACCAGTGGCTGTTTTTGTTTGTTTGTTTGTTTTTGTTTTTTGAGGGAGCACCAGTGGCTGTTTTTTGTTTGTTTGTTTGTTTTGTTTTTTGAGGGAGCACCAGTGGCTGTTTTTGTTTGTTTGTTTGTTTTTGTTTTTTGAGGGAGCACCAGTGGCTGTTTTTTGTTTGTTTGTTTGTTTGTTTGTTTTTTGAGGGAGCACCAGTGGCTGTTTTTGTTTGTTTGTTTGTTTTTGTTTTTTGAGGGAGCACCAGTGGCTGTTTTTTGTTTGTTTTGTTTTTTGAGGGAGCACCAGTGGCTGTTTTTGTTTTTTTGTTTGTTTTGTTTTTTGAGAGAGCACCAGTGGCTGTTTTTGTTTTTTTGTTTTGAGGAAGCACCCGTGTTTTTTGTGTGTTTGATTTTTGTTTTGACATTATTTTTTGTTTAAGCAATTTAATACTGGTCCACAAACTTGAACAGCACCAAACTAGCTTAATCCATCCTGCATAAAAGAAAAAAATCATGCTGGTCTAGACTGTTTTGTGCAGCAGGGACATGGTAACATTCAAACTGGCTTATATTAAACACAAGATGATGCGTTCCGTGTGCTGAATGAATATATACACAGGCACCAGACACACTCCCTCATAAACCAACACGTACCGCCGCAGCCCTGGCACCTTCTGATATTTACTTTGCTATAAATATTTCTGGTGTTAAGCCGAGTTATGTCAGTGAAATATGGTGCTATTTCAGTCATTTCAAAGGATGGAGGGAGAGCCTGAAGTGTGTACATGCTGTAAAAGAAATATCTTTCATGACACTGGAAGTACATACATTTCCCATACATTTCTTTCAAAACTTTGTAATAAAAAAATACTTTTAAAATATATTTTTATATACTTTTAAGAATATCTTTTATATATTTTAATTCTGACAATTGATTAAAATGCATTTGGAATTAATTACATGCTGATTAAATAATAACATGCTGATTAATTAATCAAATTTATCCAAATGAGTTACATAAATACATATTCAATTACACTATTGTGGCAAACAATGTGATGTTTTTTTATTATTATTTTAAAATGTATAAAATAGTAAACAAGCAAACTTTTCTTGTTATTTCAGGAAGGTGAGAGATGCTACCGGAGTTGACATTAACATGCGTGTTGGAGTGCACTCTGGGAATGTTCTCTGCGGTGTGATTGGCCTCCAGAAATGGCAGTATGATGTTTGGTCACATGACGTGACCCTGGCCAATCACATGGAGGCGGGGGGTGTACCTGGGTAAGATCTGAATATGACTTTTGTTTTTCCCCATTTCATGATTTTCACATATTTGCCACAAGTGCTATTATGCTCATGGAGGGTTCTTGACGTTAATAGAAATGCTCTGTTGAGAGCACAGTGAATGTGTTTTTGTGCTACTAATGAGTGTTCGTTGAATAACCCAAAAAAATAACATAAACGCAAAGCACTACATTCATTTTTCATATCTCGACTCTATTGTCTCTGTGGGCATTGGAACATTTGTGAAATACTCACATAATGCACCTGCTTTTGTGAAGTGTTCTTTCATTCGCCAGCCTGTAATAGTTGTGTGCTCCTCTCCAGACGGGTTCACATCTCTTCTGTGACACTGGAACATTTGAATGGAGCGTATCAAGTCGAGCCAGGCAACGGACAAAGCAGAGATTCTTACTTGAAAGAGCACGGCATCATCACGTACCTAGTCATCAACCCGAAGGTAAAAAATGATGCAGTCCAGCTTCTACGTTTATAAATAACTAGACATTTTCTGAAGAAAACAGTGTTGCTTTGTGTTTGCTGGAGGTTTCTTACTGGCCCAAATCATGTTAGGGGCTTATAACAAACATCAGCTATGATAATAATTATTGTGGAAACAATAAAACCATTTTTTTTTAAATAAATAACTTAATTCTAAAAAACAAACGCATGTGTTTTTTACCCAGAAAATTATGATTAAAACAGAAGTATTAATCATAGCCGAATCATCATCTGCTGTATGATAGTTAATAAATCATATCATAATGTGTCTACTTATGCAACTTGAGCTTTTCAAATTAGCATTGCATTCAATTCACCTTGAGCACTAATTAGCATAATTACACTATTTAGACTGTGTGGTTACGCAAATGTGACTTTGTGGTCATATTTGACAACCCTGGGGAGAGGTTTATCAAAACACAAGTTCAAGGAAACGGGCATCAAGACCCAGAAGATTCCTGAACATCCGTCCATTCAGATGTGTGTGGGCTTTTCAGCCCACAGATATCATAATGCCTGGCACCATATATTCAAATAACAACGCCTATTCTTTTATTTATCCGGTGCCTTATTTACTTTTCAACAATGCATTTGCTTTGCCCGAGGTAACAAAAGCAGCAAATTTTTCTCATAAGAGACTCATACATTTATTTCTGTTCAGTTTGAGCCTTTCGGCCCTCTTATCATAACAGCCCACTGCACACCCACTCCCTCCACACTGCCATTATGATGACTGCATTTGAGTTTGGAGAGCTTTTGCTTGTTTGTTTAGTTGTTCTCTTTTCTTTTATCACCCTGTTGTTCAGTTAATGCCAATTTGCATTTTTTGTATTATTCTAATGAACGACTGTCATCAAGTCAAGCTGCTGTAAAGTAGACCATACAGATTTGAGGGAGCCACTGTTATCTTTTATACTAAAGCAAGGGTTTTCTATCATTTGGTGTCAAGCACCCTCAAATATGACAAACCTCTTGCAAGAGACCCCTTTCCTAAAATACATATTAATTCACGTTTAAAGCAGCTTTTTACATGAATGAATATGTATTTTAAAAAGCCTCACATTTTATATATTTTCATGTATAAAAGCCTATGTATATACAATATGAAATGTGAATACAACACGCTGTTTTCTCTCAAATTCTCTCTTTTCTCTCAAAATTTCCCCATAGAATTTAATTTAATTTAAAAAAATTCTTTATTTATTTTTTAATTAAAATTTTTTTTTTTTTTTTTTAAATTTCATTAATAATCCTATGTACCTGTGTGCTAATGGAATCTGAATCATAATTTAGAACTGTAATTTGGGTCCTAAAGGAATCAATAGGAATATTTTAAGAAAATCTGCTTACAATCAAATTAGGTTATACTGAATGAACGTACTCGGGAACGAGTTCCGCATCGCTAGACGCTAATGGGAAAACTTCTTTTTCTCCGAGGACTGAAGACTTTTTCAATCACACAGTGTAATTGCACAGCCATTGGTTCGTGCAGTGTATTAAAAACGAACCAATGGCTCGGCAGCGGTGCCAGAATGGGCGGGGCCATCTGGCTATATAAGCAGGCATTTCGCCATAGGATCTCAGGTAAATTTGACTGAAGTGACGACACTGAGTCGTGCAGCGTCATGGCACGGCAATGTACGCAGTAAAAATGAAAAATAAGTTCAGCAGTGAAAGTTGTCTTTTGACACAAAGAGGTCGACCTCTGCCTTCCCAAAGATCTCCCAGATTTTCTGAACCGTTTGCGGGTGGAGCATCCACTCGTCTGAGGGGATGTTGCTCCGAGATAGCATGTCTGCTCCCTGGTTCAGCACGCCAGGCACATGTGCTGCCCTTAATGAACGTAGGTTGAGATTTGCCCACTCCAAGAGGCACCTTACAATCTCAAAAGGCGTTTCGAGGTGAGCCCGCCTTGGCGATTTATATAGGCCACCATGCTATCCGAGCGGACTAGCACGTGGTGTCCCTTCAGGTCCGGCAGGAAGGTTTGAAGCGCTCGACATACTGCAATCATTTCGAGGCAGTTAATGTGTAACCTGTGTTGGAAGCATCTGTCGAGACAACCTTCCTTCTGTAGACCATGCCCATCATCACGCCTTGTCTGAACCATTGCAGGTTCTTCCAGGGGGGCCAGGGCTGCAACGCAGGCTTGGCTCACCCTGACGCAGATGCGTCCATGACGCCACACGTGGGGCAGAATCAAAGGTTTCAACCAGTACTGAAGGGGTCTCATCCGGAGAAGGCCTAAGTGAAGTACTGGAGAAGCAGAGGCCATGAGGCCCATCATCTTTTGAAACGCTTTGTGAGGGTATAAGTCTCCGAGCTGTTGTCTAGCCAGTGCACAGTCTGGCGCGACTGCCGCCCTCATGTGGACTGAGTCGAAAACTGCTCCCAGGAACAAAGTTCGTTGGCTGGAGGACAGTGAGGTCTCGACAAAATTGATTCTGAGTCCCAGGCGCTCCAAGTGGCTGAGGAGGAGGGACCCGTGGGTTAACAGCTCTGGCTCTGACGGTGCCAGAATGAGCCAGTCGTCAAGGTAATTCAGGATACGGACTCCCATCTGTCTTAGAGGGGAGAGAGCCGAGTCCATGCACTTCGTAAAAGTGCGGGGATCCAGGGAAAGCCCAAAGGGCAGGACCGTGTATTGATAAGCCACTCCCTCGAAGGCGAATCTCAAGAATCGTCTGTGATGGGGGGCTATCTGGATATGAAAGTAAGCGTCCTTCAGATCCAGCAAAAATAACCAGTCACCTGGGCGAATTTACGAGAGGATCTGCTTCAGAGTAGTCATTCATGAGGGTGCGGTTCAATAGTCTTAGATCGAGGATGGGCCGAAGGCCGCCATCCTTCTTGGGGACGAGGAAGTAATGGCTGTAGAAGCCTGACTCGCTCTGAGCCTGTCTCTATGGCTCCTTTTGTCAACAGATTCATTACCTCGGCTCGAAGAACGTGAGCTTGCTCTGCAGATGGAAAGGTGGAGACTTCGAGCAAACTGAAGCTAATATCCTCACTTTATAATCTCCAACACCCAATGAGACACTCCGGGGATGGCCTGCCAGGCCTCAGCCCGTGTGACAAAGGGTTGGATTAGCTCGGGTAGAGAGCTCGACACTCATGGTGACTAGAAGAGGAAATTTGCTCTCTTTTGGAAAATGTTTGTTTTTTGTTTTTTCCTTGGCACTTGGGAAGCAGGTAGCGTCTGACCAAGCGTGAGCGCTGTCGAGGCTCAGGCTTCTGTGCAGGCTGAGTGGGCGATGGCGCAGGTTTCGCTGGCTGTGCTGGAGGAGGTCTGGAGCGACTGGTAGCCGTTGCAGAGCTGGATTGTTTAGGCAAGAAGTGTCGCATAGCCTGGGACAACTTCTGTGCTGCAGTGAATCGCTCCGCAAAACCCTCGACCGCAGGTCCAAACAGCCCCGCAGGGGAGACTGGAGAGTCGAGGAAGGGGACCTTGTCAGCCTCCTTAATCTCTGTGAGGTTTAGCCATAAGTGGCACTCCAGCACCACTAAGTTGGCCATTGACCTCCCTATAGCCTGACTCATCCATAGCCTGGAGGAGTTTGGCCTGGAAGACCTGTAGCACGACCATGGAGTGCAGAGATGAGGTGGCCTGCCCGTCGGAGGAGTACGCTCGTCCAGCGAGGGCAGAGGTCATTCTGGATGGCTTGGAGGGGTGAGCGACCTTAGCCTTCCATCCATTGGCAGTGGGCGGGCAGGGGTGTGCAGCCACTGCTTCATCGAGAGGAGGCATCCTCTTGTAACCCTTTTCCTCACCGCTGTCCACTAAGGAGAGAGCAGAAGAAGAGTTAGAACGGAGGTGGTCCGAGTAGGGAGTGTGCCACGACTTCGTAAGCTCATCGTGGACCTCCGGAAAATACGGAGAGGCTCGCTGATGAGTGGGCTCCTCCGGCGTGGACTACTCCAATCCCAGCTCTTCAACTGCCTTAGAGAGGATGCGGAAAAGTTCGGCATCCATCCCTGGCTTGGAGTCGCTGGGCTCAGCAGATGGAGAGGGGGTGGGGTCAGCAGTAGAACCCGAAATATCCTCTGTGTCTGATGCTATTAGAGACATGCTGCACAGGTCCCCAGGAGGAAGAAAATGGGAGGGCGCGAGGTGAGGATTCGCTCTCTAAAAAGAGAACGATCCAAGCGCGCAGAGTGGCGAGACTCATGTTCACGCAGTGTGAACAATCCATCTCGCTCAGAGCGGCATCTTCGTGGGTTTTAACCCAGGCAGGAAACACACTCAGAGTGGCCGTTACCGTCATGCAGGTTTGACGGCGCGGCATTTGCAATAACGGCGTTGCTCATTTAGAGAAATTTGCTTTTAGGCTTGCCGGATGGCAGCAGGGGATGAGCTGGTATCTGCGGAGATGGCTAAAGCGAGCTCGAGAGCAAGCGAGAGGTCGCAGAAGAAAAGGCAGCTTCTATCCGCAGTCCCGAGTGTCAGCGAAGGGAGAACGTCGTCGCTGAAGGAGAATTGATCTGAGATCCTATGGCGAAATGCCCACTTATAAATCCAGATGGATTCTGGCGGGCTTCAGCACCATAGGCTCGTGCAGCACCGTTTTTAATACACTGCACGAACCAATGGATGTGCTTGAAAAAGTCTTCAATCCTCGGAGAAAAAGGAGTTTTCCCATTAGCGTCCAGCGACGCAGTATGTATGAGTGAAGTATCGAAAGGGAACATGTTAATACAGTTAATCAATTAATCCAGTTTTAGGACCTTATTCGATTTTCATCAGATTCTTGGAATGCTTGTGTTTGATTCCATAAAGATCTTTTACAGTTGGTTCTAAAATCATGATTGAAATCCAGTCCTGTACACCAGTGGCTTTGGAAGTGGTTTTGCTTCAGGACCCAGATATTATATTGGACATCAAGTAGTGACTTGACATAGTACCAAAATTGTTTAGGATCCCAAAGTACACAGAAATATCTTGAATATCAGTATCAGATCACGTAATACACTTGAATCAAAAATGTATTATAAAACACATCTGTGACCCACCACTTCAGTACATATTCTTGTTCGATTTTTTTGGATTTCTGTGCTGTAACACAAACATTTAGACTCGTATTCATGCTGTGTTTGTACTTTGTGCTTAGGCAGAAAAACGGAGTCCCCTGTTACCTGCTCGGCTTCGTCCCACTCTGGATGGGGCCAAGATGAGGGCATCTGTCCGCATGACGCAGTACCTCGAGTCCTGGGGAGCGGCCAAACCGTTTGCTAACCTCCACCATCGAGACAGCATGACCAACGAGAACGGCAAGATCAACACACACGTGAGTTAACCTGAGCACACACGCAAAAAATACTGTCCTTCTGATGAAAGATTTAAATGGTGATTACTGTCATCAGGACTAGTTTGTATTTGAAGCACTTAATAGTGCTCTATTAATTACATTTGTGAATTTTTTTCTTACAGGATGTGCCCTTGGGGCAGTACAACTTTCAGCAAAGGTCTGAAAGGTCTGGTTTTTTTGACTGTTCATTGCTTTATATAACATAAAAAAGCAAAAATCTAAATTCAAGTGAATAACCTTTCAGAACATTCACGCTGACCTCATTTACATTTACAAGTCTCTCTCCCTCATTGTTCTGCACTTTCAGAACAAAATCGCAGAAAAAGAGATTTGAAGAGGAGTTGAATGAAAGAATCATTCGCACTATTGATGGCATTAACTCACAGAAGTAAGCATTCATAATGCATTTCATCTTATCCATATGGAGTAACTCATGAATTGCTAAATAGCTAAATGTTAACAAGGATCAAGTCTGACCTCACAATCATATTTAAATCAGCAAAAAATAAAAAAGTTTTTTTTATTTTGAAAAATGTAAATATATATATATATATATATAATTTATTTATTAACATTTTTATATATATATATTTCATATTTATTTTATTTTTATTTTCATTTGTTTATTATATTTATCTCATTTTCATTTAAAATGTATTTAGTAAAATAAAAACAAATATAATAATTTATGGAATATTAAATAATAAAATAATTAAATTAAATAATTATTTTTTATTTATATTAAATAGAAAAATACAACATGTTTGACAGTTCGTTTCACATTCAGAGCATTTCCTGCATCAGTGTCACTCAACAAGCTATTATAATAGCGATTCATCGTGACAATGAGAATTTAATTGTTAAAAATGACTTAATGTATGCTTTCTTTCCATCAGACAGTGGCTGAAGTCGGAGGACATTCAGAGGATATCTCTGTTTTTTCATAATAAGACACTCGAAAAAGAGGTACATTTCACCTTGAGATGTGTCATTGAATGGCAATTACTTCACTGTAAAGAGAAATCTGCATCTGAACAAAAACGTATAGAAAACCGTAAGAGCTGAAATATATATATATATATATTTTTTTTTTTTTTTTCTAACAGTACAGAGCCACAACTCTGCCGGCCTTCAAGTACTACGTCACTTGTGCTTGTCTCATTTTCTTCTGCATCTTCATAGTGCAGGTCTTAGTCTTGCCAAAGTAAGTGCCATCTCCACCACATCTTCCAAGTATCTCATTGTCTTTTGCAATGCAATTACGCCACTGTCTCCCACAGCATTTAGACCAAGTGACGCATAATAATATTACATTTCTACAAAATTGAGAGAAAATGAGTGCAACGATTAAGACCAGGATGATGGGAATGTCAATGCCTGCCTGAAAAGACAGCCCTGAGCAGACAGTTATAGATTTTTTTTTTTAATCAGTGGCCAATCTGGTTTGGAAATGATGTCTCCCTTTTGAATGAAGTCAGACAGAAAAATCTATGCAAGACGTCACCCTAATTTACTGCTCATGTTGACCGAGAACACATTCACAAGAGCCGAGACCACAGCGCTTTCTCTCAAGCTGAGTTCTCACTTCCTGACATTGATTTTATATCAGATTTATAGTAAGATATGGCACCACAAAGACTAGAACTGAACACTTTTGTTCCTATATTCAAAAAGCCATTAAAATATGTGATGCTTACTTGGGTTAATTTACATTCTCTAAACTTTGGCAACCCCAAAGCCCTAAATTTCAGCATCTAATTTGAAGCAGCATCTTAACCTTGAATCTTGATTAAAATAGATGTTTTGTTGTCATTTTAAGCAATCTGAATTTTTTTCTCCTATTGGACTATTAAACAGGTGAAAAATCCCCAGAGATCTAGACTGAAGAAGGCATTTGTTTACTAAAACGGTAACACTTTACAATAAGGTTCATTAGTTCACATTAGTTAACTACATTAGATAATATGAACTAAGAACCAACAATACTTCTACAGCATTTATTAATCTTAGTTAATGTTAATTTCAGCATTTACTAATGCATTATTAAAATCACGAGTTGTGCTTGTTATCATTAGTTAATGCACTGTGAACTAACATGAACAAACAATGAACAACTCTATTTTTATTAACAAAGATTAATAAATAGTGTAATAAATTTATTATTCATTGTTTGTTCATGTTAGTGAATACATTAACTAATGTTAGCAAATGACACCTTATTGTAAAGTGTTACCACTAAAACTATTGAAAATTGTTTTGCTGGAAAGCTAAAATAAAATATAAATATTATAAGATGTAATTTCATGCCTGCTCACCAAACTTACACAGGAAAAAACAGTAGACATTTGCCTTATTTGAAGTCAGTGTACCATCAGAATAATTTTGAAACTCAAAATTTTTCTGATAATGCATTCAGTTGCTTTAAGTTCTTAAGTACTAAAATTAATACAATTAAAGCGAAAAAATTCAAATATAAATATTAGAGAAAAAAAAACTTTTAAAATGTGAATGCTGCCTTAGCCACTTATTGAAATAAATAAAGTTTTTTAAATTACTAAAACTACTTTAAGGTAAAATAAAATTTAATAGATATCTTATCTTACAAATGATTGAAAAAATTAAACAAACTGAAATAATTTGGCAATAGCGAGAGATGTTATTTACACTAAGTGCTAATAGCAATGGATTCTATTTACACTAAGTGAAAATAGCTATAGCTTCCATTTACACTATGTTAAAATAGCAGTATTTTCTGCAATTTATATTACGTATTGCAAATAGTGGCAAATATCCAACCCAGGCTCATTCGAAATACAGTACATGCCTCTAAACACATTTCTGCAGCACCGATATACCTTACTGCACGTTTTGCAGCAGTTTCAAAGTGAAACGTCCAGTGAGTGGCACTAAACGGCGGGTTCAATACGTGACCCTGGCAGGTTTTTGTTACGTTGATATAGGCACGTATTGCTGTGTTCGTATTACGTTGCTTCAGGTGCGTATTGCGGTGGTTCATAATTCAAATATCTGAGGAGTATCACAAAAAGTTAATGCTCTATCGTGTTGGAAATATCCCCTACACCAAACCCAACCCTAAACCTACCTAATAGTGTTAACAAATGTAAAAGTGACACAAAAATGCATTTGTTGATGCAGCCGTGGTATTTGAACTTCCTTATGCGGAAATGAGCTTTTTTGTTGAACTGTAGTTTCACGGGTTCGTATCAGAGTTCTTCATCACTCGAGCAAACCTACTGAGTTAGAAAACTCACGCATATGAAGCTGGATATGTGATGCTAACCTTCAAATAATTAGGTTTTCAATTGTGGCAGGATGTTAAAAATGTTTTGAATTCATAACATAACATTCCTCAAGTAATTATGCAAAAATTAGGCTTTATTAAACAAAACTGTGGACCTGCAAATCATACTTTGTGTGAAAAGGAATAAAAGTTGTGGACGTTTTACTGCCTCTAGTGTTCATTTCAACTGGAAACTGCAGCGATTCGTATGTATAAGTATGTTTTTGAGTTTTGCAGAAATGTAGGTAGGGGCACATATTTCCAATGAGCCTATGTTGCAAAAATCTGCACCTCGGTATTGTAATACATTACAAAACAGTATGTAATAATAACATATTGAGTGCTGTCAATAAAGCCCTCCCTATACCTACCCTAACCCTACCCAATACTTCATTATCAGCTTTTTTCGTTTATTTTCCTTCATTTTTAATGAAAATAAATGCCTGTCCGATGTGAAAAGGGACAAGAACGAATTCAGCAAAAGGCGGATTCGAACTCGGGTCAATCGCGTCAAAAAAGTCTGCGCTATGTGTTTAACCACTGGAGCTGTTGTTTGACAGCTGTCTTTTGTAATGTTGACTAGCCCTACAACACGGTGGTGGCCAAAGTTAGTGTAAATAGCCTTTGCAAACAAGGCGGGCAATTTTAGGCTGAATTACTAAAATTACAAACAAAAAACTAAATCGCTAAATATATTTTTTTAACTATGTAAAGCCAAATTTAAAAAACACATTTAATAAAACTTACACTAATAATAGAGTGAAAACTGAACATATAAACATGAAAATATTAATAAATAATATAGTAGTATATAAATTATACAAAAATAACACTGATGTGGAATGTATCTCAAGACCAAAATGTCTTGATGCTGGATTTGAGTGCTATTTCGACCTGGAGCAAGTAGCAATCACCTTGCAATGACACAAAACACAGTAACAATGGCATAGTAGTGCTATACTAAGATTGGCTGATCATGTGAGACACAAACTATAGCAGGCATACACGGTTGATGAATACATAAACTTTGGAGTATCTCTGATGATTTTGTCTCTCTCAGAACCACCGTCCTTGGAGTTTCGTTCGGAATGGCCTTCCTGCTGCTCGCCTTGATCCTCGCCATTTGTTTTGCTGGTCACATACTGGTAAGTGTTGCTCGCACTTGTAGAAGTAAATATGAAGTAGCTTTCTTTGAGAGTGAATTGTCAGTAAATGAGCCAGGTTGGCTTGTCTGTTCAGTCTAGTCAGATGTTGACATGTTACATATTTTTCCATTTTCCATGGAGGAAATAACTGTGTACTGAAATGCCATTTAATAAATCGAGGTTTCCGCACATTTGAGACCCTCATCTTGTTAGAGAAAATGCCATACCAGGAGGAAAACGCACCATATCAAAACAAGATTGAAATTTCCTTGTTTTAACCCAAGGAACAACACTCTTTCTCTGCTCTTAGAGAGCGTCATCTATAATCAAATTACCAGCTACTTTGGACCTGTGGAACATAAATGGCTTAAGTAAATGTCAGCTGTATGTGTCTCTATTTTCTTTCCCCTGCTCTTTCTTTCTTAATATATTATGAAAGCTTAGAGCGAAATGGCTTATTCAATATTCAAAGGCCAGTAGATTCACTCATGGGAAATCGGGAAATCTGAAAGAACATGTTCTGGTCATATTCCACCCCAAAATCAGAAGAAAATTAAGCCTATTTTTATAACCGTTAAGGTTTACTGTATTGTAACATTATTTTCAAGCAAATATTATTTAAATTATATTTATACACTACTGTTCAGTAAGACTTTTTGTTTAAAAAAAGATATAATTTTACTTAATGATTCAAATAAATGCTATTCTTTTGAACTGTCAAAGAATCATAAAAAATGAATTTGTGTGTGTGTGTGTGTGTGTGTGTGTGTGTGTGTGTGTGTGTGTGTGTGTGTGTGTGTGTGTGTGTGTGTGTGTGTGTGTGTGTGTATATGTATGTGTATGTGTATATATATATATATATATATACACACATATATACACATATATTTAAATGTAATAATTATAGCATTGTGATATTTTTGCATTATGACCCCAAATTCTTATGAGAATATATATATATATATATATATGGAATACTTCTTAAGCATCAAATCAGCATTAGAAAGATTTCTGAAGGATCATGTAACACTGAAAACTGGAGTAATGATGGTGAAAATTCAACTTTGCATCACAGGAATAAATTATATTTTAAAATATATTAAAATAGAAAACAGTTGTTTTAAATTGTAATAATATTTCACAATATCACAGTTTTTGCTGTATTTTTTTTATCAAATAAATGCAGCCTTTTTGAGCATAAGAAACCTCTTTCAAAAACATGTAAAAATCTTACCATCCCCAAACGTTTTGAACAGCAGTGTGCATCATGTTAGTATTTGTTGTACTGCATTCATTTTTATTTACATTTATTTTTCTTTTAAATTCCAAAATCATTGTATTATAGTATTCAGTACTGAGAATCTATTGAGTATGACCTTTGAAAATGCTGAAAACTACTGAGAAAAATTCTCATTAGAATTTAGGGTCATAATGCAAAAACGTCACAATGCTATAATTATTACATTTAAAAATAGGCTTCAAAAATATAATTTGGGGGGGGGGTGACCTTGACAGATTGAACCTCATACACTCCATTGAATTCTTACTATAATCAACGTAACCTTTTTTTCTGTATATTGAGGCATCAATTGTTATATTTTTAGAAGACATGACCTTCTAAAGAACTTGAAGGGTTTTTATGCCGTTCACCCACCAGCTTGACTTGATTTGTCCATTAATTAACCAAACAGTTTCAGTTGAAGATTCAGAATTTATGATGATTAAAAAAATAAATCAAAAATAGGCCACACAGAATGGTGACATTGCGTTAGTCCAAAAACTTTTTTTCTGTTTTTGTGTCAAAAGAAAAGCAGCTTGAGTGATGATACTTTTTACTGGGCTGTTTGTTGTCTCTTTTTCATGCAGTAAACTCAAGTTCTCATGGGTTTGGGGATTGGGGGTGTGAGGGGCCATTTTTATAAAGCTCTGGCACTCACATTTTGAGTTTATTTTGTGGTAGGACTCTCTTTTGGTTTCACAGACAACTGTCAAAGTCATAAGTGCCTGGAGCTCTATGGAATTTAGTTAAGAGGCTTTCTCAGTTTTGTTTCCCATTTAGCTGATGTGATGTGAGATTTCACATTCAGCCCACTGATTTACAAATATAAAAGAGTGTTAAGGTTATCCAGTAGAAGTGCAATGTTTTAATATCGAAAGCTATTTTTTGTATAGATGATGTAACCAACGTGTGATTGACTGATGAGAGGGCTTCTCTACCTCTTTGGCTTCTTTTTGATTTAAGCCCAAAGCATTCTTGCACATGGTCTGGGTTAAGTGTTTTGTAAAGTGCTGTTCCACTGCAGTTCCGTTAATACTCATCCTGACAATGTAGCATGAACTGAGTTATTAAAGGTTACACGGCCTCTACAAACATTACATTAGTACTCCAGTCAGTACAAGGTGGGTTTAACAAACAGATCTCAGTTTCTTCAAGGCCACAATGTCTTATTTCAGATAAAAGTGCTCAGAGACAGGGGTTTGATCTTTTTTCATTCAGTTTAAATTTTGCTTGAATGGATAGTTTATTCAAAAATGAAAATTCTGTCACTATTTACTCAGCCTCATGTCATTCCAAATCCTCCTGTTTTCTCTGTGCAAAACAACCACTTTGGTCCCTTTTAGCCTTCACTTCTCTTTCAAAAGCCTCGAAAATGGGTTACCGTTAAATAGTTGTATGCTAAGCTACTATGCTAAACTGTAATCTTATTGAAAATAACTGAAAACACAAACAATGGGAAAAGTTGTTTGAGCCAATGAAATCGCTTTTGGGGTCCAAGGAGGGTCAGACTCTACAGGGGGACTGTACCAGCTATGTTTCAGAGGGGAAGAAGTCCTTAGTTTAGTCAATTGCATTTTTTGTTATATATTCACTCACTGTGAAGTTATGTTTATTAATGTGTCTCTGACTTGTGGGAAGAATCATAACCTTGAGCATTTGGAATAGAAGCAGATATGCTAATGACGTTGGTGGGAGTTAAGCTTGTTTTTTTTTTCTTTTCGTTTTTTTTTTTTTATTTTTTTTTCCCTTGTTGCCGTAGCAATGGGGCAAAGCATCCTCCTGCACAGTGCCCTGGCTCCCCAGCTCCTCTAAAGTCATCACCAACAAGCCCTGGATCCGACTTGCACTCACCATGGCAACCACTGCACTTATCCTAGTCATGGCCGTGTTCAACATGGTGAGCATCACTACTACTTAATACCTGGTCTGCCAGCTAGATTGGACTGCTTTTAAAATGACTGACATTTATTAGATTCAAATATAATTTGTTATTACTGAGCATGTTCAATAAGAGAAATATTCTGTGCTTGCTTTGGTTACGGTTATGGCAATATCGTGAACAGTCCACTGGCTTTATGGTTCAGTAATTCAGGGAACTCTTTAGAAATAAGGGTAATACTAAAATCTTGCTCTTGCCTAGTTTTTCAGACCTCTTGTGACCTAAAAGACCTTTGTCAAAGAGGATATTTTCCCCAAATAATATTACAAAATATCACTACACTATTAAAGCTCTGTTAGAAGTCCCAGTTTTGTGTATATAGAAAATAGGAGGGGACTAAGTACCAAGCCCTGAGGAACCTCGCAGGTAGTTAATGTGATATAGACACTGTTTAACTTCAAAGAAATGTGAAGAAAATACATGTGTGGTGGTACAGTTCAGCTCTTATCATGCCAAGATTGGAGAGCTTAGATCAGGTGATTTACTTGGTGAAAGACTGCAACATAAGACAGGTGACATAAAGGCCAGCTACCTTCTTTGTGAAATGGTGCACAATTTTCATTCCTAGCATACATAAACATACTGGCTATGAGAAATTTTGCAAGTATATTCTTATTCTACTAAGCCTAAACCTACCCTAACAGTCTACTCTGAGAGTTAGTAGACATGTAGTTACAAAGTTACTTATAGTTAGTAGACTGTCTAAAGTGGACTATCAAAATAAAGTGTAACCAAATATATTACATGACAAATTAATTTAGACAGTTGGCTGATAAATCAATCACCAGGTTTTGGCCCAGTTGGAGGGCTTTAGCAGTGGATTCTGTGGTGGTTCACAGTAAAGGGCAGAGTAGAATTAGTGTCAGCTGTCTGGTTGGATTCATCATTGCGGTTAGCGTCACAGTACTAGGGCTCTGGTCCAGTATGGATCTAATGATGTTATCCCTGAGCTCAAGTGATTGGTTGTCCCTGTGGGAGAGAAATACAAGAGGAATGTGACTGAATACTCTGGGTTTTGGTTTCACACATCTAAGATCAAGTGTTACATTGTTCAACTGGGCTTGTTAGAACTTCGATATTTTGTTATCTTGCAGTGACAGCCACGCATTTGTAATTGTGGCTTAAGTGTCAAAACATCCTTTGTCCACTGTATTTCTATAATAAACAAATTTAAGTAGTCACATACACCACAGAACAACATGCTTCAAATATCTCAGCACCTTTTCAATTAAATCCTGCACCAACTGGACAAAAACTGTATCCACAGAAGCTTCTATTCTGCCAAAGTTGGCAATCGGTCATCTCTGCTTTTCCCATCTGCTTGCAGCTCATTGATTTTTGTTGAATTTTGCACTTGTGTAAAAAAAAGTGTTATGAACTTCTATGAAACATATTTGTTACAAAATGCAACAGATGTGTTTAGCTAAGAATGATGGTATCTTTCTGCTGTAATGCTCTTAATTTTGTTTTCTCCATCTGTTGGGTTTTAAGTTCTTCTTAGGCGGAGACAGGATGGTAGCATCACCTCCACTCAACATTTCCAACAGCAGTATGGATGGTTCATATGGTCAAAACACAGACTCCTCAAACAACAAGTTCTACTTGCCAGTAAGTTGCAACAAATCTTGTCTCATGCCTTTTGCCCACAAATATCGGTAATTTGCTTCTCAGAAAAGAGTGAACTGAATAACCTTTTATTTACAGACCCACATGAAAACGTATTGTAAATCTTCTGTTGAGATGTTGTTTTCAAAAAAATTCTTTGTATCTGTCTTTGACAGAACAGACTTGCAGTGAATTATGAGTGTCATGAGATAGATCGATTTGTCTCATGCTTGCATCAGTATATAAGTCACTTTATACTGTGCGTGAGCGACTTTGTAGTGACATTTCACAGCTGGAAAATATACCGGAAAATGTAGTTATGCACTGAGAGTTATATATGAATGTATATCTGTAGATCTCTACAGATATCAAGATGGTGGACAAAAACATCCTCAAGCGTTTTCCTAGAATGATACAGTACATTGGTTAGGAAAAAAAGACTCATGGTGTATATGACTTTTTTTCATTTCTTAGTAACATCTATTTTGTAATATTTCAGGCTTCTGTTATTAAATACTTAACATTTAAATCCAAGCTTCGTAGTTCTGTTTTCATTGATACTGATTGACCCTGATGAATGTACTTTGAATCTGACTGGCTGTCTCTGCCTCGGCAGTATTTCATTTACAGCTGCATTCTGGGATTGATCTCATGCTCCGTGTTCCTGAGGATAAACTATGAGCTGAAGATGATAATTATGCTTGCTGCTGTAGTGGGTTATAATATCATCATTCTTCAGACCCACGCCTCCATACTGGATGATTACAGCATGGCCCTCTACAAGACCAAGGAACCAAACCGGTACTGGACTCCCATATGCTCCCCCAAAAAGTTGTCACAAAAAATGTGTAGTTTTATTTATTTGTAGATGACACTTCTTTAATATTTCCATTGCGCACACACAGTGAGTAAAAGAATGAAGAATTGCGCCACATAGATACATCTGGTAACTAGGCTTCTCCAGGGATTCTGAGTGACAGGTGCTGCTGCTGAGATGGCAGGCTTTGTTTGGATTAGTCTTTTCAGAGGACTTGACAGTGTAAAAAAAAAACATTTTTAAACAACAGCCTATTGCATTTCTCTCATAATTATTTTTTTCTCTGGTATTATTATTCTTTCTTTTTTTCTTTTATTGTTTTGCAGCTTTTCTTGCCTTCATTAAGCGTTTCTGAATGGATTAAGCAATGGGTCAAATTGGCCTCTACAACTGTCCGTGCAACATTATGACTTATTTAGTTTATGTTTATGCCTATACAACATGCCTATGACATAATGAATCTGAATATGGTTAGACCGACACAGTGTTGCTGAGAAGTCCATATAGCCCATATCCTACTCTAGACACAATACTTTTTTCATTTTTGTGTCTTGTTGACTTTTAAAATTTATGTTTCTGTCTGTTCCCCCTCAGGCCGGGTGTTCTTAAAGATTTGAAGACCATGGGCTCTGTGTCATTGTTCATTTTCTTCGTCACTTTGCTTGTGCTGGCCAGACAGGTGAGTCTCTTTCAGTCTGAAATCTTTAGCTTTAACACTGCTATCGTACTTGCTCTTTGTTATTGAGGGGTTCATCTAAAGAGTTGTGCTGAATTATTTGAGATCCACTGATCCACATGTGACAATTCAGAGGAATAGTGCACCCCAAAATGAAAATTTGCTGAAAATGTATTCACCCTCAGGCCATCCATGATGTAGATGAGTTTGTTTCTTCATCAGAACAGATTTGGAGAAATTTAGCATTACATCAATAGCTCACCAATGGATTCACTGCAATGAATGGGTGCCGTCAGAATGAGAATCCAAACAGCTGATAAAAACATTACAGTAATCTACAAGTAATCCACACCACTCCAGTCAATCAATTAACATCTTTTGAAGTGAAAACTCCATGTTTGTAAGAAACAAATTCATCATTAAGATGTTTTTAACAGTCCTCTGTCCATAATATTGTTTTCTCCAGTACAAAAAGTCATCTTGTCTGAATCAGGAGAGAAATGTGCACAGATCAAGCACCGTTTATAAGCAAAAACAGTAAAACAACTCTAAATGTGAGAGAACAACAGAGGATGGACTTTTTCACTGGAGGAAGCGTTATTATGGATTATGGACTGGTATTTTGGCCAGAAGTGATAATGCATGATTGATGGATTTGTTTATTATAACCATGCAGCTTTTCATTTCTAAAGACCTTACAAACATGGATCTTTTCACTTCAAAAGATGTTAACTGATGGACTGAGTGGTGTGGATTATTGTGATGTTTCTATCAGCTGTTTGGACTTTCCTTCTGACGGCACCCATTCACTGCAGAGGATTCATTGGTGAGCGTAGTGACGTAATGCTAAATGTAATGCTAAATTTCTATAAATCTCTTCCCATGAAGAAGCAAACTCATCCACATCTTGCTTGACCTGAGGGTGAGTCAATTTTCATTTTGGTGTGAACTATTCCTTTAAGATTCACTTTAATTTGGAGATCTCGGAGGTACTTGGAGAGAAAAATCCACCCACAGGAATTACAGCCGTGATGCATGAAGTTTTAGTTTCACCACTGAAATGACAATTTAAACTAATTTACTCAGCACACATAACACATTTTTATGGATGAGTTAATAAAAGCCTTTGAACAAAAATACTTTTTACATCTCCAGAATGCACTACCATTGTAAGTGCATCATTATTGTGTGGTATTTGGCAGAATGAGCTTAACTTAAGTGGTACTTTCTTTTAATTAAAGTTATTCAGTTGATTCAATTGTAAAAGATTCCTGAATGTTAATCCAATGACATTTTAATAATAGATGTTAGTCTAATCTAGAAACAGTCACATCTCACCTTGAAATGTGAACTTTTCAAAAGTCATTTTACAATGAAGCTCAAAGTTTTGTGGCAGGGCAATTATGTTTCCAATTTCTTTTGCTTCAGTTATTATCAGCACTCATCGGCCTCTGGCTGCACAATACCGTAAAGCTTTCCTGCAAAAAAGCATTTAATAAATACCACTATAAGAAATTGTTTTTCCAAAGTGCAATATGGAGAGAATTGTAGGTTTTTCAGTCTGTATTGAAACCTTTTCAGTATCTCTACAGGTCGGCCGTGGGTCAGACTTGATCTTTTCACTGTGTGCTTTTAATTCTGTTGCAAGAGGCTATTTGTCCCTAGATAATAGGCCTGTCTGATGAACTCTGTATTTGAAATGTGCGGTTAGGTGAATTAATTTATAAGTAATGCAGTGTTCGGGTTGATCAGGTGATAGGTAAGCCGAAGACTGATTTTTCTCCAAAGCAATGAACCAGACAAAAACAAGCAAAAGCAAGTATAGACTGAGTGAGAAAGACTATCAGTGCATACTTAATGCCTTTCAAGGTGCCATTTCCACTGATTCAAGAAATCTTTTTCATGATGAATGTCTGCTGGAACACAAAGCTACAACTCAGAGAAAATTGAAGCAATTTTTCATGATAGCAGCCCTTTATGCAAGAAAAATCGATAAAAATATAAGATGAACTGTCCTTGTGTGCTTTTGATTCTGCTTTCTTTGTCATCTTGAAAGCCACATACGGTGATCAGATGTGTACCATCTCTTTACCTCTGTGTCCTCTTGTAACAGAATGAATATTACTGTAGGTTAGACTTCCTGTGGAGGAACAAGTTTAAGAAGGAGTGTGAGGAGATTGAGACCATGGAGAACCTTAACCGGGTGCTTTTGGAGAATGTACTTCCTGCCCATGTGGCAGAACATTTCCTGGGGCGAAACTGGAAAAATGAAGTGAGTGACATCCAAATTTCTGAAAACACCAGTCAAAATGCTTCTATTTGTGTCTTTGTCACCAGATATATTTTTGTATGCTGTATTTTCAACAGGATCTTTACCATCAGTCGTACGATCTGGTGTGTGTGATGTTCGCCTCCATCCCAGACTTCAAGGAATTTTATACCGAATCTGACGTTAATAAGGAGGGATTGGAGTGTCTCAGGCTACTTAATGAGATTATAGCAGATTTTGATGAGGTAAACTCACAGACACAACCCTCTTTCTATGTTCTTTTTTTCACTTTTAACTTTCACTGTTGATTTGAGATGCTGTGGAAAGCTACACTAAAGTACTTGTGAAGATATAAATGCCATCTGCGATAACTTGATCCTTCCCCTAAGCCCTGCCTTAAAAATGTTACTGACATACTGCCAGAGAAGCAACTGATATTATGTAATGTATGCCTGCTTAGGTCCTTTGGGTAGTTTTAAACAGAATATTTCATAAATGGTCTAAAAATAGCACTTTATGTTAAAAGTTGAGGAAAAAAATATGCCTTTGAAAGAAATAGTCTTTGTGGTATCAGCAGTTTCAGATAAATCCACCCATAAATGGCACATAAAAATAAAATGAACTCTGGCTTCTTTACATGACGATTAGACGGTCTCTTCCAGTTTAAGTGGGAGGTTCTTGGCTAGAATAAGCAGAAAAGTGGATCAGACTAGTCAAAAGTCTGGCTTTTGAGATAAGAGCAAATATGTAATACTTACTTTAATAGCAGAACTTAGTTCTAGTTTAAAAGCTTGACATAGTAACAGTAAAAAGGGGGCAGGTCCTTATAAAGGATCAAATAAAGGCCACAGAGTTTTACTTATATAAAAGAAATCATACTAGTTTTCATGTTCTTTTGATTCTTTTTAAATCTAGACAAGCTGATTGGCCTCTGCTGATTCTGCAGCCAATAATATTGCTTGTTTAACATTTAAATAGTCTGGTTCAGTGTTCAATGTAAGATGGTCTTTCAGCACTATCAGAGTTCCTCTAAAACCCTCCACCTCCCCTAGCACCACCTGTCTAGTTCTTGTATGGGATTTATGTATGCATATTTTTGCAGCAGCAGCGTATATTACATGCTCACAGCAGTGTGTCTGTGTGCCTACACTCTTAAAAATAAAGGTTACAAAGGGGTGTTTTCATAGCAGTGTCATAGAAGAACCAATTTGGGTTCCCCAAAGAACCTTTCACAGTGAGCAGTTCTTAAGAGGGGTCAGTGGATTCCCATTTTCCACAAGTTGGTGTGATTGTTTAGGGTCTTCATGAAATGTCTGCAATATACTTTGGTTAAAATTCCTTAATGGTCATGTAAATACAACACCCTTTTTACCTTGTCAAAAACAGCTCTGTTCACAGTGACCCGTTTCGGTGCATGTTTCTTTAAATGATAATGAGCTAGGAGTCACCCCACCCCTCTCTTCTGTTTTTTTTTTTTTTTGTGTATTCGGTGCTTCTTCAGTGGCTCTGATGTCGGGAGAAAATGAAGACTGTTTTGTTCACTTTTACATCCAACTACAAAACACCAGCATTGCTTACGAAACGTTGTCGTCGCTACAGCTGCTCGAGCATGGAGAAAATGGCAGACAACTTACAACTGGCTGAGGACGGAAATATGCTAATACGGGACAGTCCGTCAGCAGTCGTGGGCTTGATATTTGAGACTTTTTAGGTTTTTGGGGGATTAAAAAAAAAAAAAAAAGAAGTGAATGGATTTTTATCTTTGTGGTGTGGTTGTGTCCACACACTGCTTAGACACATTTATATGCAAACACCAAGTAAAAGTTCATTTTGCATCCTATGTCCCTTTTAAAAAAGCCATTTGTTCTTAGTGTGAAGAACATTGTAATGATCTGAAGAACTTTTTTCCACTATAAAGAACCTTCTGCATAGTTATAAGGATCCATGGATGTTAAAGGGAAAATTCACCCAAAATTGAAAATTCTGTCATTAATTACTCACCCTCATGTCGTTCTAAACCCATAAGACCTTCGTTCATCTTCAGAACACAATTTAAGATATTTTTGATGAAATTCGAGAGCTTTCTGATCCTCCATAGAGAGTAAGGGTCCTACCATGTTCATAACCCAGAAAGGTGCCAAGAACATCTAAAATGGTCCATGTGTCCATTTATGAAGCCATGAGAATACTTTTTGTGCACAAAAAAACTAAAATAACGACTTTGTTTAACAATTCTTGTTGCTGCGGATGTAGATTTTGCAGAGAGAAAAGCACACGCATGCATCGTGATACTCTATAATGAAGGCAGAGGGTGACTCGGGGGAGAAGAATTGTTGAATAAAGTCATAATTTTAGTTTTTTTTGCACACAAAAATTATTCTCATAGCTTCATAAAATTGTGGTTGAAACACTGATGTCACATGGACTATTTTGTCGATATTCTTGGTAACTTTCTGGACCTTGAACGTGGTAGTTCCCTTGCTGTGAATGGAGGTTCAGAAAGCTCTTGGATTTCATCAAAAATATCTTAATTTGTGTTCTGAAGATGAACGAAGGTGCGATGAGTTTCAAACAACATGAGGGTGAGTAATTAATAACATAATTTGAATTCTTGGTGAACTTACCTTTTAAAGGTTCTTCAGAAAACCACTGATGCCAATAAAGGGTGTAGAATGGGCAGTATGAAGTCTATACTTGCTATGCAGCTGAAGCAACATCAGATCTAGTCTGCCAAGATCAAATACATTAACATCTCTTCTTAATTCTTTTGTTTACAACAGTTGCTGTCAAAACCCAAATTCAGTGGCGTGGAGAAGATCAAAACGATTGGCAGCACATACATGGCTGCAACGGGGCTGAATGTGACCTCTGGACCAGAGTACGCGCAGGTACAAATTTGAGCTCTTGTGTTCAGTCCTAAATTATAATTCTCATAAGGATTACACTGGATTGAGTCTCATTAGACCTATTGTAGGACCTGCCTGTGGTGCTGAGAGCTTGACTTGTGCTTCTTGCTTGAGAGTCTCAGGGTCAGTGTTGGGCAATAACTAGTTACTAGTAACTTATAGTTACTGTAATAATATTACTTTTTGCAGTAACTGGTAGCGTAACTAATTACTAATAATATTACAGTTACCATCTATAAAACAGCTTGCTTAGTTACTTTTGATGCCTCAACCCTGCTGATTTAAAATCCAACAATCAAATAATTCCTAAATTTATTTTTATAATTTACATGACTCGCACATGCATGTGTTGTCCCCAGTGCTGCAGGCAAGCTTGGAATATGGAATATGGAAAAGACAGAAATATTGCATTATATTGATGATCTGAACACTGTTGTGTTCAAAGTTGTGGCTTTACTTTACTCTGGCATTACATCCCACCCACATCCCTCTGATCAGCATGTGGTACATTATATTACTATAATTAAACATCACAGAAAATTAAAAAGTTTCTTACAAACTTGTGTGATTTGATAAAATACATAATGAAGTATAATCGTATATGGGTAACAGAGAAATTACAATTAGCTTCAAGCTACACATGACAATTAATGAGATGAATACAACACTTCTACTTGAATGCCACTGTCAGTCACTATTGAGTGTTACTAGTGTAACTAATAATGAGTAATATATTACATTCTGTGAGTAACTAGCCCATCACTGCTCAGGGTGTAGTCAACACTGAAATTTGTGCATTGATAGTGCCCTGTTCATATTCTGAAGGACCACGACCGGCAGTACATGCACATTGGAACAATGGTGGAGTTTGCGTTTGCTTTGGTGGGGAAGCTTGACGTCATCAACAAACATTCCTTTAATGACTTCAAGCTGCGAGTGGGTAAGCACAGCCCGTCAGCACTTTTACACCCAGCAACATTTTGTTTGCCTTTCCTAATTGGCAGAGAGTCTCGTAATAGCCTTGTGGTACAGACTTTATAACAGATTCAAAATGTGTCAAATGTTTCCGGCTTTTCTCTCGCCAGGAATAAACCACGGCCCAGTAATTGCAGGAGTAATCGGAGCACAGAAACCACAGTACGATATCTGGGGGAACACTGTGAATGTAGCCAGTAGGATGGAAAGCACAGGGGTGCTTGGGAAAATACAGGTCGATCCTTGTTCTGACCTACTTACTTCGCATGCCTGCTGAATTATTTATGGGTTTTTCAGTGGATCACATCTAGTGTGCTTCCTTCCACAGGTCACCGAGGAGACGAGTCGGATCTTGCAGATGTTGGGCTACATGTGTTCCTGTCGAGGGATCATCAACGTGAAGGGCAAAGGGGAGCTCAAAACCTTCTTCGTTCACACTGAGATGACACGATCCTTATCACAAGGGAATGTAATGCCTTAAACCTCAGTCACACACCAGTCAGTCATTGACCTGATTAAAACATGTACAGTTCAATATAACGTTGGCCTATTGTAGTGGAGCTCTACAGCGTTCTGTTTGCACCACATACACTAGATTATTTGCATTGCTTTATAAGTAATGGATGGCTCAGAGGCTCCGTGTAACCCAGACTTGTAATTGTGTGTTGCTCAATCCATAATTTAAAGCAGCAGAGATTTTGTAAAATAAAGACAATTAACAAAGGTGGCCATGTTTTGATGCTATCATTTTGTTATCCATTAAAATTTATATATAAATGTGAAAGTCTCTGTCTATGAATTTTAAATAGGCTTCATATGAAAGTCTTAAAAAAAATAATAATAATAATAGAAACTAGTCATAGGAAAAATGTACTGTGTATATTTATTATGTATATATAAATATTAATATTTTATATGTAAATATAACATTTTTCTTATATACATGCATGCGTGTGTATTTATATACACATAATAAATATACACATAATATCAATTATGCTATAATATTAATAAATTAATATTGCAGCACATTTATTCTCTTTTTTAGGCATGAATTATGACATTAGCATGTTGACAGATTGTTTTTTTTATTCACCCTGTAACATCAAAAACATTCATGTGATTAATACATATTATATTGTGTGGATGTTAGTAACAATCTGCTCTGCTTGTAGCATCAGACATTTGTTTTGACATTGACTGTAATGTGCAGTGACAGATGCGACCAGATGTAAGAGACACATTTAGACAGGTGTCACAGATCCATAGCCTTCCTCCACGGTCCAGGTGATCCCATTCTTATTGTAGAAATCAGAACGAATGTGAGCAACACGAGCAAAGCTCCTCCCTGAGTCGTGCTGCAGCGGTGAAGATCGGCCATACACAGATGAGGACAGAACAGGTGCTGGTCTAGATGATTCCTAAGATGGGAAGTTGAGACGAAATGTATTGGGATCTAGTTCCTCTAGAGAGCATTGTTAAAAAAAAAGAACACCACACAATGCATGGACTGCCGAGCTGACGTGGATGGATCTCTGTGGAGTTTTGAGAAAAAGCGCACCTCACTGAAGATGTCCAGGCCCCGGGATTTGGCATGTTTTCTGTCATCACGGTGGAGTTTGTTATCATAGTCCTCAGTGCTCTGATGTAAGCAGTCATACAGAGACCTCTCTGGGGCCTATAGTACGAGACAAATTTGGCTTTAGAAAATGTGTACCAAAACATATTTGGTCCAATGATATCAGTATTTTGATCTACAGTGTACCTAAAGGATGTTTAGACATTAAAATATATATGAATGTCATTAGTAGCATTTATAAAAATATAAATACAAAACATCTTAAATTGTAAAACTACATTTTAACTATAGGCCTACAATGTATACATTTATTGTGCATATTGAACATTTGTTTGCAAATTCCACAAGTACTGATATTTTATATCTAATGAAAAAACTCCCTGTGGTGAAAATTAAGTTTTTAACGTTGTTTATGTCTCTCTGGTGTTTTAAATATGCCTAAAGATGAACCATTACAGTAAAACCGTTTTAGAAATGTGATTTGAAACATTTTACCATTGAAACGTGTGTGTGTAAAGTTGCGGGGCTTTTCATATCATTAGCATATTATTGGAACATGGTTTGTGTAAATTAAGCAACACATAATTAGTTGTTTAGTAGTAACGTATTAAAGTCAAATGCTAACGATATCAATATCGTTACGTTGTAGACAGCGATACATAAAATACATATTCTTGTAAAGTGACTTTTCCACAACCATGTATAATTCGCCCTTTCTCTACTAAATAGAAATCAGTTTAATCTTAAACTGACACTTGTCTTTGTGAGGTGTTTATTAATCGAGTGAGTAGGTCCGCTGATTTGATTGAATGGAGGCGGGGCTAATTTGCATATTCATCTGCGTATACTAAATGAGTTAAGGGTGTAGAGTTACATTCAAGCCATTTTAAGGCATGAATAAGTTCTTACTTATCACTAGAAGTGGCGTTTAATATGGCATTTTGATAAACAAACATGAGTTTTAAGTGACAAACGTAGTGACAGCAGGAGGACTTGAATGAACAATGTCTCTTACCTTGGGGCTGCAGTTGAAATATCGCATTTCTTTGGGCTCTGTCCTTCTGGGCGGTATAAAGCTGAATACTGACAGCGTGGAAAGCGGTTTAGACTTCGCTTCAGATAATACGTCCATTACAACTGTTGCACTTCTATCTCTGGAGAGCAGGAGTAAAACCTCCACCGACAGCGACACCTCGGCGTCTGCGGTTGCTAGGAAACTTCTGGAAAAGTCACGTTCCGGTGTTTATACCGTTGGAAGCGAGAAATAAAAGGTGTTTTTAATAGCATGACAAAACGACAAAGAGAAGCAATTAGTACATGGACAAAAAAGCAGTGTACAGCTAAATTGTGCTGCTAAATTATTTATTAATTGGTTGTTTCGTCGTTTTATTTAGCTACATTTTAAAACATGATTAAAACAAACAGCTTTAAATGTCTATTGCGGATTTTTACAATCACTTAAGTCACATTTCTCAATAGTTAGGTCACTATTTCAAAACTCAACAAACTTCCAGCTTGGCACAGCATTTAAAATGTAGCTTACTAAAACTAACAAAACACTTCATGCAAGTTTCAAATCAACACATTTTCCCATAACACTAGCAAAGCTAGTCACCCAACAAGTACTCTGTCACTTACAAACAATGAATGGCCTAAACACACACACACACACACACACACACACACACACACATACACTCATAACAGGTGGCATTATACAGTGCTTTCTTTTGTTAAATTTCTTTACAAAACACAAATGACATTCTCTACTGTTAGAATTCACTGCAGTGTATGTTGCATGTCATGTTTACATTACAAAATTATTAATAAGGTGTCTCTTTCTGTACAGATGGTAATAAAACTTAAAGACTACATCAGCTACATCTAATTGTTTTGCTAGTATTTCATTTTTAGATTTAGAATAGGCTATATTTCAGTTTGGTATTACTGTCTGCACATTTAGCAAACTGCTGTTTTATTCAGGTTTGTACAATGCTAGGTTTTGAACAGGTTTTGAAAATAGTATAAATGTACAAATTGCCTGTTGTTGGATTCATGTAGTTTGAGAGATGCAGTCATTGAATACAGTTTGTGCCAAAGCAGTGATAAAGTTTAACCCACATAGACTGCTGTTCTGTGAACAGTTTTGAGAAAGTGACCTATACATCAATACATGGAACTTTGTGATTGTAAAAAATAAATACATTTAAAAATACATTTAAAAGTGATTTATTTGTATTTTTATGTTCAAAATCATAAACTGATACTTTTTCCTTCTTTTATGTCCTTCATAAACACCTCCAACTTCACAACTGAACTCCAAGTTTCCTTCTGTAAATATGACTTTGCATACTTATTATATTGTTGTCCTAATATTAAGGATATCATCCAGTTATATTTATTTGTGCATTTGCAGGCAAAAATGTATGGCATGTACAAATGTGTGTGTGTGTGTGTGTGTGTGTGTGTGTGTGTGTGTGTGTGTGTGTGTGTGTGTGTGTGTGTGTGTGTGTGTGTGTGTGTGTGTGTGTGTGTGTGTGTGTGTGTGTGTGTGTGTGTGTGTGTGTGTGTGTGTACCTGTTTTTCTATTCTGGTGGGAACTTAAACCTGAATACACACAGACTCATGGGGACTCGTGTCACGGTGGGGACGTAAATTGAGGTCCCCACGGATAAACAAGCTAATAAATCACACAGAATGCAGTTTTTTGAAAATCTAAAAATGCAGAAAGTTTCCTGTAAGGGGTAGGTTTAGGTGTAGGGTTGGTGTAGGGCAATAGAATATACGGTCTGTACAGTAGAAAAAGCATTACGCCTATGGAGAGTCCCTACAAGGACAGCTGACCAGACATGTGAGTGTGTGTGTGTGTGTGTGTGTGTGTGTGTGTGTGTGTGTGTGTGTGTGTGTGTGTGTGTGTGTGTGTGTGTGTGTGTGTGTGTGTGTGTGTGTGTGTGTGTGTGTGTGTGTGTGTGTGTGAGAGAGAGAGAGAGATCTCTTATTGGTCCCTCTCTTCCCTGAATGGTGCACATCTTCCAGAAGGAAGCAGTGGAGGATCATCTCTTGCTAAAACTGGAGAAAGACAGACAAAAAAATGAGTGAACTGGTAGAACCAAATCAACAGAAGTCATTTTTCAGACATTTCTGTCTATCTTTATGGGAAGAAATGGCATATACAATGGTGGCCAAAATTATTAAAACTCTAGTATTTTCACCAGCTAAAAAATAAAAAATAAATAGTTTTAAGTCAGTTATTTCTATCTTTTGTAGCCTGTCAGTAGGAAATATCAGTTTACATTTCCAAAAATTCTTTTTGCCATTAATTATAATAATCCAGTGAGATTTTTGTCTGACAGCAGCCAGTGCTCCACACAGAGATCTGATCTGATCATCATCCAGTCTGTCTGGAAGGACATGAAGAAACTGAACAAACTGAGACAAACTACGGTAAATCCAGAAGAACTGTGGCAACGTCTTGTTGGATTACAAATTTATAAAATGTTAAATCTAGGTTCCAATGTAATAGTGTACAAACTGAAGAAGTGATATACATTGTATTTAGCATTTATGGTGAAGATGGTGACATCAGATGAACGATTCTGTTGAACAAAGTTTGTGGCAAGAGGTTTCTGCCAGTTCCTGTTCTCTTATAAGTCAAATGAGCCAGATGACGGAGATTCTCACCTTTTGTTAGTAACGACTCTCGGGGCCTCTGCCTCAATCTTTGGGCAGTTAGGCTGATTGGATTAGGAGTGGTTAAATGGGGCAGGTTGAATACTTCATTTGCATGCTTTGTTTAAGGTCGTCACCCAGGTGCTTTGTTTCCATTGCCCCCTAAATGTATATAAACTACAATGTATCACTGCTTTAGTTGGACTTGGATGTCTACAGTGACGCACAGCGAGTTCTCAATAAAGAGTAACTTCTGTATGAAAGATATCCCAACGTCTCCTGGTCTCTGCTTCGACGAGGAATAAAAGTTTATAATAACAATTATCCTGACTTACAAGCTTTCTTTGAAACAGATGTAACCATCCAATCAGTAACTGATGTGCCTGTAGATTCAGTGAAGGTATGTGGCGCTAGGAGAAGATCTCAGGAAATTGAGGGAATTGAAAGTGTTCCTCCCAACTCTTCTGTTGTCCAAGTACAAACTGTTGCCAAAGCGCTAGGACCTAAAGATATAGAGAGGCTATCCCAGAGCTTACCCTCAGCACGCACAGATTTTTCTGAATTTAGAAGAGCATTGATACGCAAAATGTGTCTCTACGACATGTCGTTAGCAGAAGTCACACAGCTGATGTCACAAATTCTAACTGAATCTGAATTCAACAGTTTTGAGTCTGCTGTTACTTCTGAACTACAACATGCCAGTAAAGGCGATTTGAGAGAAGGTGTTTTGAAAATTCTAAAGAATATCATGGGACCCAAAATAGACTGGTCCAGAATCACTAACTGTGTGCAAAGGAAAGAAGAAACTGTGAGTGAATACACTGAAAGGTTTTGTCAGTCAGCTGTAACTTACAGTGGAATAGTGGATGATCCTGAAAGTGTATTTGATAACAAAGGACCACTAGTTCGAACATGGTTTGATGGCCTTTAGGAGAAATTAACAGCTTTACTCAGCTCCTACTCAGTCTACTTAGTACTCTGAAGCAGCCCCTCCCCGCTTCACCGAACTGTTGGAGCAGTTTGCTCAGGTGTTAACTGTTAGGGCTGTGAGTGCTTAATTTCCCCAGTAATGTACAACAAATCTGAAAGATTCTTTGTAAATAAAACTACAGGAAGGTTACTGTCACTTCCTTCAATTGAGAGAATGCTAGTTAAGTACACTCGCAGCCTTCAAAGCTATACTACAGCACACTCCAGTCACTCACCTATCCTCTCTGGGTTATGATGTTTATGACTGATGTTCCATTAGAGGATGGAGATGTCACACACTAAAGTTTGCACACCACCTACAGGGATAGGATAGGACACACGGACCAGTGAAGAGCCCAGGCAAGAACCGAATGCAGCAGGCTTCGGGGGGCCAACCCTGTGGTGAAGATTCCCTCATAGGCCTTCCCCATCCACTAGTCCATCCTTACCTCACTGTTTTTTAGGCACAGGAAATTTTAAGAAATTGATAAACCTCAAGACAGTAGGGTTGTCACGATAACATAAAAATGTCTTACGATACTATGCCAGCTGAAGTATCACGATACCATGCAGTATTGTGTTAATTTAAAATTAAATTCTACAAAATGAATCAATTTAATAAATAAATAGATGTAAGTGAAAACAGACAATATTATTCTCAGAATACTTAATTAATGTGAATGAATGACTGGCTATTGTTATCCATGAAATGATCTAAACAAAACTCATCTTAGCACTGCACAGAAGCTGCATGAAGTGACATTTAGATGTGGCATTTATACATTTAGACTGTATTTATAATTGTATAAATAATGTTATGAGATTAATGTTTTAAATACTAAATTCTGAATATAGAAATGTGTTGAAAAATAGTGTAATATGCCTAGTTTTAGACGGGAAACTTAAATACGGCCAGCAGGTGGCAGAAGTTCGTGATTGAATCACTGAGTCATTCAAACGATTCTTTCAAAACGGCTGAATCCTTCAGGAGTGAATCAAATGACTGTTTTTATGAATGGCTCAGTGAATCAGTGATTCGCCCAAACCAACGCGGATTCTAACACAAACGAAACAAAAACAGCACTCTTGCTCGTGTCTTGTTGCCGAACTGTCAGGAGCATTTTTTTGCTCGCGTATCTTGAAATTTCCTAGTTAGTAGCATGTATATTAAAACATAACATTATAAATTAATAAAAAAAATATATATAATGATTGATAAGAAACAAGTGCAAAGCCGCTATGCTGATGAATGGATTTTCATTCGTGATCGCAAAGATGCTTCCAGAAACGAACTATTACACCTGTTCTAGAAGTGGTCAAAACTGCGAGAATAATTTCTTGTAAGATATTATGATGTTGAATAAGTGATGCTGCTGTTTTTTAAAATGACATAAGATGGTCTGAATCAGACCCTTTCATCTGATAAACTGCAGCATGAACAACAACGTGCAAGTGCGACTTGAACTGGAGCATCGGGAAACACTCAATACCATAGAACGCGTACACACAGAGCACAGCAGAAAGACATTTGGCAATCAACTTGTAATTTTTCTGCTGGCATGCATGTTCAAATGTACGTTTTAAACAGTGTTCTTGCCGTGCATATGGAAGGCACCGTATACTAGCTGGGGACTACTTTCAGGCGCTGCGTAATATCACTACGCCTGCTGCGGCCATGTTACGGCAGCAAAGTTCCTTGATTATTACGCCAGAATGAGAGTAGTTCCTAATCATATCAGCCTAGAAAATCACAACTTTTCATTTTCCGCCGAACTTAGTACACGATATAACTACAGAAGAGTCAAGTTTTAAATAGGACAAATATCGAAACTCTTTGATCGTTTTTGAACGCGATGCTACTGGTCTAATTGGATTCAATGATCTATGCTAAGCTATGCTAAAAGTGCTCTCGCCAGACCCAGAGATCGGCTGAATGGATTCAAAAACGGTAAAACTCAATTTATTAACTCTGGGGGAGTTGGAGAATGAGCCTATTTCCAAAAAAAGTGGAGTGTTCCTTTAACAGCTTTTCTGTTTAACCCTCTGGGGTCCGAGGTCATTTTGGGGCCCTTGAGATGTTTTGACATGCCCTGATATTTGTGCTTATTTCAGCTACTTAAAACATACTATTGACCAACATGTAATTTTTTTTGTATTCAGCACAAACTGTGCTACAATAATATGTGACCAAGATGGATGTACATGTTTGCATTTTTTAGAAAAAAAATATTATGCGTGGTTAGTAAGTTTTGGGAAAAAAATGTAGCTGAAATAAGGCCTTAAAACCCACACTAAATAGTCCTGAATAAGACTTTTGAGTAATCAGTCTTGTAGGCTAGAATATTTACTTCAAAATTATGTGAAAATCATTCTGCGTACTCATTCACAGAAAACAATATATTGATTTAAATTTTCAAGACATGTTTTGTGATCGAGGGTCTGTATGCGAGGGAGTGGTAATGGCCATGAATAATAAGTGAGTCTCACCTGAGAGACAAAGGGCCCTCCCCTATGGGCCTCTAATGGCCCATCAGTGTGACTGTGACTGTGAGGCAGGGAACGTGAGGACATTGAAAAAAAGGGTTTTTTAAATTATTTGTGTTTTATTTACAACACAGTATAATCAAAACATACATAATGAAGGTCAAAGACACATTAGTGTGCACACTGACCTAACCACAGAGATGTGAACAGACTTTGAGTCATTCCTGCAACAGATTCTGTTCAACAAGTGAAACAAGTAAATCATACCTGATATTTACGTGTTTTATTTAAGTGTTTCTACTTCTTTCCATGGATTCAAGAAGAAAAAAACATAATCAGTAGAAAAGGAGCTTGTTTTAACAGAATATCAGCGTAGTTGAACATCTGATGTTGGTGCAACGCTCTCAGAGGAAAACAGTTTGAAGAGACATCAGGATTCATCTGGTGCTGGTATCTGATTCAATAAAATACAAACAAAAAAACATTTGTGAGCATGTTAATATCAGGAGCATCTGTATATATATATATATATGTGTGTATGTATATGTTTTGTAGCCATTGACTCACACATGCTTTGTACTATCATAAAAAAGAGAAAGAAATCTTATATCTGAGAAACTAATTATTATTGTTTAGCACGTTATTAAAATCTATTTCTGAACAGAGTAGGCAATTAATAATAAACATGTACTAAACATACTTAGACTCGTAGCATTCATCATGTTACAGTGTACACTCATATTACTTTTATTGTTTTATATAGAGCATGAAAACATCATTGCGCCGTAAGAAATTTAAATACAGTGAATTGCCCCTCATATTAAAAATGTTTTACACGATTTCAAACACTGTAGTCAGGAATTATAGTTTGGGAAAAACCCAACTAAGATTTTGTAGTCATACAGTCTAGTATGTATGATTTTATAGTAGCCTATGACATGATTCTGAAGCCACAGACTCAAGCATGCTTTGTACAATAAAAGGATGTACTTTGTACTATAAAAAATGATATTTTATATCTGAGAAACTAATTATTATTGTTTAGCACACTATTAAAATATATTTGTGAACAGAGTATTAATAATAAACATGGTCTAAACGCTTAGCATTCATCATGTTGTAGTTTGGGAAAACCCCAGCTAACTGTTAGTAAATCTGTTCAAGTTTATGTCACAATAAAACGTTAACTAACGCAAAAAAGAAACATTACTTACTCATCTCCTCTGCTGGATGAAATCGTGTTCTTCTTTCGAGGGAAATCCTGCTTTTACTCGGCGCGTCTTCCAGAATATTGACTAACAAAATATTGACATTTATTCATTTAGCACATGGTTTTATTCAGATTATCTTAAAAATGTGGAACATCACAGGCAATATTTTGTTATATTAGTGTACTAATTAATGGTTGTGGACTAGTTAAATGCAATATCTATTACGATAACACACAGTGTATGTATATTTGAATGTATTTAAATGTAATAGTATATAAACTGAAAAAGTTATGTACATTGTATTTAGCATTTATGGTGAAGATGGTGACATCAGATGAACAATTCTGTTGAACAAAGTTTGTAGCAAGAGGTTTCTGCCAGTTCCTGTTCTCTTATTGTAAGTCAAATGAGCCAGATGACAGAGATTCTCACCTTTTGTTAGTAACGACTCTCGGGGCCTCTGCCTCAATCTTTGGGCAGTTAGGCTGATTGGATTAGGAGTGGTTAAATGGGGCAGGTTGAATACTTCATTTGCATGCTTTGTTTAAGGTCGTCATCCAGGTGCTTTGTTTCCATTCCTAAGCACTGCCCCCTAAATGTATATAAACTACAATGTATCACTGCTTTAGTTGGACTTGGTTGACTACAGCGACGCACAGCGAGTTCTCAATAAAGAGTAACTTCTGTATGAAAGATATCCCAACATCTCCTGGTCTCTGCTTCGACGAGGAATAAAAGTCTCCAACAGTCTTCAAGATACTTTAAGAAGCCTACCTGCAAAGCTACAGCTACTGTTAAAAGTTTTAGGTACTTAAGGTATGTCATAAATAGATTTTCTTAATCAATTAACTTCTATTAACTAAATTAAATCAACATTTGGTTTGAGCATCCTGTGCATTTAAAGCAGCTTTTGCCCTAGGTGCACTTGCGCATAGTTTTACACATACATATACTCTGAACCAATTTTTTAACACTTGACACTTTTGACCTGAGACAGTTTCACGCACTTATCTCCGGCCGCGTGCACGGACGCAGACAGGCCCAGAGTTCAGTGTCACGCGCATTCCGAAGCGTCTCTCAATCATTTAATGACGTAACAAAGAAATGGAACGTTCGTGTTCGCTATAATAAAATCATATGTGTTAGAATACACTGAGGTGTGAGTTTACAGAGTTACTTGTCCAAGTGAAAAACTGTTATCATGGCACTGAAAAGAAAGCAGAGTTCAAGCGCTCAGGTGTACGATTTCCATCAGAGAACATCCCCAACATCCAGCAGCACCGCGGCCGAGAAACATCTGTCCGTTACTGCTGCTGAGGAAAATGAGATGCCTGTGAGAAAGAGGAAGAGGACGGAGAGTTTTCAGAAGCCGCTCTCTCTCAAATCCATTAAGTGGAGCAGCAGCAGCAGCAGCTCAGACCAGGCATCAATATACGAGAGACACGCTGAGGGTAAAAAAAGACCATTTGAGAATGTTTTTCATAAAGTCTGCATAAGTTTCATCCATGTCTATGAGAAGCTATTAATGGAATAATCTGATTAGAGGAATTGCTCTGTTCTGTAGGATGAAGTGCCATTAATTATCCTATGTTACATACACATCCACACCATCATCACACATTACATCAAAATACAAAAGTTTGATCAAGGCCATATTCACATTTTTATTTTATGACATGTCATACATTGTTAAACAAAGATGAAAACAAAAGAACCTCTTTTACAGCTGGCCAAAAGAGAAAACGAAGTTCGCTCAGCGCTCAGGTGTACACCATCTCATCTCCAAGATCCAGCACCAATACGGCTGAGCAACATCTGCCCATTAGTGCTGCTGAGGAATATGAGATGCCTGTGAGAAAGAGGAAGAGGACTGATAGTTTTCAGAAGCTGCTCTCTCTTAAATCCATTAAGTGGAGCAACAGCAGCTCAGACCACACATCGACATATGAGAGACACGCAGAAGGTAAACCAAATGACGATTTGACAACGTGTAGGCCAACTGTTTTCTGTTTACTAGAGCTCTGTACATCAAAAAGTCAATATAACTGTCAGCTAGACATGAGTATCCATTAATGAGAATTTAATTAATTAGGGGAAATTTTCTGTTCCCTAGGTTGAAATGTCATGAATTACAATATGTTACAAATGTACACCATCATGCATTATATGAAAATCCAAAAATCTGATATGTTTGAAGTCATGATAAGATTTTTATTACAGCACATAAATCTATAAACAGATGAAACATGGTTTAAAGAAATTCCAATTTTAGATATGTCAAATATTTTTAAGAATCTTCATTATATAAGTATGCAATATTTAATTATTATTTGTTTAAAATACGTTTTTGTTTGATATTTCCCTCTTTAGATCATTCTCTACAGTCTATTACCTGGTCTCTAGAGGATTTTCAGGAACCTCTTTGCAGTGATCAAGTCCTTCCTCCTGCAGATCAGTGGGTTCAAAGACCTCCAGCTCCAGTCCACCAAAGTCCAGTCAGTCCAGAATCAGTTCACAACAGCACAGTGGACTTAACGACTGAGGGTGAGTTTACTGCCATAAACTCAAACATTACACACACTGCTGTTGATGCTTGACATTTCATGTCAAATACAATTATTAATCTTTGAACAGATGACATTCTGAGCCGTTATGAAATCTTCAGAAAGCTTGGTGAGGGAGGATTCGGCTCCGTCTATGAAGGGAAACGCCTGGAGGATGGCCTTGAGGTTTTTTCAATATCTTGTTCTTACAATATTTAACTGAAATGTTTTGTCTTAATTAGTGCATTTAGTGCACTCGTCATGTTGTAAATGTAACTGTATTCAATGTTACAATGTCCAATGTTTTGTTGTACAGGTGGCAGTGAAAATTGCCAGAAAGCCAAAGGACATGAGATACATCAACAGTGTAAGTAGGCAATGCTTGCTGGGGGGGGTTTTTCAATGCAATAATGCTGACAACAATTTGTCAACAAAAGTCCTTATTTGGGAAGCACCTCCATCTAACCGTGATCTTTCTTCTAGCCTGATCATCCCACACCCCTTCCATTAGAGGTGGGCCTGTTAATCCTGGTCAACAGGGAGCCCAAAGCTCCAGAGATCATTCAGCTGCTGGACTGGCAGGACCAGCCTGAATATTACATCATGGTCATGGAGCGTCCCTCACCCTGCGAAGATCTGTGGAACTACTTGAGACGTCACGGTGGCATCCTCAAGGAGGGAACAGCACGGTTCATCATGGCACAAGCAACGATGGCCGCTCACATCTGCTGTCAACGAGGAGTGTTTCACCGTGACATTAAGCTGGAGAACCTGCTGATGAACCCCGAAACCCTCGAGGTCAAGCTGATCGACTTCGGGTGCGGGGATCTCCTGAAAGACTCTGGCTATAAAAGTTTCTATGGTATGTATTATGCATCAAACCTGTAGTTTGGGAACATTTTTTTTAAATTAAATAACAGCATATATATTTTTAGCATGTTTCAAATATTAGAAAACATGCTGTAGTATTTCAAGCTTATCCATCAGGCAAAATCTATTTTCCTCAGGCACACGAAGGTACTTCCCTCCGGAGTACTATGTGAGGCACAAGTACCACGGGAGACCAGCTACTGTGTGGTCTCTGGGAGTGCTGTTATTCATCATGGTGTGTGGACGCTATCCACAACCCACAGACCTACACACGATTGAACACGACATCTGGTCTGAGCCTGGCTTGTCGATCGGTAAGATGCCATTCATTACAACAAAGACCTACTGTAATTGAAATAATTCAAAACATGGAAACAAGGCTTGAAAAGTAACATTCAAGCCAAGTAACTTGATATTTATACCTTCTGTGTAAAGAAGTCTGAAGTAATAATCCGACTCTCGTCTCTTTCATCGTTTTTGCACAGATTGCTGCCACCTGGTTCAGTCTCTCCTGCAGCAAAACCCAAGCCAGCGGATTGATTTGAGGGAAATCCTGCAACATAATTGGTTTAAGGTATTGAGTTACAATAATTTAAGATATATTCATTACATCACATTACATTTTCCCTAAAAAATTCTGTTCATTAAAAATTCAGTTTTTTTTTAATATGTTGTTTGTCTATTGTTCCAGGTCGCTGAATAAGACGTAAAGAGGAAAATGTAAATAGTGCAAATGAAATGTAAATATTATTTGCACTATTTACTGCCACAGTTCCAGGGTTCCTCAAGTCAGTTTAGCGTCTGGTGCCTGACATGAGCCGATCCCTCCGTGCCGTAGCATCTTGCAGGGCTGGCGAGCCTTGGTAGCGTCTGGCACCTTGGCTTATGGCAGGAATGTTAGCGTCTGCCGAGAGAGACAGTGCAATGGTCCCCTCTCACAGTCGTCTGTATGACAGAGCTACACGTCGTGGTCAGAGTCCCAGAATCCCTCTTTTGGCCGTCCCAGAGGTTCCTATGAAAGCCTCTCCTGCCACGGCTGTCACTGAGTGTCCGCTCTAGGCCTCTCCAGCCCTCAGCTTAGCATCTGGTGTCTGGGTGGTCCCTCAATGCCTTTGCATGCTGCGAGGCTGCCAAACCCTGGTAGCTTCTGGCGCCTTGGTTTGAGGCAGTGATATCTGCATCTGGCAGTATTATCTGGTGACCACATATGCAAATGCATATTATGTAACATCACTTAAAAGCAATTTATATAAGTACTTAGAGGCAATGATATATTTGAGGATATAACTTTGTACATGCTTGTTTTTTAGAAAAAATTTACTTTATGTACTTAGAATAATTAATTTTGTATATGAATATATATATATAAATTTTCAATTTTGTGTATTCAGAATCACTCAAATGAAATGTGTATTAATAAACTTGCTGTGATATAATACTGATGCGATTAAATAGTTTTCATTCAGTTTTGTTCATGGCAGCAGAATGTCTTGCAAGGTGAAGGGGGTTTAATAATTTTGATTGCAACTATGTAAATGAACATTGTCCTCTGTTTCCATTTTACCTGGATACCCAATATTCCTGTTTATTTGTCAGCAAACGTCAACAATCATGATTTCTCATGCAACTTTATAAAACCACATTCATTTGTAGGCTGTTAATCTGTAAGTGTTGGTGTAGCATTCTTTTGCTTAAACATTGGTGTGTTGTTAAAAGGGGATACTAACCTTGGAGGAAAAATAATATGGAAGCTTTTTATCATTTTTATTATTTTTTATTTCACCTTTTTGTCATTTCTACTACATATGTATACATGGTATGTATCAAAACATTTATTGTGCATAAAGCAATCAGTGAAATATTAATAATGAACCTTACATTTGTAGTCTATAAGCTTTTTGTACATAACACTTTCATTTTAATGAAATACAGTGAGGAGGGTTAAAATAACTTATTTGCTTGTTTCACATTAACACACCGAGGACTGTTGACACTTAAAAATAAAATGAAGGAATAATGATAAGTTTAGTAATTCACACATTAGATGGAAATAAATAACTTTTTAATGACAAATGATAGAAATTTTAAAATTGAATGAAATAGTACATTAAAAATCATGCATATTTTAAATTGCATTAAAAAAAAAAAACATTTGCAAGTTGATTTATTTATTTGTCAGTTAAGTTAAAAACTGCCATTGTATAGTTAACTCATTAGGACAACCAATCAGGTTTTGACTTTTCTTTTCTTGTTTTTAAATCTACCCCCCTCTCCAACATGCCACTCAGTAGACATAAGTAAGATAAGCAGAGGTAAGACTAACCGTAACTGGGCAGTGAGACATATGACGATTTTCATTATAAATTTTGGAGAGCATTGTAATTACAGAAAGACTTTGCAAACATATTAGCTTATTAGGACAGTCAATGACAGGATTTAGATAAAGTTGGATGAGGCACACTGTCACTCAAAGGCACGGGCACATTAGGTTGTCATGGCAACCAGATACATTGCAGGCTGATTTCAGCCTGGTGAGCGAAGGCTAGCCGTTCTGGTCTTATCACAGAGAAGAGCTACTGTAGCTCAAATTGCTTCAGGTGTCTGAACAAAGTACTTGGCAGTTTGCTGCATATGAGACTGCATACCCCAGTGGCATGTGAGCATGTGCCACAATGGACATGTGAGCATCAGAAATGGACAATGGAGGAATAGAAGAAGGTTACCTGGTCTGATAAATCACATTTTCTTTTAGATCAGGTGGATGGCTGGGTGTTGTTTAAATGAGAAAGTGGAAGAATGAGGAAGAATGAGAAAGAAGGCAAGCTGGTGGAGGCAGTGTTTTGAAAAATGTTCAGGAATGGTTTGAGGAACAAAGAGTTCAAGGTGTTTCTCTAGTCACCAAATTCAGCGGATTTCAATCTGATTCAGCATCTACAGGAAGTGCTGGACAAACAAATCCAATACACGTAGGCCCCCACCTCGTACAGGACTTAAAGGATCTGCTGCCAAATGTCTTGGAGGCAGAGACCACAGGACACGTTCAGAGCTCTCGTGTGGAGTCCATGCCTCGAGCTGTTTTGGCAGAACAAGGGGGACCTACACAATATTAGGCAGAGTTGTTTCAAAGTTGTGGCTGATAAAAATAAAATAACATCTTTGCACTCAGAATCTAAACCACAGCCAATAATAAATGCAGTTAAATAGAAAGTATAATATGTATGAATTCAGGAATTATGAATTATGTTTTTTGGTAACTATTACACACTTCTATACGACTTGAGACAGTCCTCAGACCAAATGATCAAAGTTTTAAGGTTATAATGTTTATGTTTAATACATTAAAAACCACAGAAATGCAATGCAATGGTCAAGACATCCAAGAATGCGAATCGATTCACCGTTTTGTTTTTGGCTGAAAAAGAAAGAACCGACTCAAAAGTATGATTAGTTCAGAAATGAATGGCATCGTTTGTTCAGTCGACTGAAGGGAAAACGTTTCTTAAGTCACTGGGAAAGCTCATTGGTCACAGTGCGTACACTCATACAGCAGCACACTGGGACTGAAACAGTGTTAATGTGGCAAACTGGCAAAACACAGTGATGGGTTCCACTTTAAGATGAACACTGTTGAAATAAGCTTGTATTGCGTATGGATTCTACATAATTAGGATGTAAATTAGAAGGTAAATGCAGCATAGACCTCTAATGTCAACCTAAATGCCACTGAATCTCACGAATAATGCACTTAAAGCAGTTGCATTACTGATATCCTTCAAGATATCAGTATAAACAAGATGTTTGACATTCTGAACTTCACAGTGTGACAAAATCAATCATTTTAATCAATCACTTGGTTTTATGAACTAATCAATAACGAAACTGGCTGATCTCTATATCATCACATACCGACCATCATTCATTCTCACTGAATGAATCTTCACCAACAAAGTAATCAATACATCAGTCACACTGTTATTGCCTTCTCTGTAAAGTTACTATGAAACAGCTCAACTCTAAACTATTAATCAGCAGTTTTTCATACAGTAAAATTCCCCATTAAAATTGAACATAAACTTTAAGCCGTTATTTTCTGAGAATTGTTTTGTGTCTATTTCATAGCATAACAACTATGGATTATGGTTTTGCAAGGCCCTACGGCACCAGCCTCATTGGAACTTGGAAACCGTGAGATGAAACATCCACAGAATAAGAAATTATTACAAATATCAGTGCAAAATTGCGCACTTGTGAGAGATGAATGACAGCTGTTCAGAGGGCACTGATAGTGTTGAGGAAGGGAATCTGTCTTTACGCAAAACTTGGATTAAGTTTTAGTATGAGTACTACTGGTGACATTAGTATTCAAGATCACGTCTAGCTCAGTGAAAGCTCAGTCACGTAACATTTCTTCTTGCACCACGATGCAAAGCTCTTCAAAAACTTTGTGATCTGTTCCAAGGCTAAAGTACAATGCATTATTGGGAGAAGGACTGCTGCAAGGAAACATCTGAAAAGCCACTGGGAACTACGGCTGTTGTTCTGTCTGGTTCTGGAACTGAGGGACCCCATGTGGAGAGAAAGGCAAAATCACAACACCCCTGTTGACAGAGAGGCTCATGGGCCGTGCAGAAACTCCCACCTCAGTGCTCATGTAGCAACAGACATACTCAACCAGTGATGAATGTAGTGACTGTAATGTAATGTGAATGTGTATGATTTTTATTTGCTTATCACAGACATTCTGAGAGAGAGCTTTTTTGTTATAAATTAAATTGCTTTAATTGCAAATAGAAGCTCAGTGTGTTATCTTTATATAAACAGGCTAAATTAATTAGCTATTTTAAGAACAGGTTGAACCCAAAAACAACCCTATATGAAAAAAAAAACGAGAACAGAATATTTTATTAGAATTTAATTAAGTATTTCTCAGTATTATCTTGATAATTCTTGGTATCTCTATGTCCAGCTTGATGGCTCTAAAATCCATCTGTTGTGTAACTGCTCCATCTACTGGACAAAGTGCATTCATAAACGTGCAGAAAATACAAAATGCTTAAATAAAAGTCCCACATAAAAGGTCTCTCGACTCTATTAAATCATGTTTTTTTTAATTAATATATTAATTTTTAAATAAATCATATTGTGTAAAATAAAATAATAAAACTCATAAAAATAGCCCATCCTATCAAAATGGGGAAAGCTGGCATTCTTGTTGTGCTTCCATGAAATAAAACCGCGCGTTACCTGTAGATGGCGCCGTTTGAGAACAATCAAACACCTGTTATAATCATGATTTATCAGGAGTAGAGATCATTCAGGAGTTAATATAATAAAATATGATTGTATAATAATATAATATACAAAAACAAAAAACGTTTTATCGTTCAGGGAGGCAACTATTGTCAAGCTGTTACGTGTTTCCATGTAAAACTCTACCATAGTAACCATGGTTTACGCCCAATAATTAGTAAAATTGTTGTTACTACTGAAAACCAATAAGATATTAATCTTTTATCTTCTTCAAATAGTATTAGAAACATAATCGTTCTGTAATGTGTTACATATCTATGTCGTGCGGTGGCTAATACAGTAACCACAGCGTTGCTGCAGTAATATCTGTAGTAACTGTGGTATTTTAACGTCAACTATAATTACCCATAAACGCTCTCTGTGTCATTATTATATACTACTCGTCTTACCAAGTATGTGGGGAGGGCAAGTTCAGACTGAACTATGGGTGTGACAAAAAGAAAATAGGCGTAGCTTTTGTCATTCAGGAGTAAAATGAAAAGAGAGACGAGTAAGACTTGATTCTGACGGCCACAGGAAGACTGGCTTCGGATCCAGTCGCGCGGTGTAAATCCGGACTCTACGAGAAACACGAACCGACTCCGAATCGCTCGGATACAAGACACGCACAAGGATTTGTCATGAAAAGGACAGAAAAGGATCTAAAATAAGGTATATTTATATGACATATGTGCACCATATTCAAGTACTCAGATTTCACGTTGGTTTGTTTACAGTACACGCTGCGTTAGAGACGCGACGCGACGCGCTGGAGCTCTCCTATTAAAATAAACGAGTCCGCGGGCTTGAAGTGCAAAGCTTTTAGTTGATTATAATGGGAGCTTTCTGGCTTGACGCGTCGTGTCGCGTCTCTCTCAGTGCAATCATGAAGCGAGTCTTGGCTTATAAATGTAAAGCATAACGTTGGTTATATTTTAACCTTTTAACTAGGTTAACAAGCTCGGTAGTTGTCAACAACAAACACTGTTACATTGAAGCAAAACTTTGGGAATGTGTTACAAGATCTTGCGCTAAATTAGATACTTGTCACGTATCCATACATGTCGTTAATACTTTTTACTACAAGAAAGCAATTGTAGTAAATACGACTGTAGTATATTAAAAGTAGCACAGTAAGCAGTAACCTATAACCAGTATCTATCTATCTATCTATCTATCTATCTATCTATCTATCTATCTATCTATCTATCTATCTATCTATCTATCTATCTATCTATCCATCTGTCTATAAATGAACTTATCTCTATCTCAGTGTTGGGTAGTTAGATAGACATAAGCTGAATAGGTACTATATGTATATTTAATGTAATCCTTTTTGTTTGTTTGTTTTTTGCTGTTCTTTCTTTAGGCCTCTGGCATTCTCTGTGTCTTTCTTTCTTTCTTTTAAAATCCAGCATAATGCTGCGTAAGTTCAGTTCAGAGGGTGCGTTGTTGGATCTGGACTTCCTGCCATGGGGGGATAGAGATGGGACCCAGGACACCTTGGATGATCAGCCAGATGGAGCCTCAGCATCCTATCCTTGCACCCCAGATGCAAAGTCAGGGAGTGATAGAAAGGGGGAGCTTAAGAGAGATCACAGCGTTAGTGTGGAAAATCTGGTCGACTTGGAGAAGGACTCTGCTTTGCTGAAAGTGACGAATCTTAATGAGAGTTTTAAAGCGTACAGTGACAGCCAGCTCGCTGCCAATTCCAAAGGCAGCTATGAGAGTGTGGGAAAGTGTGAAGGCCAACCCCGCTCCTCGTCATCCACACTGAAATCCGGCCATATGCCCGCCTCCCCAAAACCTACCCACTATCACCGACAGCAAGCTCGGGCCAAACTGGCAGCTGCTAAATTACACCTTAAAAGTTTGTTTGGACAGGTAAGTTGGGAGACTTTCTTTAGAGTATAGTTAATGAAGTTCATAATACTATTTTAAAAATCACATGTTGACAATTTGAAGTTCATCAGGACACGATTATGAAAAAATGGAACTTTAAACATCACAGAAACCAGTAAATAGAAGATCATATAATAGTGTAAGCAGTGGACTGAAATGGAAAAACACAGTTCCTTCAACTGGTCTGAAACTTTCACACACTGGCCAGGGGCCATTGAACCATCTTTATTGTTGAACCCTGTTTATATTTTGTACAGTACAAGATGTCTTTCACATACATCAGGAGCAGCTGGTCTTCAGCACTGCTTATTCAGAGCTCACAAGCCAAGTGTGATGAAGTCAAAGACATGAATGCAATTGTGTTACACAAGTAGCCATGCTCACTTTGAATCAGTTTTACCCCTTGAGATATAATGTTGCTTTGTCCAAACAGTAAAAGGAGAAGCAAGCTCTGAAAGGGGAACTGAATGTTCTGGTGTTGTATGAGGGAATCACACTATTGATGCAATTGTGTGTGTGTTTTTTTTTTTCTTCAAACTACAATATTGTTGCAAGAAATCGCGAAGAGATACTGTGGAACAAGAATGTTCATTCTTTGGAATATTTTGGCATGTGATAGATCTGGCTTTGTGAGAATGCTTTCCATGACGTAACACCTTCATGACCTTTGTTTAAGTCATGAAACATTTGTGTAAATTATACTTCCTTAAAGTCTTTAATCAAGTCATATCATCATGGCAGTGTTATGCATATCAGTGACCTCTTACTTTTTTTTCTTCTTCACACAAGGGTTCACCGCAGTCCTCGCAATCAAATCTGGCGAATGCAGAGCACAGAGAGAACGTAACCAGGTAAAATCAATCACCTCTGTCCCATATTTTTTATCTTCATTTCACTTTTGGCCTATTATCTGTCTGCCACTTGCAAAATAACCCCTCCCCAGCCCTTTATTTTGGCCCACTGTTATTGATTCCACACATTTTTTTCTGGATATCTTTGTAACGTATCCCCTCACCCTCTTGTTTCTCTCAGCGCTAAAGAGAGGCGTTCTCGAATGCCTTTCCTCAGGCAGTGGAGTCAGGTGGGCCACAGCACAGCTCAACTCAGCAGGAAGGAGATGGAAAGTTGGGCCAAGTCCCTTGATGCCTTGCTAGAAAGCAGAGGTGAGCACTCAGTCGTTCGGGTTTAAACTGCTCGAGTCGCCAGGCAGCTGGTCAAAGGACGCTTGCGAGACACTATCGCGTCACATGGGTCATGCTAAAACAAAGCTGTTGTTCTGCTAACTTTGACCTGGAACGCTGTTCTTGGAAATTGAGATATTTGTGGGCAACTGCCCATCCATGCTTGAAATGTTGTTTTAATGAAAATGATACGCGCAGAGAGCATCATATCCTGCCTAGTATCAATACTAGATCATGTAGCATTATAATAAACACTGCCATTCAAAAAATGAATACTTTAATTCAGCAAGGATGCATTAAATTGATCAAAAGTGACAGACATTTATAAGGCTACAAAAGACTCCTTGACAAAATCAGTTTCCACAAAAATATTAAACGTTTTCAACATTGATAATAATAAGAAATTTTTCTTGAACAGCAAATCGGCATATTATAATAATTTCTGAAGGATCATGTGACACTGAAGACTGGAGTAATGATGCTGAAAATACAGCTTTGCATTTAAGGAATAAAATACATTTTAATATATTTAAATAGAAAGCTTATTTTGAATTGTAATAATATTTCGCAATAGATTTACTGTACTTTTGATCAAATAAATGCAATTTTTGAACAGTATTGTATAGGTTAGGTTGGTTTGTGTTCAGTATAATTCTGTGGTTCAGTTATGAAACCCTTTTATTACATTATTGAAACACCCTTGAAACTGCTTCCTCTTAACATTGAGGAACCACTTTCATTTCTTCAGGCATGAGTTTCCAGAGAATTCCCAAACAACATGAAACGATATGAAGAAACTAGATAACGGAATAATGAGCTTTTCCCCCAGAGGCTGAGAGCACAGATGTGTAATTGCACAAATTAAACCACCAAGATTTTTACATTTTCAGAAGGAAATGAGAGTGGGGCTTGTTTGTCACATGATGCCAGGCTTTTGTGAGTGGCTGTCAGGGTTAAAAGAGTCCGAGCACAAGGTCTCTAGATATGATTCGTGTCCCTTGAATGAAAGGTTCATTGTGCACCAGGCAAAAATGTTAGTTGGATTTCTTAGAAAAGTAGTAGCAGCAAACTGCTTGATTTGTGGTATCACTGAAGTTCATAGCACAAAGTGTTGAAGTTTAGTACTTACTGAATATGGTTGGGAGCAATAATAAATAAGCAATATTAAGCACTGCTGATAATTAATGCTGACCTTGAATGTGAGAATGAAATGCATGTCTCATAACAAGTTCTAAGAAGCTTTAAGCTTTTATCATTAGTGCAGCTTGTGATGTGTAAACAGTGGACTAATAGCGGATATGGTTACGCTTGATACTTGACGTCATGGTTCTAGTGATTTTCAGTTTTTTTATTATAAATAGGACTTAATGATTAACAGCATCTCATCATTTACACCTCTTGAACAGCTGTTGAACTGAGAAATGTAGTACTGACCAGTTATTGTTTTTTTTTTTTATTGTTATTTCTGTTCTGTCTCTTAATTGGAAGCAGTTTATCAGTGTGACAGACCTCATAAAAATCTAATAATACACACATGATACACACGAAGCCCAGTTTGCGGTCACAGCTGAGACTGCTTAGAAAAGTATAATATGCAGTGAGAAATTCAGTCTATTCTGTCGCTGCTGTTTTGGAAAATAATACTCTACATATATACATAATAGGTGCTTTCTTTGAATAGGGTATTGTTTAATGGGGGAAAAACATAAATCCCATGTTCTTCAGAGAGAGATTTATTAGGCTGTGATGCCTCTTAAATGATAAAAATTTAAATTATACCGTATCATACGTTTGATGTAATCTGTTGAATTGATATTCAGTTTGTCGAATTTATTTAGTTGTATTAATTAATTTTTATTTTTATCAAAGCCATAAGATTCAGTGTATTGAATTGCTATTACATGAATTTTCCATATTACAACATTTCTGAAAGCAACATAGCGACATTTCTAAAATTTTGACACCCAGTGAGTAACATCCTTTGGTCTATTTCTACAGCATGATGGGAAATAAATAATCCCATTATATTTTTGCAGTTATTACAAAATTATAGTGTTGACTGTGATTGACTCAACCATTCAAACCGTATAATATTGTTTATAAAAATTATATTCATCAGCAACTATAAACTTAATTTTTGAGCTTTGCATTATTTTAAATGAATTTAAAAAAATAAGCCAATACCATATTTTATTTTAATTATACATTTTAAACTGAAGTTCAGTATTTTTGTGCCATATTTATGTCAATACATAGGTCAAGCTTATGGAGGACTAAACCTGCAGAAATGAAAAACAAATAAATATATAGATAGATGGATGAATGAATGAATAAATACATGTAATAATAGGAAAATAAAGGAATAATTATTTGATAAAGCAAATATAACTTATTTGTAATACAATTTAATCCTAAAAAAAATCCTAAAAATGTATTTTTATTACCTTTTTTTTTTTCTGTATTTATTTTTACACTTATTTTATTCTTTTCAAAGTTTATTTACTTTTCATTTATTTTTTAAATTAGTTATTTATCTAATTGTGTGTTTATTTTCATATTAATTTATTCCCATATGTATTCATTTATTTATTCCTTGTTGGTTATACAATATTTAATTTGAATCTTTTCGTGAACTGTGTGGCGGGTGTGTTTTGGTGTCTGGACTGGTTGAAATGTGGGAACAGCAGTATGTTGTAACTCCAGAGTCCTGCCCCCGTCCGACTTCTATTTTCTCACTTCAGAGTGTCGCAATCTGCAGTTCAAGGGTTTTGAGAAAACCAGAGGTAAGGAAGGTATGTGGTGTGAGATAAACCCTCAAGATATCCTTGTCCAAAGCTTTTTCTTTCCTGATTTTTGTGGCGAGTGTTATGTGACGTGTGTGGTTGTTTATGGCAGAACATGCATGTGAACGCGTCATCTGAGCCTCTACCCCCACTTGTAAACAGAAATGGCTGTTTTTTTCCCCCCAAAGTTCATTACGGTTCTTTCTCTTCTCACCTGTCTTCTCTTCAGTGGGCTCCACAGTCTTTGAAGCGTTCTTGCGATCCGAGTTCAGTGAGGAAAACCTGCAGTTCTACACGGCCTGTGAGCAGTACAGCCAGTCGTCCAACAAATTCAGCCTGCAGAGACGGGCAAAAATGATAGCGGAGACTTACATCCAGCCCGGGGCTCCCAGAGAGGTAGATTGATCCAAATCAGTTTACTGCATTAAAAATATTGCCTCAAATGTCCAAGCTGCTTTTTCTCATACAATGAAAATAAATGGGGACTGGGGCTGCTGAGCGTATAAATGTACCATTATAGCAATAGTCCATCTGACAACTTCATTATTTTTGCAAATTTCAATAATGCCACAGAAATTTCAAACTTAGCCTTTAAAAATTGGTCCTTTTCTCACAAATCTATCACATGACTACAAAAGACTTAAAGAAATATAGAATATTTTTGCAAATTTAAAAAAAAAAAGTTTTTTTTTTTTTTTGGAGCTTGATAGTCCTATTATAAAAGCAAAGTAAATTCCTCAAACAAGTCTGTCATATGACTTCAGAAGACTTAGAAAAAATAAAAAAATATAGTACTTTATGTAATAAATTCTTTTCGGAGTTTGATTCCAGTGCGTATTATAAAAGCGAAGTAAGATTTGTGCAAAGAAATTGTCATATGACTTCAGAAGACTAAAGTATATATATAACATTTTAGTAAAAGTAAAAACAAAAATGTTATTTTTATTTATTTCTTTAATTAATTTTATTTATTTATTTTTTGGAGCTTGATAGTCCTAGTGCCTACTATAAAAGCAAAGTAAATTTCATTTAGATGTCATTTCCTCACACAAATCTATCATATGACTTTAAAAGACTTAAATAATAATACAAATAAATAAATAATAACATTTTTGTATATATGTGTGTGTGTGTGTGTGTGTGTGTGTGTGTGTGTGTGTGTGTGTGTGTGTGTGTGTAAAACCTTAACCGAGACATGTCACAGCACTTGCAGATTATTGCTCTTTTGTTGGTTTTGATTGCTTCTATTGTCATCATTTGTAAGTTGCTTTGGATAAAAGCGCCTACTAAATGTAAATGTAAATAATATAATATTAATCAATTTGTTTTTTTGCCTTTTTGGGAGCTTGACACTCTGTCCCACGGTCTGTTATAAAAGCAAATATCATTTTGAATATCCTTCAGTATATCATCCTTGTGTGAATATTTGTGAACTATGAATTTCTTTCCAACACTTTTAGGTGAACCTGGACAGTAAGACGAGAGAACTGACCCAACAGCTCCTCAAAGCCCCCTCTCACACTTCCCTCTCACATGCTCAAAGGCGCATCTACTGCCTCCTGGAAATGGACTGTTACCCCCGTTTCCTCCAGTCGGAGATCTACCTCACACTACTGAGGGATTCATATTAAAACAAGATTCTTAAAAACATCATCCTAAAAACTGAACAGACATCATTCCTGGACAGTGGAGACGGCAAACGTGTCTCTGTGATGAAAAAAAATCATCTTAACTACTGAAGAACGTTTTAGTGAAATAAAAAGGGAAACAGACGAGCAGGGATGAGGCGACTGTCTTGAACTTGAATGCATAGCGTCTAAAGGGACATGCAATGGGGAAAGAAATGCTAACATTTTACAAGTTTGATTTTTAGTTGCTAGCTTGAAACTATAATCACTGGACTAAATGGCATGTTGACAAGCAACAAAGGGAAAAACACGTCTGGCAAGAAAGGGCTGTTCAGTGAAAGGCCGAAGCACTCATTAGGGTCAGACTATGCTTTGACTCCACCGTATGCGTGGTTACAAAGAAGCAGCACTAATGACTCATTCCTCGAATTTACTTTCCCATAAACGATTCTATAATATAGTTAAATAAACTTTCAAACAAAACCTCAAGCTCTCAGGAAGACAAAATTCAAATAGGCTGTTGTCTAAATAAGCAATATGAACACAATTACTTTAAAGCTGAAAACTTCCTCGAAGGCTTGACAGAAGGCCAGTTTGAGTTTAAAACGTTAAAATGTGTATTAGCATATTATGATTTTATGATCACAGATTGCATATTAAAGCTGTACACGTCATTCATTAGAAGAAAATGTGACTAAAGACAAAGAAATCAAAGGTCTATCCGTGAGTTTGGCCCTTTTTAAATCTAAATAATATGAACTGATGTTATTAAAAAGGGTTTTTGGTTGTTTTTTAGGTAACTGTAAAATTCAGTAAACGTCACACAAATTTAAGTGACACTCTGTAGAGTGTGTTGCTGGGAAATGTCACAAGTTGACAGGTTTAAAATACAGACAGTGAACAGGAACCTGCTTGACACCCGCACTTATACCATCCCATAAGCACACGTACATTTCCAAGACTTCAGTTAAAGAGCACTGTATTCTTATTATTGTGCACAAACACCTGAAGAACATCACAAAAATGTCCACTTGAACATCTGAAAGGCAACATTTTTAAAATGTATATTCCAGATGAATGCACATGAATGCTGAAAATTTTCAGCTTGAGAATGGAGGGCTGTGATGTGCTGTATGTATTTTAGTGGCTGTTGATGTCTGCTGTGACTGACACACTGAAGATGGTACATGTATTATTACTGTAGACATGATACTAAGAACCGCATGCACTAATATCCATGGTCTAATGTTCTCCAAGGGTTTAATCTGTTTGTTTGAGTATAATATAAATGATTTCCTTAAGGGAATGATGTAATTATGTGATCAGTGTACAAGAATGAGCATCAGTTTGACTGTCAAGAGTATTTATGTTTGTTTTAGAGCAGTGATAAAAATGAATCGAACAGAACAAATGTTCAACCATTTAATTTAATTTCCACAAAAACGTCTGTACTTTTGCATAGACCTGTTTGTGAAAAACACGATAAAAGATCAGATTAAAAAAATTGTGATTATAAAAGCACAAGCCATAAAACAAATAGCTGAAATGTTCATAAATAGGACTGATGAAAAAGTTACAAATAGCTGCTGATGTTATTTTCATTAAAGGTGTCTTTTTCACTTTTGTGATTTAATAAAAATTCCTAAAATTCATTTTTCCCCCCTCATTATTCTCACTTCTTTGCCATGTCCATTTCTGTTCTTAAAGGGATAGTTTACCCTAAAATAAAAATTCTGTCATTAATTACTCACCTTCATGTCGTTCCAAACCCATAAGACCTTTGTTCATCTTAATACAAATTAAAATATTTCTGATGAAATCCGAGAGCTTTCTGACCCTGCACATACAGCAACGCAACTGACACGTTCAAGGCCCAGAAAAGTAGTAAGGACATCATTAAAATAGTCCATGTGACATCAGTGGTTCAACCTCAATGTTATGAAGCTACGAGAACACTTTGTGAGTGCAAAGAAAATAAAAATAATGACTTTATTCAACAATTCCTTCTCTTCCGTGTTCACCAAGCCTATATTGATATTGAACTCTGCACTGTCTGCAAAAAGTGAGATGTCACGCCAAGGCAAAATGCAGTAACTTCCACATTATAAACAATATTTGGGTGCTGATCACCATTTATAGAATCATTATAGTAACATCTGTATAAAATCTAGTGATCATTGGCTAGGCTATAACATCTAGTAATGTGATTCAGGCTTTTTTTTCTGACCGCAACAACCAGACAAAAACTTAAACGTGAGTGGAAACCGTTTTGCAACCAATTTATTTGCAATGTTCGCTAACATTAAAGGATGCAAGACATAGCCTATTGTTTTTACATCAGACTGAATTAAAATAGCTTAACCTATTAGAGCGCCTTAAAGTGCTCAAAATTATTGTGAATTAAACATCTCCGATGAAGTTCACTGCAATGGATTTTACAATTGACGAATTACAAGAAAAGATAGGAAAAGGATTTAATTGCAAACAGTTATTGATTTTGTGTGTGATACGCTGTCACACCATTTGACTTTTCCCCATGATATTTATACACGTTAAAGGAGGTCATAATTTCCCAAAATTATCAATAACTCATTTTAGACCAAAAACGAAGTTATGGTGTTTTGTCTTTGCATGGCAGCACTGCTGCGGTCACTATAGATGGGCGTGGCTTCAGCAACCAGGCACCTCAGCTTCACCCACGTCCCGCCTTTTTGCTCCGCCCACTTTAGGCTTCAAAAATGCTCTTCAGAAACCTACGAGTGACGTCACGGACACTACGTCCATGTTTTGTACAGTCTATGGTGTTCACGCATTCTTCTGCTTATAAACAAAGCGCAGTTCATCCGGGTTCTACGTCAGAAAATTCCTTATTTTTGTTTTTTTTTGCACACAAAAAGTATTCTCGTAGCTTCATAACATTAAGTTTGAAGCACTGATGTCGCATGGACTATTTTAACAATATCCTTACTATCTTTCTGGGCCTTGAACGTGTCAGTTGTGTTGCTGTCTATAGAGGGTCAGAAAGCTCTCAGATTTCATCAAAAATATCTTAAATTGTGTTCTGAAGATGAACGAAGGTCTTACGGGTTTGGAACGGCATAAGGGAATGTAATTAATGACAGAATTTTCATTTTTAGGTGAACTAACCCTTTAAAATCTTCCGTCACCAGGGCCGCGTGCTGCGATACTCTTGTTTCTGGCGGACCCACTGGGCCGTACAGCGGCTCTCCCCAACCGTCCACGACCATCCGCCTCGCCCTCCGCCCCTCTCCATCTCAGTCGCTCCACCTTTCCTCCAGTCCTCTGCTCTGTTCTGAGACACTTTGGTAGGCAGCTCTTCTTTGCGGTCCAGGGGTGTTATGGAGGTCTGCTCCTGAACATGATCTTTCTTGACGGTGGCAATTGTCGGGAGGGACACAACCTGGCCTTGAAGATGCGGTCTGGAAAACAGGATGAAAAACAATGAAAGATGGAGAGGAAGAAGCAGAACATTACGTAGATGATTTCAGGTGAGTTAAGTACATGGCCAAGGCTGAGAAGAGCAGCAGCAAGTGAAATCAAACTTGTATCAGAACAAGAATGAAAGAAAATGATAAAGTAGGGACATGCACGTACTGTATTTTCTGTTTTGAGTCATAACTAGGCCCACACAGAACAAACACACTTTGTGATATAATATATATATATTTATTTATTTATTTTTTTTGCACTGATTGTAAAAGAAAAATGCAAAATGGTTTGGAAATAAAATATTGGATAAACTAGATTTCTTTTTTTTTTTCTCTCTTCATTTGGCAAACTGAAAAACATACTGAAAAATATTCAAATAATAAATAAAAGCATAAGAAATCAATGTTCACATCAATGTTTTCCCTTGTGAAAAGAAGTGCTCTTAAAAGAGGGCTTAAAATGAACATATTTGAGTATTTTTCAACACTTGACTGCATATTAAGTGCAATTAGTTAAAAATGATATTAAATGCAATTATGTGAACTGAGTGTATTTTTGATCCACTTAATTAGGAAGCAAGTAAATCTTTATAACTAATTTCATAATTACTTTTTTTGTCTTTGAAATATGGGTAAAGTGTACCGCCAAATGTACTGCAAAGCATTTATTGTAAATTAAAATATGCTTTAATGTCATTTCTACAGAAACGTATGAAGATAAATATATTTGTAATCACATATTTGTAATAATGTTGCCATTTAGTACATTTAAAATATATTAACCTTAAATCTAACATTGATTATCAAGCTAAAGTTAAATTTATTTAAAAAAGATAAAATAATAAAATACTTGACGTCCTTTAGTAAAAGTTAGTCAACATTAAAACAAGCTTGACAAAAAGATTTATCATAAAAAAAATATACTTTAAAAGTAAAACTTTTTTGAATGTGTACTTGTGTGTGTTAAGTGTCTCTTTAAATGCATTTAAGTGGCCTTTTAGTTCATTAATATTATCTGCAAATAAAATTACATCAAAAATATACTTCTAGACCTGAAGTACACGACAAGTGTGTATTCAATACAATTAAATGCACTTCTTTTTCACAAAACTCGGTCAGAGACCTTCAGGATTTTTGTCCTCAAAAAAACATTAACAAGCATGACAGTATGGGACGAATTATGCAGAAAATTTGCATGCTCTGGGTTAATGGTTTGCTCAAATCCTAACCCTCAGTGTGAGCTATAATAAAAGTGATACTTGAACCTCATTAACAAACAAATTCAGCAGAAATCGCCAGTGCTTTCTGTGGAATTCTGTAGGCGTGGATTCTGTGGAGGCCTAGTCAATCCCTGGTGTTTTCTTAAGTATTCGCTTCCAATTCACATGTAAATAATACAGCAAGCAGCACCAGGAGAAAGTGACTCTCACAAAGGTTATGCGAGAAAAGCCCGACCTTTCTGAAGTGTGTTTGTGTTCCACTGCATCTGCGTTTGCCCCTGTGTCACACACTCTCTCACAGAGCTCTGCTTTCAGCCCTGAGGAAGCACACACGACAGCTACTAATGGTTTACTAATGTGGTTTCCTGTGGACCATCGTAACGCTTCACGTTGCGCCGTGGTAAATGGTTGACTGCGGTTCAAACGGTGCATTACCTGGAAGCTTCAAGGGGTTCTGCTGTTCCGCCAATAATTGCCTGAGGTCTCGGCTGTTGATATGGCGACTGTAGAGGTTGCTCCTGGCAACCAGACCCTGTTGGCTACAGGATATGAGGAAATGGACAAACAACAGCGGTAGAGGTACGGGATGGAGGGCCGAGGGGAGGGGAGGGAAAAAGGGGAAATAAATGAAAAAAAAAAAAAAAAAAAAAATGAACAATAAAAAATAAACGTGACAGAAAAAAGGCACAAATAAAAACGGAATTAAACATAACCTCAAACGCAAATTCAAAACCCAACATTGTATGAAAACAAATTCCAGTGAAAGAGGACACAGGCAATGATTGTGTAAAGTGACGGTGGACTTTTAATCTCAAGAAAAGACTAATATGGTGTAATGTTGCAACTTAATGTCTGGTTTTCTTTTGGACGTTAGAGTTGGAATCAAATGTAGAGGCTGATATTTTAGGTCTTAAAATATCAACGCAAGAGGCAACTTGATCCACAAGCTTTTCTCAGAACCATTTATCCTGAGCCATTTTGTGTTTTAACCTTTAAACTGATAGAATTTGCATTTTAGGGGACGCATGTAGCTCAGACAGGTTTCTAGAAGAGTTTAGTTAATGTCTGACTACCAGAAAGTATGCAGATACTTATTCATGTTTCACGTGAGATCTACTGTTTTAGAATTTGAAACCATACAAATTTCTATTTTTGCAAAATGCCTTTGCTTGGAAAAATAATCTTTAAAAAAAAAAACATTTTTTCATATAGATATATATATATCTAATGGAATAACATTTTTAACAAATGCATTTTTTAACAAATGTTCATTTCATTTTCAGCAAGATATATTTTTTTTTTTAAAGAAAAAAGCCTTTTATTCAGCAAGGAAACATTCTGATTATAAGTGGAAGTAAACTTATAGTGTTACAAAATATTTCTATTTCAAATAAATGCTGATTTTTAAACTTTCTATTCATCAAAGTTCTAAAAAAAAAAAAAAAAAATTCCTTGTAATTTTTTTTGTTGTCAACCATTCTGATAAGAATATTACATGTTTCTTGGACAGTGAATCAGCATATTAGAATGATTTCTGAAGGATCGTGTGACACTGAAGACTGGAGTAATGATGCTGAAAAAATTCAGCATCAGAAATAGGCGTCAGAAATAAATTAAATTTTAAAATATATTAAAATAGAAAACAGTTACTTTAAACTGTAATGATACAGTATTTCACAATATTACTGTTTTTACTGCAATTTTTACCTTTGTGAACATAAGAGACTTTTTAAACAAAAAAAAAAAAAAAAAATGAAGAATTGTATTTTAACAGTTTCTCATATTTCTGAATTTCTCAAGATAAAAAATATGGACCGATACAAGGTCCTGAGGTGCTCCTGACCATAAAGTCTAGACTTCAATACATAACATTTCCTTTCCTTTACAGTCTGTTACAATAATCTGCTATATGACAAATGAATTCATTGACAAGTGATTAAAGAATACCTAGAATTTTTTTCAACTGTAACTTTTATTACTTGCTGCTCAGGACAGAGGATGTTTGACAGTTGAGGGTTAACACTATAGTAAAATGACCTGTAAAAACTCTATTCTATCTTCTAAAACACTCTTATTGGAAAAGGTACGGAAAAGACCAAAAGAGATTCCAATTTAATTACAAATGTGTATTATCAAATCATTTTACAGGAAATCGAATCGTTCATACTCTCACAAGGCAGAAAGCAAAATCATGAAGGTTTAGTTCAGTCAAACAATAAAAATTCCGTCATGACTTTATCGTCAAGCTGATTTCCACTCATAGGCTGTTATTTTATCTGAGAAACACAAAAATTCTACAGAATCTTCTGAGGATTCTTGAAAATTCTTCTTTTGAGTTCCACAGAAAAAATAACGAAAGTGTAAGTCAAGAGTGACATCTTTTCAAAGGAATAGTTCACCTAAGAATGAAAATTAGCTAAAAATGTATCAAAAACCCTCAGGCCATCTAAGATATAGATGAGTTTGTTTCTTCATCAGAACAGATTTGGAGAAATGTAGCATTACATCACTTGCTCACCAATGGATCCTCTGCAGTGAATGGGTGCCGTCAGAATGAGAGTCCAAACAGCGGATAAAAACATGGATATTATGAAATACAATGGCGAGAGTATGGGAGAATGGGGCAATTGTACCATTTTTTACATTTTCCTTCATAACTCACATACTACTTGACATAAACTAGTCATCTTTTGATACAAGAAACAAACAGAGGTGCACTAATTAATAATAATTTATATATTTTCACTGATAAGGACAAGACTATAATATTAAATTAAATGCAAAAAGTTACAATTTCCCCCCGTCTCCCCTACTTTAGTGTAGCTGAATGAAACAGTTTGAAGTTAAAAACATCTTGATGGATTTGTTCCTTACAAACACACAGCTTTTCCCTTCACAAGATGTTAATTGATGGACTGGAGTTGTGTGGATTATTGTGTTTTTTTTTATCAGCTGTTTGGACTGTCATTCTGACGGCACCCATTCACTGCAGAGGATCCGTTGGTGAGCAAATGATGTGATTCTCCAAATCTGTTCCCATGAAGAAACAAACTCATCTACATCTTGGATGACCTGAGGCTGAGTAAACTTTCAGCTAATTTTCAATTCTGGATGAACTACTCCTTTAATTTGAACTAGCTAAGAAGTTTAAGACAATGACGTTAAAGACTGAGGGTCAATGAAAGCTGAGCCTAGATCTATTTAGAGAGCTAGCGTGGAATGAGAAAAAGAGAAAAGCATGTGGTTAAAAGGAAATAAAAGTTGAACTCATCGAATAAAGTGAAGGGTTCGACAACAAAATGAGCGTGCCATAATTGGGGAAGTCAATGTATAAAACGAGCATGTCATAATCAGAGATGAAAGGAGGAGAAGAAGAAAGAGAGAGGAGAGGAGGAGAAATGTTTAGCGCTTCTCCAAAATAAAGTGGTCAAGGCCGCTTACGTGTTAGAAGAATAAACAGACTGCGTATCTGACCTTTATGCGGTACACAGTGATACACTAATGCTGCACTAATGAGCTGAATTCACATTCCTGCCGCCAAGTCGACCATGCACTTATCTAACACAGGAAGTGGCTCATAGTGAACATGAACGACCTTAGTGTCTCTTCGCTTTCATTCCCACAGAGTAAATGCTCTCAGTCGCCAAAATAAGCCCCAGATGGAAAAGCGAAGAGGATGCAATGTAAATATTTGCAAGCAAAGTGCTGGATTTAGACTCAAGTATGCTGTAACTGGCCGTGAGGTGTGGTTGAGATGTACCTGGTGCGCTTTGCCCTGCAGCTGTCGTTGAGCTGGGAAGAGGGGGTCCCGGGGGCCACGGCGGGGCGGAGCGGGGCCCGGCTGGGGGAGGATCCCACACTGAGCGAACGGGATTGAGGAGATGACGGAAGCAGAGGGGGAGAGTGGGGGGGACCCGCAGGGCGAACGAACGGCCAGGGGAGAGCCCTCTGCTCCTCCCGAACCACTGCGGAAGAGAGGAAGTGACTCCTCTTACTGATTCCTTAACAGCTCCATTTATGATTCTTTTAGTACTTTTAAGTTAGAGATATGTGAAAAAGTGAAATGCAATTCCATTGCCTCACTATAAATTACTAGCTCGTTACAGTCATTCATTCAGGAATCAGACTGTTTGTGCTGTACGTTTTTGATTCACTATAAAGAACTGTTTGATTAGAGTCATTTGTTCGGAAATCAGACTTCACTGGTTTTGCTGTATGTTTTTGATTCATAGCTGATGCATAAGAACCATATGTTCAATTGAACTACACTGGTTACATTATATATTTGTAATTCACTAAACAGAACTTATTAGAATAATTTGTTCAATGATCAGACTACACGGTTTGTGTTGTATGTTTTTGAATCTCGAAAAAGAATATGTTCAGGTATAGGACTATACTGATTGTGTTGCATGTTTTTGATTGGCTAAATGTAACTAGAGTTATTCGTTCAGGAGTCGGATTTCACTGGTTGAACCGTATGTTGCTGATTCATAACTGATTCATAAGAGTCAAATGTTCAAGAATCAGACTACACTAGTTATGTTGTATGTTTTTAATTCAATAAAAATTACTCAGAATCATTTGTTCGACATTGGTTGTACTGTTTTTGAATCACAAAAAAGAACTGGCTCGTAATAGTCATGTGTTCAGGAATCGGATTGCAATACTTTTTTTGTTTTACATTGTGATTTTAATATTCACTAAAAAGAATCAATTCTTTAGAATTATTTATTAGACAATCAGACCACACCAGTTGTGCTATATGGTTTTGAATCACTAAAAAGAACTGATAAGAGTCTAATAAGAGTCATTCGTTCAGGAATCAGATTACACTAGTTTACTTCTTTGCATTTACTTGTTTGTTTTTAACTCACTAAAAAGAACTGATTGCTTAGAATCATTTTTAAAATAATTTAGACTATGCCTACATGCTTTTGAATCACTAAGAAGACCTGGCTCACAAGAATGTTTAGTATCGGACTTTTCTTATTATGTAGTCCGTTTCACACTGTAGATTTAATAGTGAATACTGAAAAGTAGAGCATAACTTGGAACAACATTTTGTCCGCTTCCACATGAACCATTAAAATGTCATTCCATTCCTGTATTTTAAAGAATAACACCAATTTGATTTGTTTGACACCTGTATACTTGACTGAATTGATACATGGATTTAGATACTCACACAGTCCCCTGATTACAACCCTAATGTCCAAACTAGGAGTGAGAGTACTTGTTCCTTGCAAAATGCCTGTGATCACTGAAAAAAGCTCTTTCCTAAGAACTCTAAAGTAACTGATGGACCAAATCAAGACATTTAATGAATAATGGGTGGTCTGTTTCCAGCTGAAACTATTTATTACAGCGGCTGGATGATGTCAGTATTCAGCTAGTTGGTGTAAATGTCAGCTACTAGCGTCTGTATTGTGCCAATTGGTTAAATATACGACATGGAGACTATGAGTAACCCACCTTCTCTTTCCATTAGTGAATACGGTTTGATCTCTCCCTCTGGCTTTTTTGGGGGAACTTTTCTCAATTGGACCGCTGTAATGGTCAGAAAGAGCCAAAAGAAACAACTGGTATGATTGAGAATAAGTCTGGAGTACAGCAAGCAGTTAAACAGCACACTGCACTCTTCACACATATTCATATCCATAGATATCCATGGGCATAATGCATTTATCGATTATCATTCCACTGCACTTTGGGGAAAACATATAGCACTTATCTATAATTGGATTTTAAAGGGGAACAGCAAGACATCTTATAAGGAAGTGAGTTCGTAAGCAGGTTGTTGGGACTGATTGATGTGGGCAGGGGTTATGAGTGCAAAGAAAGAGTCTATAGTGAGTGGACTCTCTCTCCTAAACCATGAATGTACAATAAAGGAGTAAGTAAGGTGGAAGCTGGGTGACAGTGGGGTAAGGGAGGGGAACAATAGATATTCAATGTCCTTACAAAAAGCCGTACATCCCCTGATCCGTCGAAGGGGAGGGAGGTGTTCCTGGGTGGGTTTCATGAGACAAAAGCACTTGAACAATTGGTGTTTTGAGTTGTTTGCATGTTAAACTCAGTCTAGGCCAGCTATCAACTATAAACAGCCCAGATCTGGGCTTGGTGAGTAATATATATATATATATATACACACACATAAATAAATGCACTGGAAATGTTCTTGCCAGGCACAAAGATTATAATATGATGGTGGTCTATATAAGGAAATACACTTGAATTAAATATAGAAGCACTAAAAATATTAAACAATAAAAGAACCAAAAAAGACAGCTGTGATTATTATGGACAAGCACAACAAAGACAGACTTTTCTTCAATTAATTGTGGAATCTGCTAAAATGTCATTTATTTGCAAGGCAGCAAAATAATTTTAGAGAAACTTCAAGATTCTGGTCTTTTTTTCCTGCATTAGATTTCAGTCTAAAGTTACTCCCCAGTTGGCTGATAACTATATTAGGAACAAGACATACAAGTTTAATTGTAAGCGCGATAGCCTAACCCTGAGTTGTGCAAGTGAACTTGTGATCCTTATCAACTCTCTGAAAAAGAATAACAGTTTTTAATCTCAAACCAAAGCCATCTAGATGAAAGAAAAAACTAATAATAACTATGCTATGATATGTTTGTGACAGTTGCAGTTTTACACAGAGGCTTAAACTAGTTACAGGGAATATTTTTAATTAATTACTTTTTAGTATTATTATACTCTATTATAACATAATTAATATTTTAGCTTATATTTTTATAATGTAGTTTAATTTTGAAGATTTTGACATTTTTATATTCTATTTTATGATTTATGAATTTATTATTAATTAACATTTAATTTTAATTATTTTATTTTTTTTACATTTAATTTTAGTTTTTACTCTAATATTTAGGTTTTTCATCTAATATTTAGATTTTATTTCAATTAATGAAAATGATTTTGAATATTTATTAAATAACAATAACAGCAAGGATTAAAATAATGAAAAATACAGTTGTATAGCCAAAAAAAATAATTATGGCAGGTATTTCCTTGTCACTGTCAGGTGTAGCTTGAATGGACTGTGTGTAAAGTGGTTCGAGCTGAATTGCTTGCAGAAATTTGAAGAAGAAAAGAAGAACAAAAAGAGGAGGAATTTTAATACAGTGCTGCCTCGCACGTACTATAATGAGGAGAATGGGAGGTTGTTGTCCTGAGAGAATAAGGCATTGAACGCTGGCACAGATCCAGAACAACATTCCAAACCCACATAAGAACAGTGATGCAGTCAGGCATTACCTGATCTACTCGGGAAGAATCCACTGAACACCACAAAGTTATTCACCTGAAAAGAACAAGTGTGACAGGACAAGAAATTACTGAATTGCATCATAACAATCAAGTTTTGCAACGGTCATATACACACCTCATTTTTCGAGGAAAACACTATTGTATAAAGTCTGTATTGTGTACAAATAAACACGCTCGCAAGTCATGCACATAATCCATATCAGGACTTACATCCAAGGCACAACATGTTATTATGGTATCTGATGAAGTCGCTTTCATCAAGTACTGTAATCTGGTTTGTTTCAATTACAAACCAGATTACAGTTTGGATTCCTGAGTAGAATAACATTGTGTTCTCCTAACCAGGTGTGACGTAAATATCTGTACAGGAATTAAAACCTCACTGGTCCAAAATCTCACTCCACATAACATCAAACATGCTCTGATTGGCTGATTGTTTTGCGCCATGCAGCGCTTTCACTTTAAAAGATGGATCATACCTGAGGCACACTGTTCTTGAGATCATAGTGCTTTTCTAGAAATGACAGGAATTTAGGAGAAGGTCTATCGTACGCCATCTGTTCAGGCTCCACCCGTTTGTGCTGCTCAATCAGAGAATATGATCAGAACAGGAAAACATAAGTCAATACAAATACAAACAGAACTGTTTAGTAGCAAATACAAATGGGTCTTTATACTTTTCTACTGGACATAATAAAAAAAGAATAGCTTATCCAAAGATGAAAATTCTGTCATAGTTTACTCACTCTGATGTTATTCCCAACCGGTGACACTTTTTAAATTGTTTTTCTCCGGAAATCACAAAAATAGATATTTGGAAAAATGTTCCTGCTGCTCTTTTCCAAACAACTAATGTGCTATATTCTAGGTATATGGCAGCTTTGTCTGAGAAATACACCTAAATATACAATATTCAAGTTTTAAATTTAAGTTATTCAATGGAAATCTGAATAAAATGCAAGTATTTTAACAAAAATAAAAATAAAAATCTCAGTGTGCAAAAAGTAGTATCACTTCTGCAAATTCAACCTTGCCATGTAGCATTCAGCAAAGCTGAAACGCATTAAAAACCAATGCTGTTTAGCATTGTTAACATCAAACCTGGTCTTGATGGGGCAAGTCTGAATATGTGCACTTGCAAATAAGTTTTAAAAGCTACGGTGAAGGGGAAAATGACTTGGGAATAAAGAATTACATTTCAGTTTGTCCTTCAGACTTGGAATAAAGTGAATGAATTATATTGGCCGTGTCCTTGTATGTTTTTGTTGTATGGAAAAGAGCAGCATGAACATTCTTCGAAACATCTCCTTTCGTGTTCCATGCAAGCGAGAAAGTCACATGGTTTGGACTAAAATGAGGGTAAATAAATCTAAATCTAAAATTAAATCAGGCTGCCAACAGACACTCACTTTCAGCATGAAGTCAAAGAGCTCGAGCCCATAGCCATGTCTCTGCAGCGTCTCTGTCACATAGAAATCCAGCACACATAAAGGCTCGGTTTCTAAATGCGCCCCCCGTTGGTCCTGAATGCAATTACAACATACTGTAAATCACTAATGTCTCAAGTGTAAAAAGATTTAATCACCAACTCAATAATGAACAAACACTTACAAGTAAAAACAGCTTCTTGTATCCAACCTTCAGAAATCCAACGATAACACCCCTCCTGCTGGTAAAGCAAAAGGCAGGAAGAGGGAGTCAAAGATTGTTATTAACAGCAGAAGTGCATGTTTATATGTAATGGAAATGGAAAAACAGGAAGGAGAGAGGTCAGCCGTATTGACATGTAAATAGATTAAATCTGAAGCATAGGCTGGGGGAGGGATAGAGAAAGCGAGAGAACCCGTTCTGTTCTCCATCTTTCAGGAGGTAGAGATGGTGTCTGTTGGCCTGGAGCTTTGCAGCACTGGTTATAGGAGCAGGCAGCTGCTGGGCCTGAGGAGATACACACACACATGACAGGATGACAGACTGAAACTGACATCTGCAAGCTCAAAAAGAGACAAAGACAGTCATTATCACCTTAGAGGAGGCTTTGCCCAGCTCATCTATAACTGTGCTGATGTGAAGAAGAGGATCTGGTCTGGAGAACAAAAAGCAGGTATGTTAGGAATCTCACACAGAAATGAGCAATTACGATTCCAGTTATGCAAGTCATAATGGATGCGCACACCTTTACAAAGCATAACTGTTTTAAATTACAAGTTTGAATCACATTTTAACATGTTTTTCAATAGCTGGCACTGATATCAAGGTGGTCAATGGCTGATATAATGAAATATATAAACCCAGTGAGATATTTGATGAGTGCAGTTTTCGTTCTGTTAACATATTTCATATTAAAACATTTGAGTGGAACATATCAAAAGGCTTGCCCTATTTTTTTTAAACAGCCAATAGGCTGCCGTTACATCAGAGTTGTGAATTGTGATTTGTTCCAAGGGTAGGTAGAGCAATGGTTCTCCACTAGGGGGCATTATTAATCCTGATTATTAATATAATCTTTATTGAAATGTTAAAAAACACACACAAAATAAAAAGTAAAAAAATAGGTACAACATTAAATTGACATATAAACCTTTTTTTGGGGGGGGGGGGGGGGGGGGGACACTGCTGATTGAATTAGAATAAATATTTTTTTGGACTGCTTTACTAAAAATATTTTCAACTTTAAATGTGTACATCTGCCAAAAGTGAATTTTGTCAATGCTTAGCAACCAATTAGCATATATAACCTCATAGTTAACACACAAAAGGTGCGTCCTAAATTGCATACTTATGCACTATTCTATGGTGTTTATTTCAGTATAAATAGTGTGAGCAGTGTGTGAGTAGGATGATGCACTTAAGTGTGGAACGTTGGACACTTAATGCACTCAACTGTCGCAGCTTTAATTACATCGCGAAGGGGGACGCTGATTATTAATGACAAAATAACTTTATAAAATTCATACACTACATGGCTGATTACACAGTGCATAAGTAACTACATAGTGTATAAGTGCATAGTGTAGAGTGTCATTTGGACGCAGCTAAAGACTAAAAACTGAAAAATAATACTTTTGATTTCATTTTAGGCAAATTAAATATACAGAATGCTGGATGCAACAAACAGCATTGGTTGCGTATGCTAAAAAATCCCCACAAATTCCTTCATATAACGGCTTTTTCTTGCATTGCTCTGAAAATACAGAATCCATTACCTGCTTCCATTAGAAATGTTCCTGTACTTGAGTGCTTTAAGAAACTGCTTAAACACATCTTTACAGTAAAGTTTAACCATTATTGTTATTTCTACATAATTTATTGTGTGATTTGTATTTGTAATGCATTGTAGCACTTCAAATATAAGAAAAGTGCATTACAAATAAAATGTATTTGTATTTAATTCTATATTAATTTAAAAAATACATGCTTATACATTAAAAACATATCTATTAGAAAAGCCATTTTTATAATCTATCGCATGGTGTGATTTCCTACAGCTTAATTGCAGTCTTGCTGAATCAGCACGGTTCAGATTAAACCAATGGCAGATTAAAACAGACTCATGTCAGATTTGTTTTTTACTCTGGGCCGCATTTGCATCCTCTGACGACAGCAATAGGCTTATCATTACAGGAAAGAGATGACAAAAATGACCTGGACCAAATGCCACATTTAGCCTAATAAAAGAACATCCTAAACCCCCACTGGTAGCAGTATTTGTACAATGCACAACTGTGTCAACCACTGTAACAAGACAAAAGCAATGCATGCTGCAAACAGATTCCACCCATTTCTCCCAGCACACATTAAAACATACATTACCTCCCATGCGCTTTCCGACCTGCACTCAAGTTGTTATCCAGCACAGTAATTCTCTCGGGGAAAAGCGCATTCAGGTCGAAAGGGAAATCCATTGTAAGGACAGAACTGAAATCTTAAGACAATACACTACTAATGCCCTACTGCAGATTCAGATGCATTTATCACAGTGCCAATCGATTCTCACTGCATCACCGGCCTGCACTTAAAATACCAGTTCCACATTAGTGCCGCTTCAGTAGGAGGCTGGTTTAAAGGCACAGATGTACAGCGGCGTTATCAGTGCTTCTTCTGTCCTCCCATTGTGTTTGTGTCACTCCTCCCTTGTGCAGCGGGATGAGCGCTAGTGGTCAGCCGTAGTACACCGAACACACGCCTGCAGGAGTCAACGCGAAAATACCGCAGAAGTCGCACAACACCTGCAAATGTTTTATAGTTTCTTATTATAGCTCTAAAAATGTAAACAAACAAACAAAAAATCTTTAGACAGTGGCAGAAATCTGCGGCTTCGGAAGATTTATTTCCGCTTCCTCTTGGCAACGATCGAAGCACAACTTTGTGCTGCATAGCAACCAAACATAGCAATATTTAAACACTTTTATACGTTTTTCGTTTTTTTTAATTTTTTTATTTTATATTTATTTCCCTCCTTCAACCTTACTTTAACAACATTTAGCTTTAACTCTTAATAATGTATTTTTCAATACTAATATTTATTTCCATCAATTACTACTGCATGCTGTAAGACTGTGCTTTTGATATATTAATTAATGAACAGTTATTAGTTAAATTAGTGTACTTAAATATTTCTGTGGCGTGATAATTGTTTTTTAACAATGCAAATATCCCATATCTCAGTTCAAATGCAGACATAAAAACGGCATGCATATATTTTGTTATAAAGTGTAAAGAAGAAAAAGAAAACATCGAAAAAAATAATCTCTGCACAAAAATAAGCTTTATGTTTTCATTCAGGCAGATATTTCGCCACCCTGCCTGCAGCATTAGGACCCTGTTAAATATTCTTGCCTGCACACTGCGCAAGCCTTTCCTTTCCGTTCTGAGGATGCTGCAGTGCTTGAGGTATCGGTGAATGACTTTTATTTATTTATTTATTTATTTATTATATTACGTACCCCAAAACACAGTTTAGTGCTTTATACATTTGCTTTAAAACGCCGACGTGACCGTGCGTTAACGCTAATTCAAGACCTGCATAATGACACCGCAGCGCTTATGGCCTCGTCCTCGTGATCGAATTCGCCTTTAGTTCAGAGATCAACATGCTTCATCGAATCACTTGATGATATTACGTTAATTGTTTTGCAGATCATTTTTACTTGAACTGAACAATGATGTTTTGGGAAACCAATTTTCAAAGAATGTGCCGAAGCTGCAGCAATTTCCCAGTGAGTATGAGACAACAGCATTTTTATTTTCCTTCAGGGGTTTTCAAACTGGGGTCCGGGGACCCTCAAAGCAAAAACAGAAGAAAAAAACCCCGTAAAAATGTGGGTGGAAGGTGAATAAAATTATCTAAAAATAATTAAATGCGTTTAATTTAAAATAAATTATTAAAATCGATTTAAAAAATTGTACTTGCAGTAATTGTGGAAAAAAACTGAAAAACTATGTAATAGTGTGTGTGCGTGTGTGTATATGTATGCATGTATATGTAATGTGTATAGATATTTCCCATTTCTGATAGCTTCTACACTAAAAACATGGTCTTTACATATAAATATATAGATGCCTTTTAAACTTTAGTATGGTAGTCCCTCTGAACCCATTTGGGGTTCTGTGACAGATTGAAAACCCCTGTTGTCCATTATTGCGTGTAATGATGAATCATTAGACTAGAGTCTCTGATTTACTCGTGAAGATCTTCACAGTGCACTGAACACATGCTTTACAGCTTATGATGGCATATAATTGACTTGGACTTTTTCTAAATGTTAAAGCAGGGTTTGTTGTTGTTTTTTACAGATTGGGTGGGAGGAGGAGATGTTGCCAGGGACTAGCTGTTGTCAACCAGCCAATAGCTGACAACCAATGGGTAAGAACTACTTCATGCCAACAAGACCATTAAATAATTGGTCATTTTGAAGGCATCATCTTGTCCTGTTGTCCATTATTGCGTCTAATGATGAATCATTAGACTAGAGTCTCTGATTTACTCGTGAAGATCTTCACAGTGCACTGAACACATGCTCTACAGCTTATGACTGGTTTGTAGTGGCTTGGTTGTTTCTAAATGTTGATTTTTACAGATTGGGTGGGAGGAGCAGGCGTTGCCAGGTAGCTGATGTCAACCGCTTCCAACCAATGGGTAAGAACTAGTTTATGCAGAGGAAACCTTGAAGAATTGCTCTTCAAAGGAAGCATTTTGTGTTGTAGTCTATTATTGCGTGTAATGATGAATCATTAGACTAGAGTCTCTGATTTACTCGTGAAGATCTTCACAGTGCACTGAACACATGCTCTACAGCTTATGATGAAGTAGAAGTGACTTGGACTTTTTCTAAATGTAAAAGTTTATTTTTTTTACACAGATTGGGTGGGAGGAACGGATGGTGCCAAGTAGCTGATGTCAATCAGCCAATAGCTGACAACCAATGGGTAAGAACTAGTTTATGCCAAGTGAACCTTGAATAATTGCTTTTCAAAGGATGCATTTTGTCCGTTATTGCATGTAATGATGACTCATTAGACTAGAGTTTCTGATTTACCCATGAATGTCTTCACAGTGCACTGAACACATGCTCTACAGCTTATGATTGGTTTGTAGTGGCTTGGATGTCTCTAAATGTCTAAATACCTTTTAACCTTTAGGTTGGATTCCAGCAGGATGGTTGATGGCAACACTTGATAACTAGTGGGTGAGAAGTTTTCTTTTTCTACTGACTTTGCTTGTGTGGCCCATGAACAATCTCTTAACGAAGTGTTCATTTTCAAGGTTATCCGCTAAGGGTTTGAAGCCAATATGGACGTTGTCTCCAGCCCACGAAGCTACATAAGGTTGGTGTCGTAGCAGCGTTTCAGATGTTTTATCAGTGATGTGCAGTGACGATTCAACAGACTAGAGTTTCTGATGACAGCATGAAGTTATTCACATTACTGAGCACAGCTTTTGATTATTATAATGTATTTTGTTACAAAAGAATGTCTAGATAACATTGGATTTTATTTTTTTTAGGTTGACGTGATGCCAGAATTATGTGCCAATGATGGGCATATTCCTCTGAATGCAGAGACCTGTCGCTCTGTAAGTACAGGTCCTGTAAATGTAACTCTGGTTATAATTGGGTGTTAATGATGAGTGCGATGTTCTGTTCTACTGAAACCCAATGAAGTAACTTTCTCGCGGCGCACTGAAACACCGACAGACAGACAACGAATACACTTATTTTCACCATTTGTAATCTAATGCACTTGTTTTCTTTTAAGGACGGAGGTTTATGCCGTGGCAGAAGAGTTGTGGTGACCAACCGGTTTGGAGCACAACTGTCAAGCTTTGTAGTATTGTGTATCATAACTTGAACACTTGTTTCAATCTCATTGTGTATCATTCCCAGAACAGTTTGAGAAAGTAACTGCTTGTTTTTATCTTCTCCGTTCTTTGTATACTTTTTCTAAAAAATGACTATTAATAAAAATCACCATTACAGCTGAATGAAGTTGTTGTTTTTTATGGAAGTAGCAGCAGGTCCACCCTGTAGTTTAATGCCTTATTAGTGCAAATGCTTCTGAGAGTAATTTTACATCACTTTGAGAATTATTTATAACCTATACATGATTTATATTTTGTAGTGGTCAAACTTTGAATTAAACTAGCTTAGTTTAGTGGGTTAAACTATGTTTAAGTATAAAATGGGTATTCATCAAATCTGGTATGCTTATTTGAAATATTAAAAATGTATATTTTAAGATCTGTGATTTTATGTAGGCCTGAAGGCTGTTTTTATTTATTTAATTTTTACCTATGTTTTTTAGAAGTATTCGTGTACAGTGCATCACGTGGTTTTCATGCGGTAGCTTTCTCCTGCTGCTGTTTGTTAGCAATGGCGAAGGACTTTTATTATGGAAGCAGGTCTCCTCAGTTACTGGGTGGCTATTATCATATTTGACTTCACTGTACTTGACTCACTTTCGCTACATGCTTGTTCATAGTTTTTGCGGCTAGCCTACCCGTTTTGTAGCAAATAAAGAACCACGCTTTGGAGATGAACGGACTTTAGTAGTTTACACGGAAGGTCACAAATCCCCGGAGCGAAGGTCATGGGGTCAGCGCTGACTTGATGTAACCGGTTCTTGCACGTAGTTGTGCGTAGCGACGCCCGATTTGTGAACGAGTCGTTCTTTTGAGTCGGATCTCTTCAATGAATCTCAACTCCAGCTCCGAGAACAGATTGAAAGAGACGGTTTAGCGTATTTCTCTTACTAAAGCTTTCTGGCTAAACTTGATACCGTTGGCTTGTTCTTCTCGTCTCTTTGAATAAAAGCGTCTGCTAAATACATAAATGTAATAAAAGTAGTAGTATGCTGTTCCAGCCAATCACTTTTTTCGACGTATGATTTGCAACGAAATACTTGTAAAGAACAGCAATATGTGGCGCTTTTATATGGCCTTATTCATAAAATGTCAAGCAAAACGCCGAGCCAGGATGACACGAATCATAACGTAAAAGAATCACTGAATTGATTCGGTTGTGCCCGTTCTTTCATATGAACCGTTTGAAAGAACCGATTCGCGTAAATGATTCGGACTTCTCTTTGCTAGACACGTAAACCAGCTCGTACCCTACACAACGACAGTTTAGTTGCGTGAGGTTATCTCCGTCAAAACGCCGTGAATCTGTTGAAGTTAAACTGGACTGTATTTTCGCACCGTGTCGAGCAGTTTATGTGCTGAAACGGTTTAAACTGAAGCATGTTTGTGCCGGGCGCAAGTGAACAGGAATGTGAAGCTGGCTTCGATAAGTGAACTCAAATGTTTTTGCAACTGAAGCAGAGAAACTGTTGTCTGGAAGATGTAACTGCATGTCCTTACTGCAGTCACATAAAACTAAAGATTTGAGGTCGCAGGTATGTTTAATTAACCGGTCTTAAGTGTTTCGACGTCGACACAGTTTAAAGTTGTGGAGTCGATCGGCTTGTTCAGACATGCTAACCGACGCAGTTTCGCCTGAGGAAAATGCTTTTATAGCTCAAAAATAAACGAAACCCCAATGCCGCAATAATATTTTTAGTTGTCGTTTGTAATTTTAATTAAAAACAGCATTATCTTCCTGCCATTGAGGTATTTGTACGGGTGTGGCCGTAGGTTGTGTTCTGGTTGATTTGCTCTAATACAAACACGCCTTAATACAGGTCTGTTGAGGTGTAATTGTTTAGATGCCTTCTTATACTTGTGGCAGTGTAAAACTTTGTATGTCGTCTTAAAGTCGTTTGTTGACTCTTTAATAGGTATACAATTAATTAAAAGCTGTCTGCGTATTATTGCTTTATACTATAGTTATTAATGTGTAATTATCAATTGTATTAGCTTTCCCCCCACACACTGACACTTTATTAATGTTATAGCGTTTTAATTTTCTCCTTTGTGCTTTATAAAGTAATAGTGCCGACATGACCGCAGTTGTCGGGCGAGTTTGGGGGTGGGTCAGTCCAGCGAATCTGTACTCCTCCTGGGGCAATAAGACCAAACCTGAGAAACCCCCAACAACGGAGATTCAGACTAGAAGCAGATGGGGCTTATGGGGAATTGCTGCCTGGGTTTGGAGGGGCGAGAACACCAAAAAGGACCAAAAGACAATCACTGAGGAATTCTGGGAGACCGAGGAGACTATCAAGCCGTTGGAAGTTGAAGAGCTGAGGGCTGATGTTGAGACTGAGAAAGCAGCCGCCCAAAGCTCCTCGCGCTGGTGGAACCGAATGCTTCCATCCAGATACTTTTTCTGGCCCCGGTGGTGGTCGTCGTCGTCCACTGCGCTCCGCCAGCGGAAATGTGCCGGGTGGAGTGAAGGTACATGGGACAGCGATGAAGTCGATGGGCAGTCGGACTATGGGACGCCTCCGCCGTCCCCCACGCCACAGAAATCTGCATTCCAGTTCTTCTCTCGCTCGTGGACGGGGGAAATTGTGCCTGAGCACTACGATATTTGCTTTAATTTCCTCCGCCACCTCTTTGACTTGTTCGTGGTGGGCTTCCTGACCACCGTATCCCCTCCGACCAAATTCATTTTGGACGTGCTGGGGGTGCAGGGGGCCCTGAAGCTGTGGCTCCATGGGATGGCCATGTTTCTGGTGTCGTCTGTTGGGATGGCTGGACTGCTGTGGGTGGTTCAGGAGTACCTGCTGCAGTTTGCGCTGATCTACGGTATCGTGCAAGCGCTGGTCATCTCTGTCAGTGTATGCCAGAGTGAAGCTTTGGCAGAGGGGGATGATGGGAAAGGTGATGGAGAGGTCAAAGAGAGCGAGGAGGAACAGGACAACATATGGGAGCAGAATGAGCCACAGCAGACAGCTGACGAAAGCAAGAAAGCAGTTAAACAAAGGAGCTAAAGTGTATTTTTGGTAAGTAGCTGTTTCTGCCCACAGAACCTGTTTTCTTTGTGCTGGTGTCATAAGATAAAGACTTTCATTGTAGAAATCTATCCAATCCATATAGTGATGCACCAAAATTAATTTTTAACCAAAACTGAAACTAATGTTTTCTTTTAGCTGAAAACTGAAACTGGAAGTACTTATTGTTAATATTTACTGTTTGAATTTAATTATAAAATTGACTACATTTTGAAGTCTCAGACTTGTTTTATATCAAAAGTTACAAGTTTATTGTGATTTATTATCATTTTAATTTGACTAATTTGATTAATAATTAGCCGCCTGGAGTTTAAGAAACACTGCTTTAAATGTTCAGACTTGCTTTTTTCATCCCATTAACTTGCACCATTGCAAGCACATGGCAATAAGCTAAAACCCACTGACACTTAAGAAGTTTCTTAGCAACCACCCACAACACCATGGAGTTTTGCACTCATAATTGTGTGCAGAATATTCGGTTATGGATTGCCATTTGATTTTTGGAAGGCCATTCCCCTCACTCATGTTTTTTATTTATTTATTTTTTTAACAATCATCCTAACCTTTGCCGTGGGGCCAAATCTTTCACCCAGAGAAAAACAAGTGTGACATTTTCAGAGAGCTGTGAAACCTGCTTGTGGTTTTATACCGAACATCATTTCCCTGCTGATATATTCTGTTTCTCTGGGATGCATTTTCAGATACTGCCTTCCTCCCCCAGAGTGACTGTTTATTGCTGTCAATGATATATTGCCATTGTCTTAATGCAACTATTTTTTGTTTTGTACACACATGTATGTTCTGTCCTCTTTGGCTTAAAGGGGTAGTTCATCCAAAAATGAAAATCGTGTCTTCATTTAATCATTTTCATATTGCTTCAAACTGTCTTTCAAAGATTTTAACTTTCAGTTTCACACAAAACGAGAAACTATGAAACCTATGCTGCCTTTTTCTTCCTTGCAGTTGCAACGAATGTGGATGCAAAAGCACATTAAAACAAGTATCATAAATACAACTCATTCGCTATATTGCAAGTATTCTGAAGCAGGGCTGGGGTATATGACCAAAAATATTAACACAATACCTTTTGCCATGTCATACGATATCAATATTTATGATGATATTTACTGTTAATGGGGAAGAAAATGCTTTTCACATTTTTATCAGACCTTAAAAATGAATGTAAATATAGCTTAGTTTGTTCACAATTAAAGTCCACAGAGTGGAGCTACCTTTTAATTTAGGGCCCCATAAAATCAATTTTGTTTTTCCCTAAATTCTGTTTGTTTTCCATTACATTTTTTTTTTCTGGTTTCTGTGTTTTATGATTCAATTCAAGTTGATCAAGTGTTAAATTAATAAAAGTTTAACAGTTTAATCAATCTTTTAAAATGCAATCAAATAAACAATAGAACAAATCATTTACAACAAAACATTGCATTTTAATTCGTCAAATAAGATGCTGCACGACAGAACTATAAATGAATGAAAACAAATTCTTGGTTTAATGATAGTCCTTAAACATATTACTATTGTTATTATCAATTACATTTTAATATACAGAAGTGATCTATTTCTATTATAATTTAGTAGTAACAGTAGTAATATAATTCTGTGAAAAGTTAGGCCGAGCTTTTATTTTGGTGCTTTGTTGTGAAGATCTTTGAGTGTCCCGAGTGTTTTGAGTGTGTATTTGGTAGTGTTTTTTTCTCTCAAATGAAATGGTGTAAAACTGGTGAAGTGGCTCTCAGAGATGAAGTTGTTTGCGTTTGTGTAGCAGATGAGACTACAGCACTCATTCACACAGCACTTCTTATCAACATAAATTTTATTGCAATCTCGATATTATATCATTGATCGCCCTGCCCTATTCTGAAGTTATATAATAACTTTGTGGCAAACAGTCCCAGATTTGAATCAGTATTTCTATTCTTTCCAGCATAGCTCAACATCAGGGTGAGTAAATTATGGCAGAATTTTCATTTTTGGATGAACAGTGTTTTTTTTTCAAGTAGAACACACAAATATCAGGCTTTTCTCATATTGCAATGATGAAAAATGTCTCTGCTTCTGTCACAGGTTCTTGACATGCTGATAGTCCAGTAACAAAATCTTTCATTGAGGATTTAACCACTTCAACACCGACCACCAACAACTCCCCATGAGCGACTGAAGAGCACCCAAAATGTACCAGCACCTCTTACTCTCCACTAGTGAAAGTTTTTTTGCTCACTTTAGAATGTACTTTTAATTTCCCCAAAAACTATTTTGACGTAGCACACCAGCAGGAGAAGTGGCCGAGTAAAACAGTAGAATCTGCAGCCACAGCGATAAAACAACATCTGCCATCTACGAACATGAAGAACCATGTACAGAACTGAGGAACCAGCAGTGATTGATTGTCAGGGAATTTCAAAGAAATACTGTGTGATTCTGAAAGCTGAACCAGTTTTTGCTTTTACCTTTTATATGGTGATTAACAGCTTTGCGACTCCACGCTGTATGTACTGCACATCTGCATGTGTCACTTTATTCATAGCTCAATGTGGCCTCTAACAGTGTCTCTGGATTGTTCGTATCTGCAGTGTGTCCTCTTCTGTCTAATGGGTTGAGTCGCCCATCCTTAATTCGGTCCATTAGTCCAGTCACAGGCAATCTTTGTGAACTTTTTGAGTGCAATTATAAAGGAACTGGATGCAAATAATTTTTAAACTACCTTGTGCATACAGCAAACCTTATGTTGTTCCGAACTTATTTTATTTTCATTCATTGAACCTGTTTCTTAAAATCTGACTTATGTTATGGGTTACGTCATTAGAACCGCTCTGTGTTTGACGTATATTTATGTATACTTCGTTACAGCATTAACTGCGTGTCTTGATTAATTTCAAATGTGTTTTCAGTCTTACTTCATTTCCATTTCAGTTGATTACATCTGTTGTGCCTCACAATATCTGGTACTTTGGCCAGTTCACAGGGAATTATGGGTAAAGAAATTGGAAGTAATTTTGCACAACTGCATACTGACAGCTTAATATCCAATGCTTTGTTGCACAAACGTGTCTCGCTTGCAAGAATAGCTTTCTCTTCCTGAATGTGTTCCACAGATAGCGTTTTATCTATGCATGATACTATAGAACAATTAAAGATTTGTGAGTGACTTTTACTTTGTGGTACTGGTTTATAAATTTCTAGATTGTTCATGTCAGTTATTTAAGCATTAAAATGTAGCGGTAGAATTGTTGGTTTACTACAACCTTGAGCAATGCAAGAATACGTGTAACCTTTGAAGGTTCTTTAAAATGTGTTTTTCCATTTTTGTAAGCCCTGTGTTCATGGAAGTGCGGGCCACTGCTGAAACCAGACAGCTGTGAATAGAAATGTCTGCTGTAGAGTGAAACGCATTGGAGCTCAAGGATGGATGTATCTAGGGTGTGAGATCTACATCTACAGTTCTTAAGTGCTACACACTGAGTCTTTAACAGTCCTTACAGCTAAAATAAACTTTCTTTTCCCATATGTCATGTCTGCAGTATGTATGTTCATATTAGGGCGCATGTGGACACAGATTTGATCTGTTATGGATCAGTCTGTTTCAAGTAGTCCAAAAATTGTGAAGTTATGTGACTACTTTTATTTTATTTTGTTTTGTTTAACCACAGCAGCCGTCTTTGTGTCATGGCACTATGAATTTTCTCGACTCTAACTAAAAATTTGCTGTTACGACAGATGGCAGCTGTGGTTATTAGGAGAATTAAAAATGGTTGTGCAACCTCCAAAGATGGATTTTTACATATTAACGTTATCGTGCATTTTATATATCAAGGATCAGGGTTTCACGCTTTCTGACCAATGAATGATCTTCCAGTTGTTTATTTTTTGTTTCATATATATAAATATACAATAGTATATTTTAGAGCAAAGCAGACCAAGAAAAAATATTTTCACTAGAATTTTTCATTACGTTTTAATATTTTATTAATTTCCATAATTTTTTACAGGCCTGGAAATGATCGCAACAATTGAGCTTCTTTATATTTCTAATATTATGTTTACTATGTGAAAGAGAGGACGAATGAGATCAGGGGCCCGTACCATGATGGTGGCTGAACAAACTCAGGGTTACAGGATTAGTTTGAGTTGACAAAACCAAACCAGTCCACTCCGGCTTTGTTGGTACCATGAAGCAGATCATCAACTTTCTCTGTCAACTCAGGCTTGATCCTGAGTTAATGGAGCGCGTGCACATGAATGTGAGACATCAGTAATGAGCAGCCAATCACATGCCTTAAAACTATGATTCACTTCTTGTGAGAGAGTCAGTGCGAAGATTATAAGATTGAACAATATGAAGAATTTAAACACATGTACACAGCACAATCATGAAACGATCTATCCATGAAAGAGGAAAACTGAAAGAAAACATCTTACTATATAAGTGCAAGTAAAAGTTGTAAAGTTAGTTTATAGAGTTGATAATATTTATAGGTATAAAAACACTTAGCTGTGTAAGTTACTATGGCGATGAACACTGCTAAAAGCCAAGCCACTTTCATGGTACCTAAAACCCAGGATTGGTGCAAACTAAACTGAAACTTACCTGGCTAGCCAGCTAATCCGGCTTCATGGTACAGGCCCCTAGGGGGCAACTGAAATTGGACCAATCAGATGTGAGCAAAGTGACACATGTCTGACACAAAAAAGTCACTCCCCCAGTTTCTCTTGCTCCACATGAAAGGTCACTAGTACTAAAAAAAAAATTGTCTGGCCAAAACCAAAGATTTACTTATTTTATATGATTTATATAATTATATGATTTATTTTATTATTAATCCATTACACACAAGCAATTTTAGTTTAAGTTATTATAAACCATTTATTTTAAATTAATCTTCAATCTTTTAACCTTTGGCAAAACCTTTAAGCAAAGCTTATGATTGGCTGTCCGCCAGTGATATCACATTCATGCGCACGTGCTCCACAAACTCAGGATCAAAGCCCGAGTTAACAAAGAAAGTTTATGATCAGCATTAAGGTACCAACAAAGCCAGATTGGAGTAGTTTGGTTTTGTCAACTCAAAACTAATCCTGTAACTCTGAATTTGTTCATCTACCATCCTGGTACAGGCCCCAGGATGTGACACTAGCCAGATTTGAACTCACATCATCCAAGAGTACCTTAGTTCACATGCATCAACCACTGATCCACGGCATTAGTGGTTATTTTAGAATTATTTTATAGCATTTATTATTGATTATTTTGAATTAGCGTTTTTTCATTTGCAATTTTTACTAGTTTTTCCAATAAATTTACTTTTAACTTTAGTAATTTTTATACTAAAACTTATTTTCAGTTCAGTTCCTAATCTTCAAGTTTAAATCTTAAATATTTTGTTTTATTTATTTTAATTAAAGACAATTATTTAGAAGTTTTAGTGAATAACAATCACCAGCTCCATTCTATGTTGCTAATGCATATTTCAATTCTGTCACTTTCCACATGACTGGTCTAAAACATTTTACTGAAGCTTCTGAGCTCTATTAATAATGCATCAACTGAATCATTATATAAATGCACATTTCATAAGGACTCAACAGAATCAGGATGAGAGTCAAACACAAATCAGGTTGCCATTAAGCATTTAATAGATATAAACAACATAATTTAACGTCTGTTTATTCATGTTAAATCCACTCTATGACCTTTGCTATGTACATACAGGTGCATTCACAGTAAAGGGACAACAGGTGCATGTGAATGCTGGGATGCAGATGACTGCAGTGACGGTCCTGATGGGGATCAACTGTAAACTGTATGTGACATCAGTGGAGCGATGATACTATGTGCATTTGGTCTTGGCCAGCATTCAGCCATGCACTCTCCCACGCTCTTTATACCACAAATAATCCGTTTACACCTTAAAGCTTGGGTCAAACTACTACACACCATCCTGACGGCATGCACTCTTCCACTTTTAGCTGGATTTTATACCAATTTCTGCCAAATAAAAGCAGCCATAGTGCCCAGGATGAGATGAGGCACCACAGGGTGATCTTCTATATAACACAAAACATCTTCCCTGTATTTCGTGTAAGGCATGAGAATGAAAGGAAAATATACCAAATCTACACATTTTCAGATCAATCCCACTGTCTAAAAGAATAGATCACCCAGAAATGAACATTTGCTGAAACTTTACTCACCCTCAGGCCATCCAAGTATTAGATGAGTTTTTTTCTTCATAGGAAATGTAGCATTACGTCACTTGCTCACCAACGGATCCTCTGCAGTGAATGGGTGCCGTTGGAATGAGAGTCCAGACAGCTGATAAAAACATCACAATAATCCACACCACTCATCCATCAGTTAACATCTTGTGAAGTGAAAAGCTGCACATTTCGAAGAAACAAATCCATCATTAATCAGTGTTTTAACTTTAAACTTTCACTTCTGGCCAAAATACTAGCCTATAATCCATAAAAAACAAGTCCTTCCCTTCTTGTTCTCTCACATCAAAATCCACCAACATATTCATTTCTAACCATTTTGAGCTGTTTTTGCCTGTAAACAGTGCTTGATCTGTGCATATTTCTCTCCCGATTCAGACACGATGACTTTCACTGGAGAAAGCAACATTATGGATTATGGCCTCGTATTTTAGCCGTTAGCGGTGGTTTGAAGTTTAAAAGTCTTAATGATGAATTTGTTTAGTACGAACACGCAGCTTTTCACTTCACAAGACGTTACTTGATAGTCTGGAGCCGTGTAGGTTACATGTGGATTATTGTAATGCTTTTCTCAACTGTTTGGACTCTCATTCTGACGGCACCCATTCACTGCAGAGGATACACTGGTGAGCAAATGATGCAATGCTAAATTTTCCCAAATCTGTTCCCATGAATATGAACATCTTGACGGCCCGAGTAAATTTTCAGCAAATATTCATATTTGGTTGAACTATTTCTTTAATTTCACAGCTGCTGTTAAATTTAGTTCAGTTTTGTGTAATGATCCAGGTTCGGAATTAAGTACAGCATCACAGATGTTTCTCAGTCCACTTCACTAAGTTATAAACACATCAATGTCTTTGCACGTACATGCCGAGTCTCTGACTAGTCTGATTGTCTGAGGGGAGTCTCACTATAACTCAATCAAACTAATGACGGCTGATGGAGATGATTTAATGCTCCCTTGTAAGAATATCCAAAGGGTTGAGTTCCTGAAACTTGTCATGTTTTAAATTCACTATAGCACACAACACATATTACGCTTGAAGTTCCTCAAGTGATCAAGTGATATGAAGAAATACTGCTGCTAGAATCGTGACACCGCAAGGCAAATCATATTTGATAGAAAATTCCTTTTTTATACTGCATTTATTTATTTTAAATCCGTTTGATTCGAACTAGAAGCTATAACCCTGCTGAATCATATTTTAAGATTTAAATCCATTAAAATGTTGCTTGTGGACACAAAACTGGTAAGATCAAGTTGTTAAACGCAAACAAATAAATATAGATTTTACAAAAGAAATAAAAACCGATGTTCCCATGTACAACAAATATCAATTTTCCGCAGCATTCAGATTGCAAAAAAGAATTAGTTTTCTTTGAGTCATCAAACAGATGACCGAGGAGAAAACGAATCACATTGCATTGCTCTACAAGCTTTCATTCATCAAAAAGCTTTTGACACCCAGTGATGGCGTGATGTAATCGGATGTGAGTGAGGATGAGGGATTATGAATGTAGTGCCCACGCCGTCCGTTACCCTTCCCTCCAAACCGACTCTCCCACTCGCATCAACTTTTAGTGAGGGTTTTTTCCCCCAGAGCTAGGGGGCGCTGTGCTCCCTCCACCCTCCCTCTGTCCATGGTCTCTTCTCCCATGTCCCAGAATGCAGTGCGCGCTTCCGCAGCCTTCCTCGTCATCCCCCTCGCTTTCCGAGGAAGACTCGCCGAACTGTCGAGGCTTCTCATAAACACAGCAACCTGAACAAATCAAAGGCATTTTAGAACAACGTGAAAAACAAATAAGCTGAGGACGTTCTATTTCAAGTAACAAAAGCATTCAATAGGCCGCTTTGAGCAGATGCAGGTCATTTAAACCTGATTTTCAAGGCCAGCTATTTAAAATCTGGCCCAGATCTGCCTGTCCCACACTATTTTCAAGTATGAAATAGATTCTCATTTTATACGAGACATGAATATACACATTAAATGATTGTCTATAATTGATTCAGGGCAAGACTTCACAATAATGCAAGCAAGACTCACACTTTGAAGACCTCCGGCCCAGATGTTCATTGTCCACCGTGTCACTGGACCACTCCACTTTCTTCTCCGTCTTCCTTTTCCTGAGCTTGATGGTCAGGCTTCTGCCCTCCTGAAAGCACACGAAAAGAATGAAGAATATTAGTGACATTATTAAAGATTTTTTACAGCTGTGAGTAACCATTATAATAGTTATGATGAAGACTTTTTTTTTGCAATACTGCAAAAGCACAAATTAACATGGGATCTTATGCATTCTTTAAATTACTGTAAAATATCATGTGTGATGGTGTATGAATAAGGTAATCATTTAATATTATGGTATAACCATTTTGTAACAAGATTTTATTGGCCAAACATTAAGAAGACAATAGAGTTCACAGTAATTGGTATTTTTCATTACCAAAACAAATTTTTTTAAATAAATGTATAAATAAAATTATATTCTGTTAATATATATATATATATATATATATATATATATATATATATAACAGTGGGTTAACATACTGTTATAGATTTAATTAACATTTTTAATTAGTTTTTATTTATATATTTTTAATTTCCTTTAAAGTTTTAGTAGTTTTGTTGGTTGTCTTTTTTATTTATTTATTTAAATGCCTGTAAATTTTTTTAAATTAATTTTAGTTTTAGTTTTTAGCACATCAAGTTAAACGAAAATGCACATTTAAATGAAAATGAGAAACGTTGTAACGAAAATGTTTATTTTTAACGGTTGTAGTTTTAGTTAACTGTAAAAACCCTAGTACTTTCCCATGTACTTTTAATTATTATTATTTATTTTTTTTGCCGTGTTTAAGTGCTGTAAAAAGCTTTCACAAATTTCTACCATTTAAATGTATTTTTTTACTGCAGTAACAATAACAGTTGTAGTAACTAACCTGAAAGCTGCCGGTTACCATGGTAAATATCTCTAAGTGGAGACTTACAGGTGGATTTGTGTCGTGATGTGGGTTAATTTGTGATCATAACACACTGTCAAACCAGTTAAGAACACAAACCCTGCTAAACATGTTGCTTACTAAACAGGCCTTAAACTGGTATCTAGTCAATCTAATAAACTACTCGATATGCTAACCACAACACGATCAGTTAATCACAAGAGCCGTTGGGCTGCTGGGTCACGGTTCTTGAGTGATACGGTGTAAATGTGGTTCGTGATGGTGTCTACGGTATCTAGGGCAGAGTACCTGCTGGGGTGGAGGCGGCGTGCCCGTCTGAACGGTCTCCGTTATCGTCTCACTCGATGTACCTGGCACCTCCGCCATAGCGCTGATCAAACCCCAATAAACCTTCCCAGCGGCGCTCGATCGCCTTCAGTCGACGAGAGTCTGCTCTCCGTTTAAAGGAAGTTAAAACACGACGGCTGCAGCTCTCGGTTGGCGTGTCTGGATGTCGAGCTAGACGCTATATGAATCTGAGATGAATGCATGAGACGAATTTGCGCCAGTCTAATCACTCCTCGGAACGGACGCATTTGCGGACGGACCGGTTACCGAAATTGACTGTGTTTCAAAAACTAGTGAGCTGACTACTTAGACGGGATTTTGGAGACAATATAGTAGTGTTTGGAATCAGCTCAACTGAATTGTATATCTAAATATACTACTGACTCGAAAAACGCCAAAAAAAATATAACGATCTCGGAAAGCGCTACGCACCCTTGATGCTCACCGATGCTGTCTAGACAGGCGGCTCGTTAGCTTTTGACATGAAGCCGCTGAGTGTTCCTTTAAAAACGTTCCGATAGGAAACAGCAGACGCTACGAGAACTTGCATAACGCGAAGGAAGTATAATCCCGGGTAATTTAACTTATAAAAGTCCAGTGTAATTTAACTTGTAATAAAACATTTGTGTTTTTATTCGAAACATTTTAAGTCGTATGGAATTTTAAACCTAAAAATATTAGTGGGAAAAAACACTGCCGTATCCGCAATATGTCTGCGCCCTGTGACAGCACACACTGAAGGTACATTCCTTTTAGACCTTTTTATGTGTCTTTTAATATGCAGCATTTTTTTCTGATTAAAAGATTAGACGTGTATACTGTAAAATGTGCGTTTCGTTAAACTGCAGAACGTATTTATTCACAATATTTTTAAAAACACGAACCTTCATTGACTGCTTTTAAGCATTGCCAAACACATTTGACCCTGTATTTGCACGATTGTTTCTTATTTTATGTAGTGTTTTGTTTTGTTATACCATTGTTCTTAATGATTGCCATATTCATGTTCCATTGCATTTACATGGTACTCCATGCAGTGCTATTTTAGTATTATTTATATGTTATAATGGTAATTGGTAATATCTTTTTTTTTTTGTATAAATAGTTTAAATAAAATTTTAGTTAAAGTTAAGTTATAGTCATTTCATTATGTGCTTTTGTCATTTTCATTTGTGTATTTTTATTTCTATATAATGTATTAGTATTTCAAACTAAACTTATTTCAGTTAGTTGCCAGGGGAACATTTCTAAGTTTTTTTTTAAGTTCAAGTCTTTCAACTGATATTTATTTACAATTTTTAAATATTTCTATTTATCTTTTTTTTTAAGTGTAAGTTTCATAATAGTTTTAGTTTCCGTTAACAATAACAACACTTACTCTAAGGAAAACAAAAAACACCTTGTTACCAGTAAAAAAAATGTTTTGTTTTATTACTAAAGTTTTGCGCAAATTAAATAATAATAATAATAATAATAATAATAATAATAGTAATAAAAAAAGTTTTATTACATTTTGTTTAACAGAAAAACTGTTGTTTGTCTTTTCACATTAGTTTCAGTCTGAAACGCTCCAGATTTCAGGACATGTGGATGGCTGTGCATGTGGCGTCACCCAGAATCTGGAGCAGAGATCTTCAGAAGGCCTGGAGCACATGGGGATGCAGACTCTGCTCTCAAAGCTCATCTAGCACACAGCCTTCACATCGTCCCAGGACACAAGCGGAGAAAGCCAAACGCAGACAAGCACGGGAGAAGGCCATACTCAGTAGTGTAGGTCATACAGACTGTACATATCTAAATAGGTACCTAATGTTTCCTTTAGTTTAAACCCATAAACATCTTATCATGTCTTTAACCCTTACAGGATGTTAATGATCCTGGACTAATCTGGTCAGATAAAGAGAAAATAACATACACTGCTGCACTCGTACCTGGAGAGAAGAAAGGTGACAGAATGTGTTTCCTCTGCCTGTTTTGTCTTGTGTTTCTGTCCATTGATGCGCTTCATTGTGTCTGACTAATGCAGTAACTATAGATGTCTATTGCTATCATCCCTATCAGCAATCTCTCTATTCCCATGTTTTCCAAATGTCCTCTCTTTTAGACACTACTCTGCCCTTCCCACAATCCTACAGCCCGGAGTATGTGGAGTTTGGCTGGTATCAGTGGTGGGAGAAACAGGGATTCTTCAGTCCTGAGCAGCATGTATGAGAGCAGTTACAGCTTGATATAAGTTGTCTCTACCCTATTTTTGTCTTTCTCAATAATATGTTAATCCAAAAAAGATGCTGCTTCCATTTCATGACTGAACTAAACAATATATGTAAAAAAAACTAATAAAGATGTCAATTACTACATAAATAGACCATTGTTCAAAAGTTTGGGGTCGGTAAGATTTTTTTTTTTTAATAAGAAATTAATTCTTTTAATAAGCAAGGATGCATTAAATTAGTCTAAAGTGAAAGTAAAGACATTCATAATGTTACTAAAGATTTCTATTTCAAATAAATGAACTTTCTATGCATCAAAGAATCCTGAAAAATGACATATCACAGTTTCCACAAACATATTAAGCAGCACAACTGTTTTCAACACAAGAAACAAGAAGTTTTTTTCAAAACAAGAATTGTTTCTTGAGCAGCTAATCAGCATATGAGAATGATTTCTGAAGGATCATGTGACACTGAAGCCTGGAGTAATGATGCTGAAAATTCAGCTTTGATCACAGCAATAAATTACATTTTAATATACAGTGGCATGCGAGAGTTTGTGAACCCCTTGCAGAATCTGTGAAAATGTGAATCATTTTAACAAAATAAGAGAGATCATACAAAATGCATGTTATTTTTTATTTAGTACTGTTCTGAGTAAGATATTTTACATGAAAGATGTTTACATATAGTCCACAAGACAAAAAAAATAGCTGAAAAAAATAACCCCCTTCAAAAGTTTGTGAACCCTTGGTTCTTAATACTGTGTGTAGTTAACTGGATGATCTACGACTGTTTTTTTGTTTTGTGATGGTTGTTCATGAGTCCCTTGTTTGTTCTGAACAGTTAAACTGCCTGCTGTTCTTCAGAAAAATCCTCCATGTCCTGCAGATTCTTCAGTTTTCCAGCATCTCTTGCATATTTGAACCCTTTTCAGCAGTGACTGTATGATTTTGAGATCCATCTTTTCACACTGAGGACAATTGAGGGACTCAATCACAACTATTAAAAAAGGTTCAAATGCTCACTGATGCTCCAGAAGGAAACACGATGCATTAAGAGCTGGGGGTGAAAACTTTTGAACAGGATGAAGATGTCCAAAGTTTTCCTATTTTGTTGAAATATCGGGGGGCACTGCCCTTCAGAAGCAACAGAAGATACTTGCATGTTTCCCAATTGACCCATGTTTCACAATTGACCTCAATCTTCAAATTCAAAAAGTCCCCCCCCCCCCCCCCCCCTTAATGCCTCATACATCCTTCTGGAGCATCAGTGCACATCTTTTATGTAAAATATCTTACTCAGGACAATGCTAAATAAAAGTATGCATTTTGATCTCTGATCTCTCTTATTTTGGTAAAATTATTCACATTTTCACAGATTCTGCAAGGGGTTCACAAACATTTGCATGCCACTGTATGTTACAAAAGAAGACACTTTTTTGTAAATTGCAGTAATATTTCTCTTTATTGTTGTTGTTGTTTTTTTATTAGTATTAAATACATGCAGTCTTGTTGAGCATGACCCCGGTAGTGTAAGTAGATTATTTTTTAAACCCTGTTTTTTTTTTTATCTTCTTCCTCAGAGTAAACAGCCCCATGCGGTTGATAAATATTTCTCCTTATGTATTCCACCGCCGAATGTGACCGGCACTTTACATCTTGGACATGCGCTGACAGTGGCTATAGAAGATGCTTTGGCTCGCTGGTATCATTTGAATAAACTCTTTGATTATTACTCTGTAGCATTACATGCCTTAGCAATACATGTATAAAATATCTCTATTTTGATGGACTCTTAGTCCAAGATGATAAGACAATTTCATCATATCATTTTTTTCAGGCGACGGATGCAGGGCTACAAGGTGCTGTGGGTTCCCGGCTGTGACCATGCTGGGATTGCAACACAGGTATCTCAGCTATTTATCTCCGTAAAATGGTAAAAGAGCATGCTTAGGTGTCTGTTTCTGTTCAGAATGATCTGTGATGTGTATCTGTGTGTGATAGTCGGTGGTTGAGAGGAAGCTGATGAGGGAGCAGGGGAAAACCAGGCGGGACTACAGTAGAGAGGAGTTCCTCAAACAGGTCTGGAGATGGAAAAATGAGTAAGTCTTTGCTGTCCTTATTTTCAGAGCCTTGCAGTGGTTATATATGCTACTAGTGTATCTGTTATGTTATTGTATGTCCATATGGTAACTGTAAGGACTGCTTTCTTTTTTAATTCAACTCAAATGTTTGCCTTTCTGTTGTTTTAATGATTTTTCAGAAAGGGGGATGAGATATATCATCAGCTGAGAAAACTTGGTGCATCTCTTGACTGGAACAGAGCCTGTTTTACAATGGATCCGGTAATAAAAATAAACAAAAAAAGAAGTTTTTCTCAGTTTTCTCATGGGCTGTTTGGAATAGCATTCTTCTATGATATTCATACTGTATGCTATGCACAGTATGCATTTTTCTGTATGAATAGGATATCTAGTTAATGTATCCCAGAATGCAATTCAGCTCTTCTGAAAAAAGTGTATATATAAATTTACACTACAAGTGCACATTCAATAAAAATGTAAGCACTTTTTTCACAAGGCTTTCCATTATCATAAAAGAACTGGAACTATTATCAACAAAATCTGTTTTAAACATGCAAAATGATTGTCTATATTTACTGTCTTTTTACCTGTAGGGTTTCAGCAGTGCTGTGACAGAGGCTTTTGTCAGGCTGTGTGACTCCGGGCTCATCTATCGCTCTGAAGGTCTGGTCAACTGGAGCTGTGCGTTAGAGTCGGCCATCTCAGACATAGAGGTACATCACTGAGCCGGTCCATGCGTAACAACCTGGCCACGGACTAACTGATGATTTGACGTGTTCAGGTGGACTCAAAGGAGCTGTCTGGCAGGACTCTTCTGTCTGTTCCCGGTTATCAGCAGAAAGTGGAGTTTGGGATCATGCTTACATTTGCTTATCCGCTGGAGGGACAGGGTGAGTGGACTTTTCAGTTTGCTCTGTTTCTCGAGATGTTGTTTTACCTTTTTTGTTCTAAGGTGTGATTTGTTTTATAGAAGGAGAGGTTGCAGTTTCAACCACGCGTCCAGAGACGATGCTGGGAGACGTGGCCATTGCTGTTCATCCTGATGACCCTCGATATAAAGTAACGCTACTTTGTTTTTGTTTTTTAGATGGATTGTTTGTGGTCTGCTCTGTGCTTACGATATGACTTGACTTGACTGTACTTGTGTTCGAATAGGATATTACTACTCATCTACATTTGATAAATCTAGTATGCAGTAGGCAGTATGTCTACTATGCTGAAGTGACCTTGAAGACAACTAGAGCTGTAGTTCTAGCACTTTAACCCACAATATTAAATCTTTTCTCATCAGGATCTTCATGGCAAACACTGCAGGCATCCATTCACAGAGCGCTTATTGCCCATTGTCACTGACACTATGGTGGATATGACATTTGGCACAGGTATGTCATTTATTTGTGCATGATGAATTTTATCTGTTGGAAATAACTATCTTTTATTGTAATTTTAATTTTATTTGTAATTAGTGTACTTTGACAAAATAAATTTCGAGAGATTTGGCACTGATTTAAAGTTGGTCATGCAAATTTGCAGAAAGTTTTAAAGTGTGGAGTCAAGGTTTAAAGTGACTTCTGTGTGAGTTGTGATTCATACATCACTGCACTATTGACAATAGATGGTGAACATATTTTGCTTGTGAAATTTGTGACTGTACCTTTAGTCTCAGCTCCTGACTTCCAACTTTGCCTTCATAGGTGCTGTTAAAGTGACACCAGCTCATGACCACACTGACTTCCTGCTCTCTCAGAGACATTCACTCCCTCGCCTCACTGTGATTGGAGGAGATGGGACCATGACCTCAGACTGCGGCCAATGGCTAGAGGTACAGAGATTCTTTACAATTTACCTTTTTAAAGGTGTGACCTCAGTGGGATTATTAAAATTATTACATAACCATTACTATTGATCATGTGATCATTTGGGATGGCAACAGCTACAGCCTTCTATAAGTCTCAAAAAGAGTTGGCACGGGGGAAACAAAGGGCTGAAAAAAGCAAGAAATTTTGAAAAGATTCAGCTGGGAGAACATCTAGCAACTAATTAAGTTAACTGACATCAGGTCTGTAACATGATTAGCTATAAAAGGGATGTCTTAGAGAGGCAGAGTCTCTCAGAAGTAAAGATGGCCAGAGGCTCTCCAATCTGTGAAAGAGTGCATAAAAAGATTGTGGAATACTTTAAAAACAACGTTCCTCAACGTCAAATTGCAAATCTCATCTACCAAGTATAACATCATCAAAAGATTCAGAGAAACTGGAGGAATCTCTGTGTGTAAGGGACAAGGCTGAAGACCTTTGTTGGATGCCCGTGGTCTTCAGGCCCTCAGACGACACTGCATCACTCATCAGCATGATACTGTCATTGGCATTATTAAATGGGCCCAGGAATACTTCCAGAAACCACTGTCGGTAAACACAATCCGCCGTGCCATCTGCAGCTACCAACTAAAGCTCTATCATGCAAAAAGGAAGCCATATGTGAACATGGTCCAGATGCACAATTGACCTGCCTGCAGTTCAGATCTTTCACCTATAGAGAACATCTGGTGCATCATTAAATGAAAATGCCAAAGACGACCACAAACTCTTCAGCAGATGGAAACCTATATCAGGCAAGAATGGGACCAAATTCCAACACCAAAACTCCAGAAACTCATAACCTCGATGCCCAGATGTCTTAAAACTGTTTTGAAAAAAAGAGGAGATGCTACACCATGTAGCAGGCTTCAAATTAGAAATGAGCTCATTTTGTGAATAAAATTGTAAAATTTCTCAGTTTAAACATTTGTTATGTTATCTATGTTCTACTGTGAATAAAATATTGGCTCATGTGATTTTGAAAGTCTTTTAGACTTTCATTTTATTCAAATTTAAAAAACGTCCCAACATTTCCGGAATTTGGGTTGTATATTCTACTACATACAGGTAAAGACTTCTGGTATAAATTCAGTAATTTTTTAACATCAGCATTTTGTTTCTTAATTCCCAACTTTTTTAGTGATTAAAAATGATTGTAACCCCTAAAAACATTGACTTGAGACTTTTTCTAATTGTAGAAAAAATAGAGTACTTAATTCTTAAGGTCTGTTTAATAAATATATAAACATCCACACCAGTGGACGATAATGTTTTGTTTATTATAAGTTCACTTTAAATGCTCAAGCTCTTTAAAGTTGGGTGGATTCTGATTGGCTGTCATTGTTTTTATAGTTCATCAGCTGGAAAAATTGTTCTGAAATTGATTTCAACTACATTATTACTCCGTGTCAATATGTTATAGTTGTGGTGTGGATTTTCATATTCTCAGAATAGAATTACAATGATTATGAAAACTTTAGGTTTATAGCTGTAGCTATAGGCCTATAGCTATCATCCTTGGTGTGAACAGGCCTTTAGTTCTCAACATTGATCTGTATTACTCACACAAGGAAACCAATTCAGTTTGAGTGTCAAGAGGCTCCGAGAGAAATATTTCTCAATCATCTAGCTTGCTGAAAAGACTTTTTTTATAAAAAAGAAACTGCAGGCATCTAAATGTATATATTACAGGGGTCCGTGAGGTGTAAGATTGTGAAACTTTACAGAGCGTCAGAGGGCTCTGAGATGAACATACTGAAGGTCTGTCTCAGTGGAATAACTTTTATAAAGGTCAAAGCATCTGTACTGTTGGCCTCTATATATGCATTAGCAGTATGTATTACCGAAGGTCAGCGAGCTGTAGGAATATCTCAACATCATGAAACTACAGAGAGTATGAAAGGGCTCTGAGATCAATATATCCACATTTAGCCTCCTCGCATGGTGGGAAGTCTTGGTCTAGAAAGTTAGAGCATATATAACATGTTATCCTGGTCTCAGTGTGCAACCCTAAAAACCCAGCATGTTACCATGTTAGACCCAAAGGTCTAAATATGCTTACAAATCATTATATTATATTAAGGGTCCATAGTATAATATTTGTGACCCTGGACCACAAAACCAGTCTTAAGTCGATGGTGTATATTTGTAGCAATAGCCAAAAAAACATTGTATGGGTCAAAATTATAGATTTTTCTTTTATGCCAAAAATCATTAGGATATTAAGTAAAGATCATGTTTCATGAAGATATTTTGTAAATTTCATACTGTAAACATATCAACTTAATTTCTGATTAGTAATATGCATTGCTAAGAACTTCATTTGGACAACTTTAAAGGCGATTTTCTCAATATTTTGATTGATTTATTTTTTTGCACTCTCAGATTCCAGATTTTCGAATAGTTGTATCATAACAAACCATACATCAATGGAAAGCTTTCAGCTGATGTATAAATGATATGCATTAGAATTAATTGCGAGCAACATCTGAATTGTATCTATATAAGGCATTTATATACTGTAGATCCTCTATATTTAAAGGAATGTTTCTATGGATATTCAGCATGTAAATGTTTCTGTCTCTCAGGGTGTTAAGCGATTTAATGCCAGGGAACGTGTAATTACTGCACTGATGGAGAGGAAGCTGTTACGAGGAAAGAAGGATCATCCCATGTCATTACCAGTCTGCAGGTAATGCGATGTATATCAGACCACAATCAGTAAACCTTTCCTCATCCTCTCACTTCAAGAAGACTGCAAGCTGCTATATTTCCCTACATTTTTGAGTACTCAGGCAGGCCGTTCCTCTCAAACATTTTTGTCATGTTCTTTCGACTAAAAAATACCAGTAGTCTTTGACCTTTTGTCCTATCTTGATTTTTTTTATTCCTCCCACATAGTCGTTCTGGGGATGTCATTGAACCGTTGCTGAAGAAACAGTGGTTTGTGCGCTGTCAAGAAATGGGCAGAAAAGCAGTTCAAGTGAGTGAGCGTGTTTTAAATGTGTGGTTGCATCAGATATAAATTATGCCGACGTGCTAAACCACACAGTATGTGAAACGGATGCAACTTTTCAACTGTCTTTCTCATAATTATAATAAGGCTCATAAATAAATCTTATTTATATACTATTATTTCACTCAAAAAATTTTCAGCATTGATAATACTCAGAAATGTTTTTTGAGCAGCAGATCAGCATATTATTATGATTTCTGAAGGATCATGTGACACTGAAGACTGGAGTAATGATGCTGAAAATTCAGCTCTGATCACAGGAATAAATTACATTTCAATTGTATCACAATGAAAAACTGCTGTTTTAAATTGCATATCAAGCATACATGCACATTTACAGTGAATGGTTAAATTAATGTCAGTTTTGTTGACATGCATGCGTGTTATTAACTGTATCTGTCAATACTCCCTCGAGCAACAGCAAATGTGTGGCTCATCGAGCACTAGAAAACATATTCCTGTTACTCATCAATGATTGTGGACAAAACTGTTCTTTAAACATCATTTTTTAATTTCATTATTCTGTTTAATGAGTTTGTTAGCTGACGTATTGACATGCATGTAAATGCTCTTTTTAGGCAGTGGAAGAAGGAGATCTACAGATAATTCCTCACTTTTACACAAAAATGTGGAAGAGCTGGCTATCCAACATCAGGTTAGCCTTATTATTTCTTTTTATTTATGCAAGGCTATATTTAGGGTCATTTACATGTCTTTCTGTTTGTTTGACCAATTCCACACTTCTGTTAATATTCTTTCCATTACGTGTTTGAATAAGATTTTATGTCATGTATATCTCCACTTTGCAGCGATTGGTGTATTTCCAGACAGCTTTGGTGGGGTCATCAGATACCAGCCTATCGAGTGACAGTGGAAAACTCAAAGTACACAGAAGAGGTTTGGCACTATCATGAAATCTATATTTGTAGCCCAAAGATTACCCTTAATGTACCTGCTACAGCATAATGTGTTTATGAATTGAGGCTGATCATATTGAGTGAGGTTTTGACTGAAGCGTTGACTGTTGTCTTGGCTGTGTCTGGAGCAGGAGCAGTGGGTTTGGGGCAGAAGTGCTGCAGAGGCCCGACAACGTGCTGCTGTGATGTTTGGAGTGAATCCTGATGCCATCACACTCACACAGGGTGAGAGTTCACATCAATCACACTTTTCAATGATTAATACTCATAATCTACACTACTGTTCAAATCTTTAGGGTTGGTAAGATTTTGTAATGTTTCTGAAAACATAAACAATTTTATGTTTACCGAAGCAGCATTTATTTGATTAAAATACATCAAACATAAAACTATAATACTGTGAAATATTTCTGTTTTAATGCGTTTTAAAATATAATTAAAGGATAGTACACCTTAAAAATGGAAATTAACTCATTTACTCACCCTCAAGCCATCCTAGTTAAAGTAGCCTCCAAAGTAGCGCAATGAACATATCGCAAATATCAAAACTCAAAATATATCATTTCCTTAGCTAAAATACATATTTACACCGCAGATCATAAACACAGCTAAAAGGCTTTCACTGGCCATCCTTCACAAAACTTAACATCTACCGCAGTTTTATCATAGGCAGAATGCAAAATGTTTCAATACAAGCGTTTCAGTCAAATGTAATTTATGCAATATTTCAAACCTTTAACCCACGGTAGAAAATCAACCCTCCGCAACAGTTTAAAATCAGCTGCATTCTGTGCAAAAAATGTGGATTTGGCAACCCTGCATCCAAAGTGATTTAAATACTCTGCATATTGATAGCGGCTCCCTGATGTGCGAAAATTATATTCAATATTAGAAAGTTTGCGGGGGCAGGCCCGAAATTCAGAAGGAGCGGGATCAAGTAAACAGCCCGCAGGGCTTTAATACAAAAACGCTCACAATGAATGGCGACTGTAGAAAGCAAAAGCTGAATCCCGGACATTTTGGGCAATTTAGAAATCCCGGCAGGATGCATTGTTTTGTAGGTCCAAAAAGAGGACATGTCCGGGGAAAAGAGGACGTATGGTTACCCTAGATTCTGAAGTCCAATGAAGTGCATCCATCCATCATAAAACAAATCCTCCACACAGCTCCAGGGGGTTAATAAAGGCCTTCTGAAGCTAATCGATGCATTTGTGTTAGAAAAATACCCATATTTAAAACTTTTTTTTAAACCGTAATCACTAGCTTCCACTAACTGTGGTGCTCATGTTCATGAGAGAGTTGGTTTCCAGCGGATGACGTAGGACAAAGGCGTAGTGTAAGCTCCGGTGAGAATATGCTAGTCTCATAAGAACAAAGTTTTGTTTACAGCAAACCAGTCTCCTCCAGGCTAATATCGAAATCCATTTTTCTTTACAAATTCTTATTTTGTACTTCTAATTTGTGAACAGTGTTTTGTTTTGCTCTCCTCTGCGCTTCTGCATTCATCACTCTCTCGCGCGCACAACAGTTTGCGGAAATTAGAGAGAACGGTTTATGACGTTTTAAATATGGATATTTTTCTTGCACAAACACATCGATTCACTTCAGAAAGCCTTTACTAAACCCCCGGAGCCATGTGGAGCACTTTTTCGTGATGATGGGCACACTTTTTTGTGCTTCAAAATCTTGACCACCATTCACTGCCATTATAAAACTTGGAAGAGCCAGGACATTTTTTTTAATATATAATTCCAATTGCATTCATCTTAAAGAAAAAAGGGTTAGTAAATCATGGAGTAATTTCCATTTTTTGGGTAAACTTTCCCTTTAATTCCTGTGATGAAAAGCTGAATTTCCAGCATCATTACTCCAGGCTTCAGTGTCACGTGATCCTTCAGAAATCAGTCTAATATGCTGATTTGCTGCTCAAGAAACATTTATTATTATTATTATTATTATCAATGTGGAAAACAGTTGTCTTAAATAATACCTTTGTGAAAACTGATACTGTACAGTCTTGAAACATTATAAAAGTCTTTTCACTTTTGTTCAATTTAATGCATCCTTGCTGAATAAAATTTCTTTCCACAAAAAATTGTACTGACTGCAAAACCTTTTAAACAGTAGTGCATCATTTAATATATTTCTTTCAAAGAAAGATCTTTTACAAAAAACGAAGGTGAATGTTGACCAATGACTGTCACCAAAATTACGCTTAATTATAATTATAAACGCTGCTTTATACAGACCTTTGACAGCTTTGTGTAAAAATCTTTGTGTGCAGCTAATAATGACTCCTAACGAATATGCACTTATTCAAAGTCAAATCACATGAATGAGATTTGAATGTTCAAACATTGGTTGGTTCTTCACACAAAGCTGTTATATGTTTTCGTAATGTATAGAACAGAATATACTTTATTGACCCGTTTTAGGGAAATTTGCCTTGGATTTCAAATGACACAGCCAGTAATCAGCATTAGACTCACGTAAACACATCAAATAGTTCAACGTACAAAAATGAAAATAAATCCAAATATCCAACCTACTACATACCAAAGTCTTAAAAAGTTCAGAATTCTCAGTTTAATAATGAAGAAGACATGAAATATAATCATTTGGGCTGCTCTTATAATACTTTTATGGCACTTTTTTTTGTCAGTGTGTCTTAACAGCCCCTGGTAGCTATTTATTATTAATAATAATCAGAAGATTTTAGCAAGTAATGTAGTTCAATAATGCAGGCTGTTCATGGCGTTACTGTAGCACTGAATTCTGACTTTTTAAAATGTTTGTTTCAGACCCAGATGTGCTTGATACTTGGTTCTCTTCTGGTCTCTTCCCGTTCGCAATGCTCGGCTGGCCTCAGCAGGTTCTTCATTTTTTTTTAAAGTCCATTTTTCTTTCAACATCATGAACTCATGAAAGAAACCAGACAAAACAACAATAAAGAAAGTCTAGTGTATTGACATGTTGAAAGAACCTGCTTTGATCTCACTCTCTGTCCTCAGACAGAAGACTTGAACCAGTTCTACCCCAATTCCATTCTGGAAACAGGAAGTGACCTCATCTTCTTTTGGGTGGCCAGGATGGTGATGCTGGGCAGAGAGTTGACAGGCCAGCTGCCCTTTAAACAGGTTGGGTCGATGGCTTATTGCTGAGCTCATAACTCTAAATGCCATATCGTAAGGTTGGCAGGATCTGAAAATTTATATTGCGGTGTGCGTCATATACCAAATGTATCCAAAATGTCACTGAGAAATGTTACCGTCTGTTTTGCCATCAAAATGTCTCTGTTTTGTGCAGCTCTGACTCTTTTATTGCTCTTTCTCTCTCTGCTCTGTCACTGTGTCAAACAGGTGCTCTTTCACTCTCTGGTGAGAGATAAATATGGGCGGAAGATGAGTAAATCTTTAGGAAACGTCATTGACCCTCTTGATGTCATCTCAGGGGTTTCTTTGGAGGTACAGAAACATACACACTCTCAGACTTAAGACCTGTTCCAGCCTAGTACAGAACATGAAGGTACCATGAAATTGATGTGGTTTTGATGTATTTAGGGCTTGAGCACCAATGGAACGAGGACCCTCTTGGAATTGCTCTGTTTGTTTTACTATTGAAACTAGATATTGGGGTGGAGCCAATCAAAGAGCTTGTCTTAATTTTTAATAGCCAATAGCCTTTAGTTTACGCCACAGCAGTGACCATAATTTGCTACTTGATATTGCTGGTCGATTGCAGGTGGTGTTAGTGGGGGGGGCTTTCTCATTCTCGCATTTGATTGGACAAAACTCGAAGCGATGAGTCATCTGTATATTTGGTCCATGTTTTAAAGCTAATAGTGGTGAAGCCCAGTACATATGGACCAGTATTAGAGATCATTTTAATTTATCAGTAATTGTTGTAAAATATTGGATATTTAATTGTGCACACTCTATACTTTTACATTTATATTACATTTGCCATCATCTAACACTCACTTAAAGTTAATCTTTACAAATACTTAAATACTTTGTCTTTAAAATCTTTAATATAAATGCAAAGCTCAGAATTAATATAGATTTTCATATTGTATATAAAGTTGTGATTTCTTAATTTAATTTGTAGCAAACTAATTATTTTAGTCTTTAGCTGTTGTTGTTATTTTTTTCTACAGATTTTGTGGACCGGTTTTGTTATTATTAACTAAAACTATTAAAAATCATTTTTGTTAATTAAAATAAATCTGAAATGAAAATAAAATGCAAATATTTAATGAAAACATAAAAAGAATTAGAAATGTTGCATTGGCAACTAATTAAAATAAAGTAAGTTTAAAATGAAGAACTAAAATGACTAAAATAAAATAAAATTAAATGCTAAATAGAAATATGAAAAAAATAAAACTTCAAAATTAAAATAGAAACTGATAGTGTAAAAATAAAATCTAATTTAAAATATTAGTAAATACTACACAAGTGTATATAAAATAACACTGGAATATATTTGGGGAAACTGTTTTTTATACACTTAGACTAACATTAGGCTTGGCATTAGAGGTTTGAAAATGTTGTCCTTTCTATGCCTGTTCATTTTTTTTCATTTTTTTTTTTACTCCATTCCCTTTTTAGTTCCTATGAATACTAAATCCTCAGTATATTAATAAAAGAAATAATTCAGACATATTAATGAATATAACAAGACTTTGTACAGCTGGCGATGAACATCTATCAGTCAAGATATCCAGGCCTCCGGGCAGAACTGACTCCACTCAGACGATCCGCGGTGAAATCTGAATATATGAAACGGCTAATCTTCTAATCAGCACTTTGTCACGATGACTTCATCTTCCTGTCAGTTACATTCCGGTTTAATCTCTGTAGAGACTTCAAGAGAAAGTCAGAGAAGGAAACTTGGATCAGAGGGAAAGCGTGGTTGCCATGGAAGCACAGGTCAGTACGAGGTTCGCTTCATTCCAGTGATCCAGTCCTTCCCAAACGAACAAGTTCACCTCATTTCCTGTGTCCTTCCTGCAGAAGAAAGATTTCCCTAAAGGGATTCCTGAGTGCGGGACAGACGCTTTGAGGTTTGCGCTCTGCTCTTATAAAGCCCAGGGTAAGTCACCCTCATTACTGAGTGCTGTAATCAAACCTTACCATCAGCTTTACCCAGAGTTCCTCACTCCCTCTGCTGACGTTTTGTTCGAACCCTGTCTCAGGAGAGGACATCAGCCTGTCTGTGTCTCATGTGCTGAGCTGTAGACATTTCTGTAATAAGATGTGGCAGACAGTGCGCTTCACCCTCGCCACGCTGCATGATGCAAGTTTACCAACATCATTAGCAGAGGTACGGCAGCCAATATCTCTTCATTAAATCAATAAAACAGCCCAGACGAATGCTGCTCGCTGGGTGATACAGTGTGAGAGCTGATCTGCATGATGCTGACATGATTTAATGATCTTCCCCCTTTCCCTCTGCAGCTGGGTTGAAATGCAGTACACACTTTATCATGTGCTGTATTTTGTCCTGCATTGGCACTATGCTGTTTCACGTTGCCTTTTGTTTGGTGTAATGAGACTAAATCATAAAAGAAGTGCAAATGACTTGTAGGACCAAATGGCAGAAAATCAATTTGAAAGGTGATGTCTCGCATCAGTTGATAACTGCGTTTGCTGCCTTAGTTTCACAGTGTGCTTATGTCAGTTACTAGATATACTGATAAGGAAAGTAATGGAAAGGAAAGTAAAAGTAAAATAATTATATATTTTTAAATATAAAATGTTGTATGAAATAATTCTTTAATTTCAGCAGTTTGCTCTATGCCTTATTTGTTGTGAATTTCTTTTTTTTTTTTTTCTTTTTTTTTGTCATTCAAAGGTTTGGGGTTTAAAGAAATTATTATTTAGCATGGACACATTAAATGGATCAAAAGTGACAGTAAATACATGTATGATGTGTTACAAAATATTTAGTTTTTAGATAAATGCTGTTCTTTTGAACTTTGTTCATCAAAGAATCCTTAAAAAAAAAAAAACTGTATCACCGTTTTCACAAAAATAGCATTAAATAACATTAATAATAATTCATTTTTAACTTTTTTTTAATTTTTTTTTTAATTTTTTTGAGAAGCAAATCAGCATATTAGAGTGATTTCCGAAGGATCATGTGACACTGAAGACTGGAGTAATGATGCTGAAAATTCAGCTTTGCATCACAGAAATAAATTATATTTTAAAATATATTCAAATGGAAAATCATTATTTTAAACTGTTATATTATTTCTTCATATTACTGTTTTTACTGTATTTTTGATCAAATAAATGCAGCTTGGTGAGCTTTTTTAAACGGTAGCATAAATTCTGTCAGAAGTGATCAAATGTTTAGACAAGCTGTATAGCTATGTATAGCTATTAGTCACATTGCTCTCTAAATATAAGCATTGAAAAATATAACAAGCTGATATTTATTTTTAGAACCTGGGTTGCCAGATCTGTGTAAGAAAACTAGCTCAGTTGCCAGTCAAAACTACACTCTAAAAAAAATCTGTAAAAGTAGGGCACAATATACTGTACAATTTTTTTTACAGATGTTTTACCGGTATTTTGAATTTTATACTTCATTGCATTGTGTTTTAGAGTTAATAGAAATGCCCATAAAATTAATGGATAATGTCATGTGCAATGAGCTGCCAGTAATTTTTCTGTTGTTTTACAGATTTATTTTTTACAGTGCAGCCTAAATATCAAAATATGCCTCTCCCTCATACCTAAAATACATAGTTTACAGTCTCTGTTATGCATTATTATACACACTTTCAACTTGATAGTAACCATAAGTCTCGTTTCACAAAGAAACTTACAGAAGCTCAAAGGCTTCCTACCAGTACCGCTTCTTCACAAAAATCTCCTCACTCTGTCTAGAAAAGTTTTTTTCATTGGAAGAATATAAAATGAGTAAAAAGTTTCAATGCAAGCATTACAGTCAGATATAATGTATGCACTATATCATACCTTAAACCTGTATGGAAAATGTCAACCTACGAGAACAGTTTAAAAATATCCCAGTTCAATGGTTAAAACTGTGGACTTGGCAACCCTGCTGAGGGTCAACAGTTTGAGGGGAGCCATTTACGTTATTATAAGTCTATGTACCATCAGAAGGATTTTGAAACTGATATTTCAAGGTAAACAAACTTGCATACAGTTGCTTTAATGTATTTCTGACTTTGTCTTTCAGACCTATCCTCTATCCAGCATGGACAGGTGGATCTGTTCGCGTCTGTACAGCACGGTGCAGCAGTGTGAGAAGGGTTTCGAGAGCTACGAGCTCCACACGGTCACGTCTGCACTGCACTCTTACTGGCTTCACAGTCTGTGTGACGTCTACCTGGTGAGTATGATCTGTCATCATGATACTGATGGATCTTTCTGATTGATGAACTGTCATCTTCTGTTCCTCTTCTTCAGGAAAGCATCAAGCCGGTGTTGAAAGGTGAAGGCTCTGGTAGTGAGGAACAGAGAGCTGGAGAAAGGCAGGTGGCCGTGTCTGTGTTGTATCACAGCGTGTCCATCTCTCTCGCGCTCCTCTCGCCCTTTATGCCGTTCCTCACGGAGGAGCTGTGGCAGAGACTCCTGCCCTACGCTGACTCTGACGGGACGTCCCGCAGTCTGTGTGTGCAGCCCTACCCAAAAACCTCACAGCTGGTCAGAAACAAAACCAAACACTACCCGATAACATGCAGCTCTATGTACGTCACAAAACAACTCTTTTCCATCTCCTTCTTCACCTCAGGAGCACTGGTGTTTTCCTAAGGAGGAGGCCGACTTCTCTTTAGTACAGGAAGTGGTCAGAGTGGCGAGGTTACTGAGGGCCCAGTGCCAGCTGACGAAGGAAAGACCTGACTGTGAGAGAACCTCAAGATTTTGTTGACTTAGCGCTAATGTTTTGGATATTAGTTGTGTTTGCTAAGGCACGTATCACTACTACAATAGCTCATATTTCAGTGTTTAAATATTATTTATATACAGTACTATTATAGTATTTATTAGTACTTTCAATCGGCTTTCATGTTTTCAGTCAGGAATGTTAACTAAAACATAAACATTTTTGTTACTTAAAATAAATGTAAAAAAAATAACTTGTTTCAGCTTTCCCAGGGAAATATTTCTTGTTTTCATTTAGTTTAACAAGATGTACTAAAGTAACAAAACATTAAATAAAAAAAAACTCATTTAATTACTAAATTCTATAATTATAATTAATAAAATTAATTAAACTAATAAACTAACTAATAAAAATTAATTTAATAAAACATTAAATATATATTAAAAAATCTATATAGATATATGTTAAAAAGCTAATAAAAATGGCAACATACAACAAAATTATGAAAACGTTACCTAAAATGAAAATGTAAAATATAAAAATGAATACTAATTTGAACTATTAGTAAATAACAGTTAATATTATATTATTAATAAATACCATAAATAGTTGTGCCTCAGTGATGCTAAAATAGTTCTGTTTTCAGATTACATTTTAGTTTAGGGTTAAGTTTTAGTAACTTTGTTGCACTCTTGTCATTTTTATTATAGTTCTAATGTGTTATATATATATATATATATATATATATATATATATATATATATATATATATATATATTTATATATAACACATTAGATATAATATATTTATTATATATATATATATATATATATATATATAATATTATTATTATTATTTTTTTTTAATATTTGTGTTTGTTTATTTTTTTATTTCCATGTTAGTTTAACTTTTTTTTTTTTTTTTTTTTTTTTTTTTTTACTTTTCTAAGTTTAGGTTTTAATTTAATACTTTAGATTATTTTAGATTATTCCAGCTTTATTTCAATGAATGAAAACCACTTTTTACAGTTTAAACACTGATACTTGGCGTTTGAATTGTTGCTTCTCAACATTTGTGCAACAGACATGAATGATACTCTGAATTGTGCAGCTTGTTGAGGGGTTTGCAATTATTTTCTAAGCAATTAGGCTGAATTTTGCCTACCAAACAATAAAATGTGAAAAAAAGTCTATAGACATAACCGTCTCAGGTCATATCTTCACTGTAAAAACACATTTTTGAAAGTTGTAAATAAAACAAACAAAAAAACATGTTTTATTATTATTTAAACTCAAAGTATTATTTGCTATTTCCTTTGTAATTAAATGTGAAATTTACTAACAATGTCTGAGTAAAAATTTTACAACAAATGTTTTGGGCACGTAAGAAACCACCTAGCCCTACCATCCACCCAGAACACCCTAGCAACCACACAGAAGACCCTGGAAACCAATATTTCCTTTTGATGCAGTTATTATAGTAGCATATGTATATAGTAGATGAAATCTTTCATCGTGTGACGTGTAATAGTTGTGTTGTTGCAGTGTGGGCAGTGTGTGCACCGGATCAGGCTGAGACTCTTCTGCGCTTCAGATCAGCCGTCTGCACGCTGGGCCGGATCTCAGCGCTTCATCTTCACTGTCCAGAGGCAGGTTTCACCGACTCTCCTCCTCCACCTAAGGCCAGTGCTGTAGGGGTGGTGGATCACTCCATCTGCTTGCATCTCAGCGTTCAGGTAATGCAGAGTAAGATTCTCCTTTCTACAGTAACGATGGGTCTATATATATATATATATAGACTGCTGATGGCTCTTTCTCTCTCTCTCCGTCAACCTTCAGAATGGTATTAATGCTGACAAACAGAGAGCTCTCCTCTCTCAGCGCAGAGAAAAGCTGGCCTCCAAACTCAAACAAGCCCTTGCTCGCACCCAGATGTCCAACTATGCAGAAAAAGTACCTAATAGAGTCAGACAAGAGACAGACAATAAGGTGAGTACAGAGGAGAATGGGCAGCTGCACTTCACTAAAGCTGTAAATATCACATTTCACCCAAAATTAAATAATGTTCGATTGGAAAATATATCTTGAGTGAAGAAAATGAAGCCTATTTTAGGACCATTGAGTTTTTATTTGTTTATTTATTTTTTTTTTTTTGCATTTTTACTCTGTTTCCTCCACCAAATTGTGATGCAAAAAAAAAAACAAAAAAAAACTAGATATGTATATAATGAATTCTCCCACTAATGACAATATATATTGCATTGCACTAATGATAATTGTGAAGAAATGTGTATTTAATTATGATGATAACAGTATAACAATGAATGAATACATTTATATAGCGCATATTATATAGTGAAACAGTAGTTTCAAAATGCATTGCGCCCAAAAATAGGCTTCATTTGTTTTTTGATTATGTGAAATATAAGCTGGACATTTATTTGAGACGAGATTCACCCTCCTATCCATGAGAAAGAAATTTGAAAACCAGATTCACATACTAGCGAGTCTCCCATATTTCCATGTTACTCAAAATGCATTAAGCGTGCTTGCATGCCTCATTGCACAATGCTTTCATACGCTAATGTAATTCCATTTTCAGTAGGAAACCTCATTATTTATTTTGTGTTATTAAAGTTCTCCTGCAGATTATCCACATGTTCTTATGTGGATTGAAATGTTTATGAATGCACTGCATATTCCTCATTCTGTATATCCCATCAGAAAGCTTCATTCTTGTCAATAGAGTGATACATTTCAGAAGCTGAAGGAGCTTGAGTACATTTATTGTGTTCTGAAATAACCAGATTGCAGCTATGGAGCAGGAGCTGAAGAACATCGAGGACCAACTTTTGGCTTTGGAAGACACGAGGAAAGAAGTCTAATGGACACACTGATCCAAATATTAAATTCAGCCAATAACCAGCGGAAAAGAATACTTTGTTTTCTTTGTCTAAATCTGATAAGGATGCCTCTAAACAGACAATGAGACACTGCTTTACTGAAGAAGAAAAAAAGGTTGTTGTATATTTATGAAGTTGGTTTGAATGTAATATAGATGTACAATAAATGATTTACACATGAATAACACATTTAGTGAATTTCTTTCTTCTTTTCATTTAGCGTTCCTTGTTTGCAGCATATAAAATTCTGGGAAATAAATAAACACTTTCAAAAGAGGCTGAAAAGAGAATTAATTTTTAACATTACAACTAATATACACTTAAGATCTCGTCTATATGCTTTATTAATTAACCAGTTGTATAAGCTGTGCCAAAAGACATGAAGGGAAAACCAGACAAAATGGTACATTGCTGGTGTTTTTTTTTTTTTTAGGATTAATAAAAAGAAAACCAATTATGTTTGGCATACAGAAAATGCAGCCTGTTATCTTATTATGTAATATACAATGTTAATACCCATTACCCCTGTATTATTAATTATACAGAGGTCGGACAAAATCATGTGAACATCCATTAGGGGTTAATCATTTGTGTAGGCTGCAAAACATAATTATGTTGCGATTATCTTTCATTTATCTTTTCGTTGTATTCTCTGTTGTTTATCAGTGTAGTGTAAGTTGTGTTTAATAAAGCCATGGGTGAAATGTGTTGTCGGACTTTCAGAAATGACAAATCATGGGAGCCCGTTAAGCAGGAGCACCTGTAACCTTAACAGCCCAATCGTTAGGTGTTTTAAGAACGACAGTCTTTACGATTATGACTGCAGACACAAAGCGTGGCTTTATCAGTGAAGAAGAATAGTGGGCAAAAACTGAAAGTGGATAATGGGGACCGTCGATCACTAAGAGCACTGAGTCCAAACAACACCAAACCGCGGCAAAGTGACAGCAAACATCAGTATTCACATTGAATACCCTGTTTCCTACTGCAGAGAACTTCACAAAGCCAGCATCCATGAAAGAGCTGCCAGTGCTAAAACTGTAATCACAGACACCAATGCTAAAATGAGAAAAACTTTTGTGTCATAAAACCTGGACACCTGGAGCATGGAGATGAACTTCAACACCTGCTTGGGGCCAGATAAATCACCTGACTTGAATATTGCCAAACCACCATGGACACTTTTGGAGAGAAGACCGAGAAGCAGATTCCCTACGTTAACATTTCTGAAGCCACTGGCAGATGTTCTGACAGACGACATTTAACTGGAAACCATTAAAGGAAAATGGTGGTAAAACACCTTAGTATAGAAATGCCGCCTTTCCCAGGTGTTTACATTAATTTGATACGGAGCTCTTCTTCTTCATTTATATCTTCCCCATCAGCTGCGTTCTCATGTAGGTCTGTGTTGTCCTCAATTTCATGATTCCCTCTAATCTGCCATGTTTGTTTCTTCATCACTGGAGTCAGGATAATGATAAAGGGTCTTCTGAACAGTAAACTGTTTTCTCGTTGTGCTGATCGTCCAAGGCCCAAGAGAGTCACATTGATAACTTAAAGCTGTAAGGAAATGTCTGGAGCAACAGTGAGCAAGTGTTCTTAACCAAAAGTGGGAAATGTACAGGGAACAAATCTGACCTGGTGGTTCTCACTGGAAGCAGGGATGTCACAATACCAAATATTTTGCTATGATTAGGGTAAATGTCAAACATCACAATTTCAGATTCAGTCCTGCATTTTAATACAGTCCTACTCCTTAAACTTTGCAGTGTGTACTTAACATGAAAAATAAAACTTTTATTCAAATTCTGAATGGGTTATTCACAGAAAGTGAGCAAAGACGCTCCCTCGTAATCAACGAAGCTGCTATCAGTTCAGTTCAGCCGCAGACAGGGTTGCCAGGTTTTCACAGCAAGATCCGCCCAATTGCTACTTAAAACTGGCCCAAAAGTAGCCCAATTGTTTTTCAGGGGGGATCCCCTGGTAAAAATCGTATTCCAGGGGCTAAATATCACATTATTGGGTTCGCCTCAACCCGCGGCCATGAAAAACACCCCGCGGAAAGAGTGTTAAAGTAGCAGCACTGTCCGCAGCTCAAGCTGACTCACTGAGTGAAAACTCCCGTTATAAACCAAACCAATCTGTCTACACGGTGCCATCAAGCTCTTATCTACAGGGTGTGGACACTATCGAGCGGCCGCCTGTCAGCGGGTCGGGACTCTCGCATTTTTCGCTATCGATTTGTGCTACCTATCTGTTTATTTGGAGGTAACACAATCTGAGCGGGTAGCACAAATAGACAACACCGGTGCTGGAAAGGCTGGTATCGTTACGATTTTTAAAATATAGCTATATTTTTAATTCAAGTATTGATACCGAAGTTCCGGTACTTTCGACAAGTAGAAGACGTCTAAAACTCAATGAACCCGGTTAGCATAAATTTTGTGCATTTAGAAGTTTAGAAAAAGTCACTTAGCCATAATTAGCAACTACTGGGAGAAATAGATATATAAATAAAACTGGTGAAAAACACTAAACGCCAGTGAAAGGTTAATCTACATCATGGCCTATTTGTTGTACTACCTTTAATTATATTATGTGTCAGGTCATTTTGATTTTATTCGATTTTATTTTCCAGATCGATTTTCCAACTTTTTAAAAAAAAATTTTTTATACTGTATAGCCTTTTATGTTTGTCTTGTAAGTTGATGACTTTTTTTCTCATCTAGGAAAGTGTCCCCACTTTGACATGTTGAGGAATGTGCGTTCAAATTTCAGTGATGTTTGCGGGTCAATTTGATCCGAAATAAATAAAAAAACAATTGGCTTTTATCCGATGTGTGAAGCATCAGTGAAGGCTTGAACCCATGATCTTGGCGTCACCAGCACCGTTCTTGAGTTTCAGAAAAGCACATAGAAGTTATTTTCCACACTATACTTGTGTTTGTTTATTTATTTAATGTTAAAAAGATCAAATGAGTTATGCTGTTAAGGTTTGCTTTAATTAGGGTCAATCTGATTCCTAATTGAGATTTCAAATCTAATACAAATGGTTAATTTATTCAGATTTTATTTGTTTATTTGTTTACATGTTTATATTTCAATTTAAACCTTGGCATAGCCTACTTTAATGATAAAGATAATAATATTGAACTTTTTCTCTTTTTTTGTTGCATTGCAGTATTTAAAAAGTAAGTGCTCAATTGTCATAATAAAATGTTACGATGCAAAACAAAGTCCCCAAAATGGGATAAAATATAAATATATTTCTTTATTTATAGTTAATAATGACCCTAGCATTTTTTTTTCTCTCAGTGTGATTCACTGTTTATTGCAGATATATCAAGGATTCAGCTGCCCATCACCACCTCGCGACGGTTGCTAAGGCATCTTGTTGCTAGGGAAATGGCGAAGGGGAGGGCAGCGCGAAGGGGGCGGGTCCTACTTAATGAGTCAATCCGGAAGTGGGGAATCGCTTTGCCTGTACACACACACACACAGAGCGGTAGCGGCGTCAAACGAAACGAAGCCCTCCGTCAGTGCAGAACTGTTAATACAGCCGTTAAAACAAGCGTCCGGGACCGCGCGTCCTCACCTCGCCAGCTGATATCGCTGCAGACCGTACCGGATGTGAAACACGGACACACACACACACACACACACACACGGGGAAATGGGCGACAGCTGCAGGAATGGAGAGAGCCGAGTATTGACAGCAGCAGCGCCGGGTGAAGGCGACCGATGATGATGATGAAGATGAAGAAGAGTGGAAAGTGAAGCTCTCATTCTGACGGTCTGCATCTCTTCGGTCACGGCCATATCGCTGTTTAACCCCATCCTGTCCAGAGATGATGAAAGGTGAGAGGGGATAGCGGTCGTGGTTTGCGGTGTGTGGAAGTGTTAGCCACTATTGCATTAATAGCAGTTGTGAGTGTGAATGTGAAAGTGTTTGTATTACAAACCAGAATGCAAATGTGAATGCATCCTTCTCAGTGTGACCCTGGCAGGAGTTGTTTCAGGCAGGTTTAACGTTAGTGCAGTGGATGGTCTGTTTCTGTGGATTAGAAGGGAAGTCGGTCCAGGTGAACGGAACGCGTCATGTTCGGTCAGTTCCGTGTTCTGGACCTTCTGCTGGTGTTGTGATGGCAGACTAAAGCTGTGGGACTGGTCAAGCATGTACTAGTTAAACCGTGATGCCACGTCATCTTACACTATTACTAAAATCACTACTTTACCTCAGACAAGCGCACGAGGACCAGCCGTGTAAGTCTTTGCGTTTCTTAAGGATTCTGTTTAAAAAGTTGTATAATTGTTTAAGCTAATATAATGTAGCGTACGAATGTAATGTAGAATGCAAAAAATGTTATAGTAATGAGTATAAAATATATATTTCCTATATTGTTTAATTTAGGGAATTTCCCAGCACACACACATTTGTATGAAACGCATATTCAAGGACCAGAACCAGTGTTTGTATTGCTTTATAAAATGTAGAACTATTAAAAATAAATGTTAGCTAATTGAAATAATGCCAGAATAAAGTAAAATAAAAAAACATACAAAAAAAAGTAGCCTAAAAGAAAATGAGAAATGTTGACTTGCTAACTAATTGAAAGATTAAGATAATTTAAATAAAACTAAACCCCTTTAAACATCTTCAATAAAACAAAATGCAAAAATAAAATAAGCTAGTTAGAAGGTAATAAAACTGTGCATAACAGAATTACTAAAACCTAAAATGAAAACTGAAAATATAAAGATGGGGGGATGGGGGGGGGGGGGTGATGTAGAAACAATTTTGGTACTAGTAAAGTTGATAAATAATTACACATTGAGTTGAACATGAAATAATGAAGTAAAAAGACTGAAATAGTATTTTCTTGTAAAACGCACTCCAATAATCCTTGTTTTATTTACAATGTCGAACAATCGTTTTTACACTGTGTATCAATTTAAGAAGTGTCTGATTTTTTTCTGATTTCATTTTCGGTTGGTTCTCATTGTTTTATTTCAGTAACCATAACTGTAGCAAAGCTATAACAATAATTATGGTTCCCATAGTGCATTTTAGTAGGAAAATGTCATTGTAATTCTTCATTTCAGCCTAACATTTCTAAATGAGGAACTGTAAAACAACTGAACTTCTATGTTTATAAGGAAGTGACTGAACCTTTCAGGGTGTCACATGTGTAAATGCAAGCAAAGGAGGGTGTTAAAAGTACTTTGGAGCGTTAACTGGCAGTGCTGGCTCTTTGCATGGGTACAATACTTCCCTCCCCTTTCCTTTCTCCTCCCCTCCCCTTTGGCTCATCTGTTTGTTGCTGATCAGCTCCTTGTGAAAAGTTGGGGAAGAGACGTGGAAACATAGTCTTCTCTGTGTCCAGGTAATGCTTAACAATGCCTCTGAACTGCTCCATACGATCCACTACCAAACAAGCAACTTTTGGGCGTCTTGTTTCACTTTGTGGTTGATGTATTCTTCTTGGACTGTGGTCTTGGAACTTCATGATCTCTGGGCGTATCTTGCTTTTTTGTATTTATGATGTTTTACTTTGTTCCCCATTCAGCATGCTCTTTTTTTATGTTTTACAATCTTTGCATGTACAATCTTGCGTTTTGCTTGTTTAATAAGTCTTGTCTAGTGGACACATTCGATTCCAGGTGTTTTTGATGAAACCTTATGCTTAGAGCATGTGCAGGCGCAACTGGGAACTGGTTGTGTTTTTGTGTCTTGTTTATTCCTCAGGAAAAAATACAATGAGACGAGTTTCAAACCCATCAAGGCCTAAATGGTTTCCGTCTGTCTTGCTGATTGTAGATTTGTGAGTGAATGCTTAGATGTCTAACAGGGTTAAGTGGAGATTAGCTGGTTGCAGGGAGAAGATTACTGAGGTTATTAATGGCACAGCAGACACCTTTCCTGTGCAAAGCACTTTATTAGGTGGTCTTTTGATGTCTCATCTTCACTCACTCACTGGCTGTTTCATGGTGTCGTTTAACCATTTAGCCATGATTGTGTATGAAATGGAAATGTGTTTAAGGTTGAATCAGTGTTGACAGTGTTACATGGTCTGTACAGAATGACGAGTAGTCTTATGACCCCGTATTGACTTTTGTGTGCGGCTCTGTGTCTGTCACAAACAATGAATGGACTTTGTTATATTTTTTTTTCACTAGCTAAACAGTAGTTCTGACTATTGTGAGAAAGGAAAGCAGGTTGTTTTTAGTGGTAGATTTCCTGTGGAAAGATTTTGCTTCAGTGCTTTCAGATGCAAATGGTTAAATTTGTAAACCTTGTTTCTTTAGTTTAGCTCGTAGTAGTAAGTAAAACCACATGCTTCCTGTGTTATAGCTGTCATTTTTTAGCAGTACATAAAATGATGTCATAGTTGTCGATTAACTGGATGATATCTGGCCACATTGGTTACCTGTGCTTGCTCAACCAGACTAACATAATTCTGAAATCTGTGTGCTGCTCAAAATGAAGTTATGAATGAAATCTGGTATTTTACACTATGATCCATCCTATCAATCAATAACAGGTTTAGTTTAACTAAGTTTAAAAAAAAAAGAGGTCTAGTTTAGAGAAACCAGGGTGTTTAAACTAATATCAGATAAATGTATTTGTCAGTTCCATTGTTAACATTACTTTAATAATATTTGAATTGTAATTTAACAACTATAGACTTTAATAATTTAATAATTATGTTGTGTAAAATAAATGCTAATATCTGTCATTTTGTGTACATTTCATATGCTATCTTAAAATTGTATTATTAAAATTTATGTGCATGTTCAGAAATGTTGGGTCATTTTTTTTAAGTAATACTTTTATTCAGCAAGGATGCATTAATTTGATCAAAAATGACAGTAAAGACTAGGGCTGTCCTCTACTAAGGATTTTTCTGGTTGACTAGCAGTTGTTCATTTTAAGTGTTATAGTCGACTAATCACACGTTTATTAATAAACCATTTAAATCATTCTTATGAGCCTTTTATTTCCTACATAGCCTAATAAGCGCTCAAGCACACGAGTAAAGCTTGCCACAGCGCATGTACCGGCAGAAATGATTATGAATGTGTCAGGGAAAAACAGTAAGGAGACTGCATTAACATTTTAATAAGTTGATGAACTAATGCTTTCTTTGTTTTCAGTTTAAGAGATGAAGTCGGCGACACTGACACGTCATCACTGCAGTAGTGATGCGCCTGTATGCATGTTTCATATGGATTACATAATCTGAGAATATTTGTTTTCCATTTGAATTGGTTCATTTGAAAGCAGACCTTTCACTCTCTTTAGATATATTTTTTATGTCTGTAAGGTAAAGATATACATGATGTTTCGCGCTCAAGTTCACAGAGACCGAGATGGCAGAAAGCGCATCCTGTTTGCTTTCATTATTTCACAAAAGCGCAATTTGTTGTTATTGTGACGAGTGCACACAAATAAACGTAGAGTCTTTACAGATTCGAAAGATGTATTACTTTTATCTGTATGACCAGAAATGACCAGTATTTTAAGAGCAAGTGAGCGCACCGGCGCCTCCATCTGTCCTGCAATGAGTGCTCAGCTTCCACACACCCCACAGACACCTGAACAGCACACATTTCTCTAGGTTAACATTAGACTGAGCGGCCATGCAAAGTTGCTAATACTTACATATTTCATATGATAAGCCATATTTGAGGTCGATGAATGATAGGCGAGTGTTTGGATGTCCAGCCTGATGTACTGTATTACCACAAAGACCAGCCGTTAACAATCTGTTAGTCACAGACTGCGTGACTTCGCCTGTGGATTTTTTTTTTTTGTCTGCGACTAATAAAATTCTGGTCGACCAAGCCTCTTCTGGTCGATTAACGATTAGTCGACTATTAGGGGGCAGCCCTAGTAAAGACGTTGTTGCAAAATATGATTATTTATTTCAGCTAAATGCTGTTCTATCAAACTTTCTATTCAACAAAGTAAAAAATGTTTTAACGAAAATTAAGCAGCACAAGCATTTTGAACATTAATAATAAGAAATATTTGAGCAGCAAATCAGCATATTAGAATGATTTATGAAGGATCACTGAAAAATGGAGTAATGGTGCTGAAAATTCAGCTTTTCATCTCAAGAATAAATTACATTTTAAAATAAATTAAAATATAAAACAGCTATTTTGAATTCTAATAATATTTCACAATATTACTGATTTTACTGTATTTTTAGTCAAATAAATGCAACCTAGGTGCACATAAGAGACAAATAAATATTATACCAACCCCAACAATCAGTTATTCTGCTTTTTACATGCTGGTGTGAGTACTGTCAGTGAAAAACCCATAACAGTTGTCCACTAGTAGAAATTACAGTTAGGAATTAAATTATTAGACGCCATGTGACCTTTGCAACTAGAATTTCCTCTCAGGGATCAATATTGTCAGTCTGTCTGTCTTACTCAATGTCAGCAGAAGCTTAGGATGTTTGCTGTTACACAACGTTTGCACTAACACCACTATATGCTGGAGTCCACCTGGATAATGTTGTTTTTCTTGCCCGCATAGTGCCTGCATAATTCTCCCTATCCTTCATGAGTGCCATGGGTTTTGTGTCTAATGAAAAAGCGCTTACTCAAAGAATATTTATGACCTCGTAAATCCACACAGGAACCACTGGGCAATGCCACGTTTCTGTTTTAGGGAGGATGGATGTTCACTTCTGCCGGACTGTCAGCGTGCTAAGACTCTTCTTTTGTCAGTGACAGACTTCTGTTCACTGGCCACACCACATGGTAACATAAAACCACACTTGGCACTATAGTGCAACTGACATCATGAGACCGAATCTGAATTTTGCTCTTGGGAATTGTAGGCCTCTTTTAGAAGGAAATTCCTGTCTGGTATACAAACTATGTTGGTCTGGCCCACTTAGAAAAAATAGGCTAGCTCTTGTTAGTAGCCTGCCCCTGCCGTCCAAAGACATGTGGGGTCATGAAACGCATCAGCTAATTGGGATCCAGAACTGATATCTTAGCTGTGATTTTTGGTTCAGCTCATCCGACTGTTTAAAAAAAAAAAATCACCATTGACTGTCACGGTAATTACAGAGTACTCTTTTGCAATGATGGCGCATGGCGGTCTGATCAAACTGTCAGTTTTAATTACTCTGGAGTGCCCTCAGCCTGCCAAGAGCTGGGTTTGCATAGTTTTCAAAGCATGCTGGGAAGTTTGTACTTCCTAAAGCCCTCCTGTGGAGTGGGGTGAATGAAATACTCTAATTTGTGTTCAAGATGAAGGCAGCTGTAGTACAGATGAAATATAGGCGAGTCGGTTGGTGAATAAAAGATTTAAGGGCAATCATACTGCGATAAACGTCTTTACATAGTCCTATATTTCCCATCCAAACCACTATGACGATATGTGAATGTAAAGACAAGACATGCAGTGATAAATGTAGTTGGAGCCGTCGCCAGAGATTGTGGGTGACTTGTGGGTAACTGGCTACAATGGGTGATTCATCATAACTGCAGTCAGCAGTTTTTAAGACAAACTCTCAACTTCTGTTCAAACGACAGAAATGCTTACTTGTACCACGTTACTTACATTGGTGTCACTTCTCTTGTTGTGTACTGCACTCCATTGGTAATGAACATTAGACAGGGTTAACGCTGATATTGTAAAACCTAACGTATGAAATAATAGCGAAATAAATATGAATTTTAAAATATAAAATACACAATTGTTATAATTTTAGAATTATTAATAAATATAATTTGAAAGAAATGCATTTTGAGAAAATGTACATATTTTCAAAGCAATCTGTCTTTTGAACCTTTTGACAAAAAGGTTTTTGTATATAGCATGCTTGATACATTAGGTTTTTTGGTCATTTGTTCATTCTAAAATTATTTTTGAAAAAGTGTATTTTTCATTGCATTTACAATCTTTTAAACATTTATATTGATTTATTAATTCGAACATTTTAATTTTGCTAAATTTGGTAGTTTGAGTCATAAAAATAAATCGTAAGTATATATAAATATATATAAATTACACATTTAATAATAATGTAATTAAAAGGAAAATATGATGACAAGAACATTATTGGGAAGTGAAGTGAGATTTTAATCATGGAAAACATGCAAATAAGTAAATATACCCTAGTATTTTTCAGTGTTTTATTATTTTACCTGCTATTTCCCATTTGATGTACAAATTTTCAACACCATTTTTGTGTAAATAATGGAATTGTTACTTTAGCCATTACTTTAATAAAATCGGTAAATATTACCTAGCAACAAGGCACGTGCATCACGAGGTGAACGTTTAAAAATAAATAAATAAATAAATAAAAATCATACTCAGTTAGGCTTTACACCTCTCAGGGCTCCAGACTCATTCTTCCCACTTGTCGCTCTTTTTACAACTTTCTCAGTTGGTCGCACGAGCACATGATTTGGTCGCAATAATTGTTTATTTATTTATTTTTTGCGCTACAAATGGGATTAATCAATGCATGCTTATGAACTTTTATCATAGTTTATAGTTATATGAAATCGAAAGTGGTTAACATTCAACCCGTTCTTTTTCATCAGTAGTAGCCTATTATTTGTGATTTGAATTTTGTGAATGGGAGATCCATCCATCGTTTCCTCAGTATTCGCGTCATTTTTGCTGCGTGCACCTTTACGCTCCTGCTGACGCGGCAAGTATAAGCCAGGCTCTACACTCTAAGCACTGCACAGTACAAACGAGTAGCATGGTTTCATTATGCTTTCAGTTTCGTTTCCCGTTTGAAGTTTCTCATATGCAACAGAAATTAGTTGAACAACGCAGGGGTCGCCCCAGTGCAACCACACACAAAATTTAGTCGCACAGGCAGAAAAAATAGTCGCAGTCTGGAGCCCTGCCTTTCTGTTCTCTACCTGACTCTTGTTTGTGATTTGATAATTTGTCATTTTATCTTTATCTCTAAATTTATATCTTCCTTTTCTCCAATTGCTAGCATTTTCCTCACTGCGGTCCCTTGTGTGGTGTCACTGGACCATGGTTCGCAAGAAAGGATCTCTTATTTTGTGTGGAGCGTTTCTATTTGTCGCTTGGAACGCCTTGCTTCTCCTCTTCTTATGGGGGAGGCCTCCCATTGGCCGACTTGGTGAGGGAGGCGGAGCTGAACCAGGGGCTGGAGAGGAGTGGGGAGGCGGAAAAGTAAAAGTGGGCGGAGCTAGTGGATTGGCCGGCGAAGTGATCAGATTGGCCGAAGAAGTAGAATCAGAACTGGAGACTCAGAAGAAGCTTCTTAAACAGATACAGAGTCACAGGGAACTATGGGAACAGCGGAAAGAACTGGGAAAGAGGGAATCCGAGGACACAAAAGACGAAAAGAACGTTGAGGAGCCTAAAAAACCTCAGCAGATTCCTGCAGTACCTATAAGTCATAAAATTGTAGATGATACAAAAATTGTTACAGAAAAACATGAAGTTCTAATGGTTACGCCACCTCGGCCGGTCATGAAGGAGCAGGAACAGGAACAAGAGGACAAGAAAATGGCAGAAAATGAAGAAGGCCGTACTAAGCCAAGCCCTAAAATCATTATCCCAATTCTCGTCATTGCCTGTGACAGAGTAACAGTGAAGAGAAGTTTGGATAAACTCATACAGTACCGTCCTTCTGCTGAGCTTCACCCAATCATTGTCAGCCAGGACTGTGGTCATGCAGATACGGCAAGGGTGATTGGCTCCTATGGCAGTCAGATAACCCACATTAGCCAACCGGATCTCGCGGACATTCCAGTGCGACCCGATCACAGGAAGTTCCAGGGTTACTACAAGATCGCCAGACACTACCGTTGGGCCCTAAACCAAGTGTTCAACGTCTTTGCTTACTCCACAGTGGTCATCGTGGAGGATGACCTGGAGGTAAGATCATGAACATGTTTTCATTATGAATGGTATTCACTGTCGTCATATTTGTCCTGCATTTGAGCATCATTATAGGTTAACCAGATCCACATAGTGAGAGTGCTGTATCTCAAAGGAAGCCACATTTTTCCTCTTTTATAATTCATGGAGAGGAATTTTGATAAGAACTTGTCTCTCGCTCAGAGGGAATATTTTCATTTGCACATTTCTGAACTTTCCTTTGAAATTCTCACAGGTGAACTGATTACAAAGTCTAATATGCACCAAAAAACCCATTAATAGGACAGCGGTAAAGCTTCAGTCTTCCTATCGTGGGTTCTCTAAAGGAAGGGATCAAGGTCCTTGTTTAACTTTGCTATTCAGACAAACATGTTTTTTGCATACTCATTACTATGTTCTGTGATGTATTTGATGGCTGTCGTTGTAGTGCTATAAAGGTGATTTTAAATGTTTTTATTTAAGCAAACCTCTGTTGGGAAATAGTTACCTTCAAGTCATTGACAAGTAAAATCTTTTCAAAATGTAATTGAAAACGAGCTCTTAGTAGTCAACTCCTTGTATATGTCAGTTTTAAATGGTTTTGAAAAATGTTTGTCATTTTCAGGAAAAAATTGAATTGAATGATTGTGGAGTGAAAAGTAATCATATATTCCTTACACCTTGAATGTATGTATATATGTGTATACAATTAGGAAGGTTTATAAATATTTGTAGGTATTTTTTTCCCCACATATCCTGAATTTATATCATAAATATCATGCTACATGACATTTTACAACCTGAACTAACCTTGTCATAAAAAGGTCAAATTATTTGATATTTTAAAAGACTCATCGGGGGTCCTTTCCATTACATCATTTCCTTTTTTTTATTCCGCATGCTGGTTGCACCAGATTTGTTAGTTGCATCACATGACTGATTTGGCATATACTAGTTTTTGGGGTTTTTTTCTTCCAAGAATTTAATCCTTCAGGAAAAACTTGAAAAATGTCATAGTTTGTCACTAAATATCATAGCTTTGAAAGCACCACTTTAACAAAAATAAATAAATAAAAATAATAATAATAAAACTGTAAGACAGGGGTGTCCAAACTGGGAAAAGTCATGTGCCCCAACAAGTGGGATTGCATAAGTGCCTGGAGAACTCATCTCTCTTTTTATAAATTAAACGGACTGTGTGTGTGTGTGTGTGTGTGTGTGTGTGTGTGTGTGTGTGTGTGTGTGTTCTTGTAAGACCAACAGAGTGAGGACCAGATGTCCCCACAAGGATAGTAAAACCTAACAGTTTTTACTTTGTGAGGACATTTGGCCGGTCCTCACAAGGCAAATAAATTGTTAAAAATACTGAATGAAGTTTATCTCAAAATGTAAAAATGCAAAAAGGTTTCTGTAAGGGGTAGGTTTAGGTGTAGGGTTGGTGTAGGACAATAGCACATACAGTAAGTACAGTATAAAAACCATTACGCCTATGAAAGTCCTCACACGTATAGAAATACAAACGTGTGTGTGTGTCTTGTGAACATTTTGTAAAAATTGCTCATGTTCTGACTTTCACCTGTTGCTCCAGATAGATGGCTGCTGGTGTAGTCCTCTCTTGCTCTCTCTGGCTGGCTCTGACCTGTGCTGCCAGGTTCAGGGCTGCTAATTTTCTGGCCTACTAGGCCCTGCCTGGTGAATTGGCTCTGACCTGCATTGCACTGTACTGCATCTATCCATCTTTGACATGGTTTCTTGAAGAAACCTTGAATGTATTGTTGCTGTGCCTGATTTTGTCCCCTTTTCATTTTTTTTTTTACACAAAATTCTGTCTAAAAATTTTAAAAAAAACTCTAACTTAATCATCAATATTACACAAATAGTACATTTAATAGCCATATTCTCATCTGATTAAAGACAAAATTATTTAAATGTGAAGCTGTTCTTGGACATTGCAAGACTACCATGCAAAAACGTTTGTTTATTCAATACAAACAGGGGTTTACTAAAAGCATATTTTGAGGGGGGCCTGTGCCACCCCTCTAGACACATCCCTGCAATCAGGAGCAGGATTTGACACCCCTGCTTTCTAGATCAGGGGTGCCCAGGTCTGTTCCTGGAGATCTACCATCCTGCAAAGTTCAGCTCCAACCCTGATCAAACAGCTAATTAATCTCTTAAGTAGCATTTGATAATTACAGACATCTGGGTTGCAGCAGGGCTGGAACTGAAGTCTGCAGGTAGGTAGATCTCCAGGAATCAGGGATTGGGCATCCCTAGGCATTTTGAATAATCATAAATAAGCTCATTAGTCTATCTCAGGGGTTTCCAGTCCTGCTCCTGGAGGGTCACTGTCCTGTAGAGCTTAACACCAACCCCAATTAAACACACCTGAACCAGCTAATTAGGCTCTTAATAGGCATTTTGGACACTTCCAGGCAGGTGTGCTGAGGCAAGGTGGAGTTAAACGCTGCAGGACACCGGCCCTCCAGTTTGGACACCCCCTGGTCTATCTAGTCTATTTGGTATAGTTGGTTGTTGGGTTACTAGTCAACCATCTTTACCCATCTCTGGTCTTTGCTGAGGCTAATATTTAAGAGTAATTGTGAAAATAATGTTCTTTAGTGGCAGTTCGGTGTATGGTTATTCTGCTGACCATTGTAATCCAGGTTGGCTCCCTCAGTTTAGTGCATTTAGTTGGGCATTGGATTAACTGTGATGGTAACATTGGTTAAGCTCTACTGAGCATCACAGTTAAGCATCACAGAGATTCATTCCCTAAGGCTCAAAAACACTTTTTTTTTTCTGTACATTGTTATAAAACAGCCAGCTGGCTTAACAAATGTTCACCTAACCATCTTTGAACACAGGAATTTTTTGTCCAGAAATTGTTTTTTTGTGTCTTTTAAACCACTTTTGTTTCATCTTGTAGGTGGCCCCTGACTTTTTTGAGTATTTCCGCGCGCTCTACCCCATCTTGCGATCGGATCCAACTCTGTGGTGCATTTCCGCCTGGAACGATAATGGACGGGATGGGTTGGTCGACCCAGGCAAGGCTGACCTCCTTTACCGGACAGATTTCTTTCCCGGCCTTGGATGGATGCTTTTGAAGGAAGTCTGGGCAGAGCTGGAGCCCAAGTGGCCCAAGGCATTCTGGGACGACTGGATGCGGCAACCAGAGCAGCGGAAGGACCGCTCGTGCATTCGACCTGAGATCTCGAGGACTATAACGTTTGGCCGGAAAGGCGTCAGTTTGGGTCAATTTTTTGACCAGTATTTGCGCTACATAAAACTCAACACTGAATTCGTGCCTTTCACTAATCTGGACTTGTCCTACTTGGTCAGGGAGAAGTACGATGAAACTTTTGAAAATGAAGTGTATAGCGCCCCCTTGGTGAAGGTGGAGGAACTACATCAAGGTGGAAGCCTGAAAGGCTCCGGGCCGTTTCGAGTTCAGTACTCCAGCAGAGACAGCTTTAAAGTGCTGGCCCGCAACTTGGGAGTTATGGATGACTTAAAGTCAGGGGTTCCCCGTGCGGGTTACAGGGGCGTAGTCAGCTTTATTTCCCGCGGACGAAGAATTTATCTGGCTCCCCCTGAGGGCTGGACTAAATATGACACCAGCTGGAGCTGAGGAGAATGAGCTTTGGACCACAATAGACCAGAAAGAGAAAACTCACAACTATTATTACAAGTACAGGAGGAGAGAAACGCCCTCTCAAACCAAAGAAAACCGAGGCAGGGTGTGATAGGTTGAGGAAAGGTTGTGAGTATAAAATAACTGCTGTTTTGTTATGGAGGAACACCCAGGAATGCTGGGAACAGCACAAAAGTTGGTGCATCGTGTTTGCGCAGCAATCATGCAACTATCTTCCCTCAGAGAAAACAGAGTTACGCTGCAAACAGCTCCTATGCAGAATCACTCATTCTGACACGGAGAAAAATGATCTGATTGTTTGTTTTTCCTTATTTGAACGTACTGACCTTTATGTTGATTTCACATCAATCCAAAAGGCATATAAGAGGTTTTATATTTTATCCTACCACAGTGTCTTTTGGGTGAATCTCACGATAACACTCAATGGAAGAAATTATATTTGCATATATGCAGAAAAAAAGGTCATTTTCATTGCAAAATCATTTTTTCCTTAAATTATCTTTAAGGAATCTGACCATTTTACTTTTTTTGTAATTTTCATTATTCTCAGTGATGATTTTAATTATAACAGGAATTACCGTATAATTAATATATAGTATTACTGTAATAATAATATTTTATATATATATATATATATATATATATATATATATATATATATATATATATATATATATATATATATATATATATATATAATTAATAATAGTTTTATTATTATGTGCTTAATTTTAATACATTTTTTTGCTTAAAAATGTGTTCTTGACCAGAGATTCAGCCTTTTAAAGACCAATCTGAGTGTTAAAAGCTCTTTTGCCAAGTTTTATGAGTCCCTGACATCATTATAAATGAAGATTGTGTATAATTGTTGTCTAATTTGATTGATGCATTCATATAAAAGTGCAGACTCCTTCATTTGGCTTTTATGTAGCACCGTTGAATCTATGAAGTTCAAGCTTGTTGCCAGAAATTATTCAAAGCTCGTGTAACTGACATACCAAAACTCTGGACAGCATCTCTTTTGTGCCATTCTGTTGAAGTACTGTACTTGAACCTGTTTTTGTTTTAACTGCTCTTCCTCGACCGGGAGAGCTCTCATTGCTTTTTAAAGATGTTGTAGGTTTGTTGCAAAACCAGTGGTCATAGAAATCGCTTTATATGTTCTTACGGATGAAATGAATGGATTTCAGTAGGCCAGAGGAAACATTTTAATTAAATGTACTGTATCTAAATGTTTGGAAGAGAAATTATCTGATAGTAATGCTTATGCAGTATGAAGAAGTGTGAAACCACTGCCTGACATGTTTATAACTTTAATACATTGAGAATAAAACAGACTATTTTGATATTTGGCAATATATACTGTTTTTTTTTTTTCTGTCTTTTTTTGTCCATTTAAACATCCATTAATTTTTAATCCATTAGTTTAATTTTCTCTTTTAAAGTCACTAATTTTGAGGTTTGTAAACGTGATATTTCTGTGTCATGTTGGTTGTTAAAGTTGAAATTGGGTGACTTCCTTCCAGGGATCATTTGTCCAAACCCCCAACATCAGCACTGATCCAGGCGCCATTGTGACACCTTTGACGTTTCTGTCGCTCCAGATTTCCTTTCTCACTCCTCTTGTGTCCTGTTGACTTCCTGTCTCATGGCTCTCTGTGGTTGACTTAACTATGTTCTTTTCCTGTTCTTGTACAACCAACAGCAACTTTTCGAAAAGCCAAAGGATGTGTGTTACTGATTAGATGAATTGGACATTCATTTTGTTTCTTTAGCCATTAATCAGATTCATTTTTCTGGGAAATGGGCAGTGGTGAATCATACTAGACCATCTCATTCTAGCATGATTGATTATTTGGTTGATCATATTGCCACATCAAATCAGGGAAATGAGTAGTATTTGAAATTAAGTGGTTCAGAATGTATCTAGCGTGCTTTCACACTTTATGAGCTAATTTGATGGACCTCTTTCAAGCCCCTTTTCCAACAATAGAGCTGAATCTGGAAATGCTTTTTGCACTTCTATAGAAAACCGGCCCCAATAAGCAGCTGGTCTCAAACCAAGATGTTTTCAAAACAACAACAGCTCAGTCTGGCAAGATTTATGCAAACAAAACTAGGTCGTCTTATTATACTGAAACAAAGCTGTCTATACTAAACACCCAATGCAGTGATGAGTTCAGTTGACAGACGCCCAACTCCCATGTGTGTTAAGATGCACATATAAAATAAGACGTATCATATTAGTGAATTGATTGCTATGAACTTTAAGAACATATACAAGTTACCTTTCGGCTCTGAAAAGTAGTTGTAAAGGCCTGTTCACACCAAGGATGATAACTATAAAGAGTTCACAACACAGCTGTAAATATAAAGTCACAGAGAAGCATTATCGTTGGAATCACTTTCAGATTTTTTTCCAGCTGATGAATGGTAAAAATACTGCCACCCAATCAGAATCAATCCTGCTGTACTGAGCTGGAGAATTTAAACCGGCAGACGAGTGTGTGCGCTTTGAATAAACAGATGATATTGTCCGCTGGTGTGGATGCTAATCTAGTTATCTTTATAGTTATCGTTCTTGGTGTGAATGTGCCTTAAGCCTGCTCAAAATTCAATGATATGCATAAAGGCCAGACTAAATTATTCCCGCTCTGACGCACATCACCCCCTAATATCAATATATAGTTGAAATAGTGGTGTAAATGCATTCATGCCATCTCAGAGCAGCATTAAATAGTCTGTATAAATGCCACTTCAGAAGCACTTCTGTGACACCTTTGCAGTGTAAATGACTTATATGAGTCATAGGAGTCCTTCATTTTCTGTGTTCCTCTCTCTCGTGCATAGTTATTGAGATCTAGTAAACCATTCTTTTCAGTGCACAGCATAATGTTTGTCATCGGTACAGTCCGCAAAACTGGGGACAAGGGAAGTTAACTTTTGGATTTAGACTTCAGCTACCAGCCAAAAGTCTTGTGAACCACTCTGAAGTCATACAAACGAAAGTGTGAAAACACTAACGTTTAAATCATTAAAAACAAAGTGTCTGTAAATAAAACAAACATACTTTATATGGTTTAACAAGCATTAAGTAGTTTAAACAAAGTGGCCATTTGTCTGGCAACTGAACATACACTGAACACATTTCGTTGATACCTACTTCACTGGTAACAAGCATTCAGCTTATACTGCTATTATATTGAATAACTTTCAAACAATTTAACATCAATGCAATCAACTGTATGGTCCATTATAATCCAATAATGAAAACACCTCCTCTCACAACAGAAAACAAAAATTATGCCTCTCCATTATAAATAACCAAAATTAAAAAAACAAGCAAATTATTCATATTGGGAGGAAAAATATTAACATTGAAAATAATGCATATTTTACAGTCAACAAGCAAAATCAAACTGAACTACTGAGGAAATCCACTACATTATAGGATAACACTGCGATATGAGCTGTTTATTCACTAACACCATAACAGTCTATGTGACAGATAAACTCTCGTTGCTACCAGTTGCTACAATGCCATGCATCCTCCGAAGAAACTGCTGCCTTTTGTGTTCTGTCATCTTTATCGTGTTTGTTCAACTAGGAGAAACAGATACACAAGGAGAATATTACATAAGTGCACAAATTCAGATAACATAAGAACTGTTTTGACTTGTTTCCACAAAACATTGACTGGACAATTTCGACATTTTACAATAAAAACATTTTTTATTGGAAAACAAGCTGAATATTAACACTCACTATATGAAGAGATGTCAATCTCTTCTGGAAGTTCGCTGATGTTCACCTCAAACCTGTCCTGAACATCGTTCAAAGTGCGGGCGTCAGTCTCATCTGACACAAAGGTGATGGCCAGACCTTTCGTTCCAAACCTGCCGGCCCTCGCAACCTGAAGGAATGAGAAAAGTTAAAGCAGCTCAGATGGATCCTTTCACACTCAATAACTTGGCTTTTTTGACATTATTACGTTCACATTATCTAAACCAAACCAACCCTGTGCAGGTATGTGTCTGAATCTTCAGGCATGTCGTAGTTGAAGGCGATGTTGACTCTTTCGATGTCCATACCTCGGCCAAACAGGTTTGTGGCCACCAGGATTCGTCTCTGGAAATCCTTGAACTGCTGATATCGAGCTAATCTGGGATAATAATAAGAGTCTCAAATGTGATATGAGCAACTAAAAAAAATCTACAATCATAAATAACATTAAAGTTTTTTACCTTTCGTCTTGAGGCATTGCTCTATGAATGGCAATGGCAGGGAAATTTTGCTCCACCAACAACTGAGCCAGAGCAATACAACGCTGCACAGACTTCACGAAGATCACCACCTGCAATACTAAACAGCTGTAACACACTACCAGCCAGCTGTCTTCATTAAAATGAAACATCAAATACCAATGACCGCTTCAAACCAAGTGCAAAAATTCTCCTACTGAATTCGCTTTTTTTCCATAGCTTATGTCAATCTTTTGGATTGCTTGGCAAAAACTCCAGAAACCAACAATCCAAATAAAAGTTTGGATTTTATATATATATATATATATATATATATATAGTAAATGTAAACTTTTATTCAAAAAGGTTGCATTAAATTGATCAAACGTAACAGTAAATTCATTTACAGTGTTGCAAAAGATTTCTATTTCACAAAATGCCGTTCTTTTGAACATTCTAGTCATTACAGAATCCTGAAAAAAAGTATCATGGTTTTCGCAAAATTAAGCAACAATGTTTCTTGAGCAGCAAAACAGCATATTAGACTGATTTCTGAAGGATCATGTGACACTGAAGACTGGCGTAATGATACTGAAAATTCAGCTTTGATCACAGGAATAAATTACATTTTAAAATACGTTCAATTAGAAATCAGCTATTTTAAATTGTAATAATATTTTACAATACTACTGATTTTACTGTATTTTTGATCAAACAAATGCAGTCTTGGTGAGAATAAGAATTATTTCAAAAACATTTTTAAAAACTTATGGACCCTAAACCATATATAAATACACTATTTAAGGTTAGGGTTGTAAAACTGCATAATTACGTTACATTAAAACTTTATTTCTAGGTTTAAGATTAAATAAATCTCAGATTTTGAATGTGGTTTTGAACTCTATCCTCAAACAAATTTTACTTCCATCTATTCCATTGGGTTGTAGTTTGCATTTAATTGGATAATCAAAATCTGTATTCAAATGGGCTGCGTTGTATTTTGCATTAAAGCATGTGAATGACCAGAGTGCATGTCGCATACAGATATGCAAACGTTAGAAAGCAGCAAAAATCAGTGTCTCTGAAGTCACTCTCGGTTTGCATCGACTAAGAGTTTTGGGACTTTTTGTGTGTGTCCTGCTGGACTCTCGAGATACCTGATTGAACTCCAACACATCCAGGAGGTCAAAGAGCTTCCTGTTCTTCTCGTTGTCCTTCAGCTTGACGTAGTACTGCTGGAGGCCATGAAGCGTCAGCTTGGTCTCGTCGTCCACAAAAATTTCCATCGGCTAGGACAACCAGTGGAAGCAGGGGGAAGGTGAGGAGGGGTGGGAGAGGAGCGTGCAGGTTCACGGGGTTAAGATTGTGTGAAGACACATACAGGAAAGTTGACAAGACGAGGGTGGTGCAGATAATAATGTTACAAGGGTGTGAAAGAGGGAGTAGTGTTTATGAAAGTGTGATGGCATGGGTGTATTGGGAAAGAAAGACACCAGAACAAAGAAAAACAAGGACAAAAGAGGTATAAAGATTTTAGCAAAGGACGGTGGTGGGGGAGGAGATGACAATGAGAAGGAGAACATGGTGTTAGAAAGGAGAGAGTTATGAAACAGCAGGAGAAAGGGAGGGAAGAGAAGGGATGGGGGTTAGATTCACCCTCCCCTCCCGTCCCAAGCCAATGAGGACACAACACACACACACGCACACACACACTTACTGTCTCAACACGTTGATAAATGCTACCCTGCTGTCCTAGGCTACTTTTAGCTACCAATATCAAGCCTAAAATCTTATCTGTGCTATTTCTAAATAAAAAACCAGAGTTCTACTATAGAGGAACACAAAGTAAAACTACTTCTGTTACATCAATCAATGTGCAGTTTGACAGAAATGTTAGAACTCAGAAATGAGTTTTTAAGTAGCATAAAGTCAACATGAAATCAAAACCCTACTTGACCCTATTTGCTTTATAAATACACACTCCTGTTATAATATGACTGATTCACCGGTGCACATTATTCCACAGAACCAAAAAAAAAACGTTTGTCTCTGTAGCCTTTCATTAAAATGTAATAACTTGCTCTGCCTTAACATCCCTTTTTTGGATGATTTCACCAAGGCCACAGCAACAACCCTATGGCAGTTCGTAGCTATTTTACTTTTTGGTGAATTGGAGAAATGACAGACATCTCTCTGGCCAGACTTCTCCAATCATTTAGCCCTTTTAATTCATCTGCAATCGACTGCAAGCTAGCATTAAGATCTGCCTCCATCCAGTCAACAACCGATGGATTGAATCAAGCCCATCCTACAGTTTCTTCTTCTACTTAACTCTAAAAAAAAAAAAAAAAAAAAAAAAAGTGTTAAGAAAAGATCTGTCGCTACTTTTGTTTAACCGCAACTTCGAACAATAGCCATAGAGTCATTAAGTACAAGGCTAATTGTAGTCAGATTGATGTGTGTACATTCTAAATGAAAGCGAAGTACAATTGCATTATCTAGATCAGGTACAACTTCAGTCGGACTAAAGCTTTTGAATGACATGTAAAAAGGCAAATAAATTTTTTTAGCCTACTGTTGCATGTAATCCAGACTTTCCTAAGATCTTGCTAGTAGTTAACTCCATAATTTAGTTTAAGTTATTGTGGTAAGGTACAATGATAATAAAAGATTTGACAAAAAGAAGCATTACAATTGGGTAATTTCAACATTCAGCCACCTAATCAGACAAAAGCGTGTGGCAGCTGAGTGCAACGTTCATTAAGCGTATGGTCCACTCCACCATCCACCATACAATCAAGTCCCATCCCACATTCTTACTCTGTTTAATTCTAAAATAGTCTCCTTCTATGCAAGTAATACAAGTTATGAATGCTGACTTTTCATGTTGACTTTAAACACTCACACAATACTGCAACACTGTTAAACATTTAGCAGTGCGAGGTTCAGAAGGCCAAATTCATGTGCCAGAAGATTGTTTAATTAAACATACAGAGAACATCCTCAATCTGATCTGATCTGGTAGATCTGGGCTACTAAAACAAGCTAAAACGGTTTTGCGTATAATAGCAAACAGTGATGGCCATGGAAAATTACTGAGATCAAAATCTAACTATTAGTCCCTTGACAGAAGCGCTAAACTCCACCTCCAACCGTGTCTGACACAGTAGCACTGCTAAATGCACATTTGCACTTACCTTCGAGACGTTTAGGCAAATCTAGCTGTCTTGCTGTCTGTCAATAAATCCTTTATTCGCTGCTGAGCTGGTCTAAACCTCATTTTACTATATTGTCTTCAACCTAATGTTGCCCTCAAATCAGTGGATTACATTAGGCAGCATCTCAATAGTATTTATGTATTGTAACTCTCACTAAATAAGCACTAAAGAGTGGATGTTAGAATCTGTGGGTGTTAAAAATAGTCATTTTATAGTATATTATGGTGCAAGGAGATTTGCTCATGAATATTTAGTAAAGACACGCCCCTCACAAGTCATTCCAAATATTTAAAAGGAGCTCAAAGTTGTATTTATGGTTTCTTTTTGAGTCACGACTTTGTTGCGAATGGCCACCTAACGGTTCTTCAGGAGCGTCTCTATCTACACCCGCGCATGTCTCCTCTCTCATCTAAGTTTCTTCTTCATCTCATCCCTCTCGCTCCGGTCTTCCGCAACTTAATCCTCCCTTTCTCTCTCTTCTCTTGTCCCTCACACCCGCGCATTCTTTCTCCACCGCTTCGGGCCAGTTTTATCGCCTTGATTTTAACTTAGCGACAGACCGTTTGTCTTTTTTCTTGGGGGCAGATGAGGAACCGTTCTAATCAGAGACTGTCAGCTGGATTGATGAAGAGCTGTTCCATCACTGGTTGGTCCACCTGAACTGATTTATGCCGCCAAAGACTAAATCTTTTGTTTCGTTTTATTCCTGCCGTCTGCTTTGTTAAAGAGTAATTAACTGCAGCCCTGGAGTGCCAGTTTGTCGTGAATCTTATGTAGTTTTTAGCAGCTGGCTTAGCTTTGTTGGGCCGCCACTTTATCGGTTTTAGTTTTGTGCCCCTTGAGAGTCTCTGGCAGTTGACAACAGAATTCATGAAGCTCCGACAAGTGCTTCTCCTCTTAATTAAAGGTTATTTGAGGACAGATCTCTAGGCTGGAATTACAGTCGAGCAGGAACTAAAGCAATTTGTCTTGATAAATAGATACTGAGAGTGAAATAATATTCAAACGTGAAGGATTTTTGGTCTCTAAACGCCTAAATGGTTTTGAATTTTATGGCTCTTAAGTGAATTTGAAGATACACTAGATTCCTTCCCTTAAAGTCATCCTCTTATCCTGTTTAAAATGCATTGGATGGATGGACTCTTCATGACTTTAGAAAAGGTCGTTAAGGGAACTATTTGAATTTACAGTGGACTGAGCCTGATGGATGGTGCATTATCGGTTGGCCAAACGGACGCGCGACCATGTTTGCCAAATGCCGACGCAGCGCTGCCAGCTGAGGCAGGGATTAAGGACTTAACATCTTTTTCACTGTGCCTCTATTAGTTAACAGTCTGTGATTATCAAACGGGCAGCAGAGAGGGGCATTTAGCGTTACGATGTCTCAGGGAGGCCGTAAATGGATCCCACTCTTTCAGGTGTGTATGAGGTGGTCTTGTGAAAGGAAGGAGCTGTTGACATGGTAGAAGTAGGAGAGGCGTAATTACATCTTGCATGAACTTTCTGCAGACAGGACGGATCTCTTTACTCAGGGTGGCACTGAACATCATGACCTGCTTCTCGTGAGGGGTCATGCGAAAGATCTCCTGGACATCACGCCGCATGTCTGCGGGGGACAGTAAAAGAACAATGCATTTATATTATTCAAATGAATAATTATCATGGCTGTGTTTGGAACATACCGTTTCTGAAGTACAGTACACAGTGTCAGTATGGATAGTGTGTGCGGAAAACTGTGCAATGTTTATTAAAAACTGAATTAAAATGCAAAGAATTATTTTTTGTTTCATAAAACAAAGGTCATTTGACAACAATGGAACAGTAGAATAATGCCTATTGTTTCACCCACAGCTTTTAAATGCGTGTGTGTACTGCACAGAATTCAGTATAATTTCATTCTGAACACAGCCATAGTCTCATAAACGGTCTGCTCACCAAGCTGCTCCAGCATCTTGTCGCATTCGTCCAGGATGAAGTGCTTGATGTGGCGCAGGTTGAGACTCTTGTTGCGAGACAGAGCTAGAATGCGTCCAGGAGTTCCCACCACCACATGAGGGCTCTCTCTCTTCAGAACCTCCTCATCCTTCTTTATAGACAAACCACCAAAGAACACTGCCACCTGGGGGAGAGAGACAGCGAAAGCAACTGAAGGTGAGAAAAGTTTGAGCACAGCAATATTAAAAAGTAACAGTTTGTTTTTAAATTCAACTCCTGGATTTTCAATGACATAACAAACAAGAAGTGTAAGTGTATCTAAGTGTAGGTTTTATTTATACATTTCATTTATCAGTATGGATTCCCCATAAACGTGGAGTTTTCAAGAAACATTAGATGATATAAATAATCTATTGCATTATATTGTTTTGTTTTTTGAAATGCCTCTTAAAAATGTATTTCATTTATATATTTTCATTACATATAATGACATATCTTTAATTTTACAGAACCTACTGGAAGAACACTTTATTTCCATCACAAAATGCCAAATCTCAATATATTGTCTACAGAATAGATTATTTTTGGTGCTATAGGCAAAAAAGTCTGCATTTATTTGATCAAAAATACAGTAAAAACAGTAATAATATTATTACAATTCAAAATAACTGCTTTCTTTCTGAATGTATTTTAAAAATGTATTTATTCCTGATGCAAAGCTGAATTTTCAGCCTAATATGCTGATTTGCTGCTCAAGAAACATATCTTATTATTATCAATGTTGAAAATGTTATATTTTTGTGGAAACTGTGATAAAAAAAAATTTTCAGGATACTTAAATGACTATAATGTTCAAAAGAACAACATTAATTTGAACTGATCTGTTATAACACTACGAATGTCTTTTACTGTCAGTTGTGATCAATTTAATGCATCCCTGCTGACTAAATGTATTAATACTTTTAAAGAAAAATCTTACTGACCTCAACATTTTTGAACAGTAATGTTTTGTTCCAAATGTAGACTAATGAAATTCCTCTGTGATGTGACTGAATTTCATAGTAATTCATTTATAATTCAGTAAATTGGTCTTCCAATTGAAATTCCAACACAAGAATGGAAAGAGAGACAATTTTTACAACCTCTTATACAGTACAGTACATATTTTAAAAAGCAAGTAGTCCTCATATAGCCTGCTTTAGTAAATCTGAAACATATGAACTAAAGCTTTCCTAGAATTGTAAATTTGTCTTCTTACCTTGACACTGGGCATGTATTTGGAGAAGCGCTCGTACTCTTTGCTGATCTGGAAGGCCAGCTCTCGGGTGTGACACATCACCAACACTGATACCTGGGTGAAAGCAATCACTGGTCAACCCCCAAAATTGTGGGATGGCACATAAAGCACACTCAGAGACATCACTTTATTCATGTCTTAGTTCTTTGTTTTCAAAGCCTTTAAAAAGATTGCCTTTACCTGCCCTGTCACTGGCTCCAGCTGCTGAAGGGTGGCCAACACAAAGACAGCCGTCTTCCCCATTCCAGACTTGGCCTGACATAATACATCCATCCCTAGGATCGCCTGAGGAATGCATTCATGCTGAACTGCAAGAGAAAAACACACACACACACACACACACACACACACACAAATATATTTAAATATATCAAACTGATATTCTAAAAGTAAAGAAGCTTATATGAGCACATGTTGAATTGCTCACCTTCAGATGGATGTTCAAAGCCGCAGTCCACTATAGCTCTCAGCAGTTCTGGTTTGAGAAGGAAATCCCTGAATCCTGAGGAGTGGATGGACACATATGACCCTTTGACCCCTTCTTTCCTGATGGATATACCACCATCGTTGTGTCCCAGGCCTGTGTCCCCGACACCACCTGCATCAACCTCATCCTCCTCATAGTCCAACAGCTCGTTCTCAACGTCGTTCTCCGTCATCCTGTGGAGAGATTGGGAAAAGAAAACAAATAAATACACAAGTAATCAATGACAGTCCCTCCTCCTGTTAATCATTACGTAATGTAATCATCAATATCTCATATCTACTATCATCTGCTATATTTTCTATGTGTGTTTGTGTGTATGTACGTGTGTGTGTGTGTGTATATACATATATACACACATTTATTTTAGTAGATTTGACAACATGATTAACATTTTATTAACACACATATATAATGTTATCAAATATAGTAAAAAATACTATAAACTATATATAAATTTTACTTGGTAACATAATTATTCATAAGTAACAATACATCATAAATTACATTAGAATTAAAATTGCGTTTTACACGACTTGATAAAAGACAGATAAACAAAATCACATTCTCTAGAATCACAATTGCTAAAAATGAACATTCATTTAAAGCTGTTGTTTTATCTTAATTAATACGCGAGTAATTAAGGGGGCAGGTCAAACTAGCAAACTATACTAAATATATTAGCTGTAGCTTATCCATTTAGCCCCAGAGATACAGCGGGCCACACACTGACTATAGCACGACATCCCCGTGTGTTTTATGACGGACTATAAAACCTGTTATCACTTCCCGTCTTTATTTTGATCGTTTCATAGTACTAAATAATCGCAGTTACCTCGAAATACTGTATGAAGCAGTTGAATTTCACTGCACCTGCTAGATAGGCTGGCGATGGCGTCATCAATCCGCGACGAAGCGACTGCTTCGATGAAGGACCCAACATGTGGATCAGCGTGAACTGCCTTGAGAAGAGACATCTCAGATTATAGACAAGAAACCTTGTTACCGTTATTGAAACTAGCGTAGATATTACCCGTTTAAGGCCGTTGTGTTTGAGCTTGAATAAGTAAGTTCTGTTTATGTGGATACACGTGTAGTTACTGACATCCTAACTCGTCTTGTTTTGAACGCAGTGGCTGTAGTGTGTAAATCTCTGTATTCTTTTCCAGAAATGTCATGTTTTAGTGGTGATCTCAACTTCTGCCCGGAATGTGGGAATATTCTTCCAGTGCCTGGCAGGGAAAATACTATTACCTGCCCACGGTGCTCTTTCAAAATCCCTGTTCGAGGTGAGAGATATCATTTATTGAATATTGTGTATATGACACTACACCCAGCAGCAGAGGTATATGATAAATCAGTAAATTTATATTATAATTTAGCTGTAGGATTCTCTCTCAGAATTCACAGGTCAAGTTATTAAGTCTTCGGTGGTGTTTAATCCTCTGGATCAGAGCTCCTGCATTGTTGAGAGCGAAGAAGATGCTGAATTGAAGGGGCCAGTGGTAAGTTACTTCAAAATACAGTGATTGATTCTTAAATATTATTGCTTCTGTTTGGAATATCAGCCAACAGACATTTCACCCGTTTCTTATCTAACGCAAACTTTACATTAGATTGACAGGAGATGTTCCCGCTGTAATAAAGAAGGAATGGTTTATCACACGAGACAGATGAGATCTGCAGATGAAGGACAGACAGTCTTCTTCACATGCATACACTGCAGGTAATGTTATGCTCTTAAACACACCCTTATTTTGACCATTAATACTTGTTCTGAATGCTGTTTAGACATTAAGTGATCATAATTGCAATTAAATCTATCTGTGCACTGATGGCAGAAATATTTCATTTGATTTCTCTGTTACAGGTTCCAAGAAAAGGAAGATTCATGAGAAAATTTCTGCAGCTGTTGTCATTTACATTTATTTGTTATTAGAATTTAAATAGTATGAAAAAGTAAAAATGCTTTGTACGTGTTTATGTAAATAAAATAATAATAATAATAATAAAAAACAATGTGTGTGGAAGTCCTTTTTTTTCCGCAGGGCTGATTTAGAATTTATATTATATAGTTTACGTTAATTATACATAATAAAACATGTCTTTAAAAACACCATATTTTTATGTAGGAAGTTTACGAAGAAGTAGAGTTTACCGAATAGTCCCGCCCCACGCACGGCACGCTAGCCAATCAGACTGCCCGTTTCGGCGGTCACGTGATCATTCAACATGGCTTCTTACTATCAGTACTGAATGCATACAGGAATGCTTGTGAAGAAATAAAATGATTCACTTTATCTAATGCACTCTTTGCGCTCCCTGACGCATGTGAAACAAGGTAAGCCTACTGACTGTATATTAAATATATTTTAAAGCGAAAAACACTGCCACTACACACGTTTTTCTGTAGTCATTAATTGCACGCAACATTAAGCACAATGATACATTATTAAATATCGTCTCCACTGTATTCGTTGCTGTTGACTTGTGATTTCAGTGTATTTTGTTGAAATAGGTTATAGCCACTGAGGGTGCACTAACGCCTCAGTCACAGATTCCTATGTGCAAAAAAATATCATGTGCAATATGACACTGGACATGTATTATATATGAACAGCATGGCGCTGTTTTTATCACTCACCATGGCATTTCATTACAGTAATAGGTCATAATGCAAGTCATGCCTCTTCATTCTCCTGTGTAAACAGATGAAGCTTCGAGTCCAGCTGCAGTGCAAGAACTTGCATGAGTATCTAAAGGAACTGAGTCCAGAGATCCTCGACAGGCTCTACAATCACCCAGCAACATGCCTGGCAGTCTACAGGTCCATCTGGCTTTAGTCTTTAAATATACATGCATATTCACATGTATGAATGTCAGCAAAATTTTTACATAAAAGTATATGATAGTTCTAACATATATCATATTTTTTAAGGTGCCACTTGTTTTTTTTTTTGTTTGTTTTTTGTTTTTTATCTGATATAACAACATTCATAAATTTTATATGCACCTTAATTGTCCCTGTTGTGCCTATTACACAATGGTTAATGCTGATTGGCTCACTCTCATTCATTTTCGAACAGGGAACTTCCATCACTGGCAAAGAATTATGTGATGCGGATGCTGTTTTTAGACCATCCACTTCCACAAGCTGCCGTCGCGCTGTGGGTTAAAAAAGACAGTCAAAAGTAAGTACAATAGTTAGTTCTACCGTTCTAATACAAATTGCGGTAACATTTTATATTAAGGTGGTCTTGTTACATGTACTTACTATTATAATAATAATAATAATAAATAATGCATAATTACATGCAAGTAACCTTAAACCAAACACTAATCCTAACAACTAACCATATAGTAAGTACATGTAGTTAATTAATATCACTCAGTACTTTAATGTATAATTACACTGTAACAAGGACACCTTAAAATAAAGTGTAACCCAAATCGGCATATTACAATGATTTCTGTAGGATCAGTCGAGTAATGGCTGATAAAATTCAGCATTGCCATCACAGTGATAAAATATATTAAAACTTAAAACAGTTCTTTTTAAATTGTAATAATATTTTGCAATATTACTATAAATGGAGTCTTGGTGAGACTTCTTACTAAAACATCATACCCACCCCAAACATTCGAATGGTAGTGTCAGGTATCACTTTCTTATAAATGTATGTGTTTCTTTGCTTTTCCTAGAGACCACGATCAGTGTGTGTCAGTGTTAACTGGCCTACGGCTCTGGCACAGTCAGCACCTTCAAGGTGGACTCCAAGGCTTTGTGCTCAACCCAGTGTTTAAAGACAACCTGAGAATAGCACTTCTAGGCGGGTGAGGAACACAGTTCAGATTAAGAACCGTATTTAATGTTGTGGAAGCAGATTTACTAGACTATTGTTCACTTTGTTAGCGGTAAGTCATGGGCAGATGAAGGCAGCAACCTGGGTCCCGATCGTCACGCGAGGGATGTCGATAGCCTCGACCGCTATGCTATGGAGCGTTGGGAGGTCATCCTTCACTTCATGGTGGGCTCTCCCAGCGCAGCTGTCAGCCAGGATCTGGCCCAGCTCCTCATACAGGCCGGGCTCATGAAGAGGTAGAGCACACCAACTAAAGTAGGTCAGACAAGAAGGGTAGACAAAAAATGAACTTGATCTGTTTTTTCCTCTCTCAGCGAGGTTGGCGAGGCTCCTTGTATCACATCAGCAGGGTTTCAGTTCCTGCTGCTGGACACAGCGTCTCAGCTGTGGTACTTCACCCTGCAGTACCTCAAAACAGCGCAGGTCAGTGCATGACATGTAGAGTCTATACATTAAAGACCAGATTTACAAACGGCTTGCACCAGAGCAAACCCACTTTTGGCTATTAAAAAACTATTGTCAGGATTTACTAATGTATTTATGTATGTATGTATATTTATATATGTATATGTATGTATTCTCTACATATGCAATATTGGTGAGAAATCTTATTTGAATTCATCATAGTATAAGAATTTATGATCCGCACTTACAAGAACAATCTTCTTTTTAGACACAAACGTTTCGGCGACCAAGCCTTCCTCAGTGTGTAAATAATTACGTCCCTCCACACACTTTTCAAATCACCAACCATATCAACGTCATCACTCATCAGCCAATGCTGAATCACCACAATCATTAAAACATTTCCTTTTTTAACTACTAGACAATTTTCACAACACAAAACATCATATTCACTAGTAAGTCACACTATACATCCGTGACTAAGGCAAGAATTATCTAGGATTATTCGTTTATCACTACTATTCTAGCCTACAGTTTAAATAAACAATCAACCGACAACTCCATCAATTGACTTTAAATAATATAACAGTGGAAAAATTCAATAATCAAAAACAGCAGAAATACATCGTCATAAGCAATTATGGTTTTCACACTGTAAATATTCAAAATTTATTATATAACATCTAAAGATGAATTTGACTAATTATAGTACATTAAAGAAAAACAGAACGTTCTAGTTCTTCATTCATGCCATTTGGTGTCAGTGATTTAAGTTTATGAATCCAAAATGCTTCCCGTTTCAATAATTACCCCCTCGACATGACCCTAAAACCTCTTCTATTCCTATACATTCCAATTGCTTGATGTCGTGTCCCATTTCATTAAAATGTCTCGCTACTGAAGAGGTTATATCTTGTTGTCGTATACTCGATTTATGTTTGTTAATTCGTCATTTCAACTGACGCGATGATTTTCCTATGTATATTTTTTTGACTGGGACATTTTAACATATAGATCACATTACGAATTGAACAGGTAATACAAGATGTAATTTTGTAAAACATTTCTGTGTTACTGGACTGAAAAGACAGAAAAAAAACACAGAAAACAGCCTTGTATATATGCAGTTTTTTTCTCCTTACTACATCTGAATTTACCATCATATCTGATAGATTTTGTGATCTTTTAAAAGTGAACAATGGGCGATATTTAAATTTATCATTTAAAGATTCATCAGATGATAATATGTGCCAATATTTGTAAATAATCGGTTTTATTGTATTACTGTGCTCATTATATGTCAATGAACAATTTACTGAAAAATTTCTTTGTTTTTTATTGGGTCTGTTTATTTTCAAAAGATCATGTCTATTCAATTTGTTCACCTTATCCAATGCATTATTTAACCAGTTTTGTGGATACCCTTTAGAACGAAATCGTTGGAATAGCAGTTTTACCTGTACCTCGAATTCATGTTCAGTACTACAGTTATGTTTTAATCTGTGTAACTGACAGATCGGTAAACTACGTTTTAAAGGAGCTGGATGATAACTGTCAATAGATAATATTGTGTTTTTATCCTTTAATTTTCGAAATACTGTTGTATGTAATGACTCATTGATCTTTGTTACTTTAACGTCCAAAAAATGTATGGAATCACAGCTTTTTTCCATCGTAGACTTAATTGATGGAATTTTCAACAACATAAATGAATCTAGTTCCTGTTCAGAACCTGACCAAATCATAAAACAATCATCTATATAACGCATCCAAACTTTAAAATTTGACTGAAATGGATTGTTATTATAGACATGATCTTGTTCAAATTTACCCATAAATAAATTTGCATAATTCGGTGCTATTGGAGTGCCCATCGCTGTACCTTGCACTTGCAAATAAAAATCTCTCTCAAATAGAAAATAATTCTTGGTTAAGACTAATGTAGTAAGGTCCACTATATATTGTGATGGTACTCTGCTGTCATCATCTTTACAGTAAAAAGCTAAATTTATGTTACAAACTTTTTTTTTTTTTTACACTAATGTAACTTAATAGATAATTTAACAAAACGTATTTGTGTCACATAATGGTACTCAACACATTACCAGGTCCAACATGACCCCAACATAAAATGGTTATATCTGTTAAAAAAAAAAATGTTTTGAGAGTCTTAAAGTGCTTGCAAAGTTTCATCCCCTTACTAAAAGTTATGCAGTTTTCATCTCTTCTGGGTCTTTATGCCTTGGTTATTATGGGTATGATTTGGCTGTGTCTGTGTTCTTTCATTTGCATACTGTCAGTAGATCAACTGCAGAACTCTCCATTCTCATCGACGTGTTTATGGGATTGTGATCTCACGCTAACTTGCCCTGTTTAGTAAATCTGGCCCTGAATATACCCCACATTATGATATATGTCTCATATGAAGGTTTACATGCACAGAATAGTCCGACAGCAGATTCACATGCACCCAGTTGAAACTGTGAATAAAATTTATGTGCGTGCAAAAAGTGCAATAACAGCAAGAAACTTCTGAGTGCTGTTGAAGAAAGATAAACAACTTAGGCAAAAACACTGTTGAACCATGCTTTCTAACATACTGAAAAAATGGCTTTCTTCTTGTGTTGCTAACTTTGCTTAACAAAAGTTAGGAATTTGAAAAAGCATCCCAAAATAAAGTCTCTATCTAATGAAAACATATGGCCTTTAATAACTAGACATCTGGATGAGAGTAATTTGCAAAGATCGCTGGGTGAGAGAGTTTCTGCTCTGCACTGCATTGCATATGCGCACAATGTATTTTTGAATCTGACTCTGAAAGTTGTCAGATACAGATGTTTGCATGCCAATTGCTCTTATTTGGTGAATTATTCAAGACTTGCACCTCTTCCTTCAGTCTGATCATTTTTATTCCCTCAAGGTGTTTACATGATGACTTTTCATTCAGATGAGTTGTCATTCTGATTTTATTATTAGGCTGCATGTAAACGTGGTTAGTGTGTTGGAAAATCTGGCTCCACTTCCTTATTAACAGTCTGATCTTCTCCTTCATAGTCAAGAGGAATGGACCTGGTAGAGATTCTTTCCTTTTTGTTTCAACTGAGTTTTTCCACTCTTGGTAGGGTGAGTGTTGCTATTACAATGTCAAGAATAACATATGAGTCATAGATAAAAGCCATTACTTATCGTAATTAAATTAAAGAAGCCATTCTGCTGTAGTCCCATGAAGTAGATTAGCTTGCTTGCTTATTAAAATGTTTTGATTTGTATTAGTGTGATTGTTGTTTTTCTTGCAGGATTATTCTGTGGAGGGCATGAGTGAGTCTCTGCTCACATTTTTGCAGCATTTACGAGAGTTTGGTCTGGTTTTCCAAAGAAAGGTGAGTCATCAAGTAAAAATTCTGACTAGCTTTTTGATCAAACTATACATGTAATATATAGATGATAATAAAAATGTACAGTGCCGTGAAAAGGTTTTTGCCCCCTTCCTGTTTTTTTTTTTTTTTTTGCATATTTGTCACACTTAAAAGATTCAGATCATCAAACAAATTTTAATATTACACAAAGATAATCCAAGTAAATACAAAATGCAGTTTTTAAATGATGATTTAATTTATTAAGGGAAAAAAGCTGTCCAAACCTACCTGGCCCTACGTGAAAAATTAATTGCCCCCTCCTATTAAATCATGAAAGAACTGTGATTAACCACATTATTTTAAAAAGCTGAGTTAAATTTCACTAGCCAAACCCAGGCCTGATTACTGCCAGACCTGTTGAATCAAGAAATCACTTAAATAGAACCTGTCTGATAAAGTGAAGCATGTTTAAAGAGCAACACATCATTCTGCGATCTTAAGAAATTCAAGAACAGATGAAAAACTAAATAGTTTACATGTATCAGTCTGGAAAGAGTTATAAAGCCATTTCTAAGGGTTTGGTCAGAGCCATTATCCACAAATGGAGAAAACTTGGAACAGTGGTGAACCTTCCCAGGAGTGGCCGGCCTACCAAAATTACTCCAAGAGCACAAAGATGACTCATCCAGGAGGTCATAAAAGAACCCAGAACAACATCTAAAGAACTGCAGGCCTCGCTTGCCTCAATTAAGGTCAGTGTTCATGATTCAACAATAAGAAAGAGACTGGGCAAAAACAGCATCCATGGGAGAGTTCTGAGGCAAAAGCCACTGCTGACCAAAAAGAACACAAAGGCTCGTCTCACAAGACTTTTGGGCAAATATTCTGTGAACACAGCATTTCAGAAAAAGAACATTATACCAACAGTCAAACATGGTGGTGGTAGTGTGATGGTCTGGGGCTGCTTTGTAGCTTCAGAACCTGGATGACTTGCCACAGTTGATGGAACCATGAATTCTGCACTTTATCAGAAAATCCTGAAGGAGAATGTCCGGCCATCAGTTTGTGACCTCAAGCTCGAGTGCACTTGGGTTATGCAGCAGGACAATGATCCCAAATACAGCAGCAAGTCCACCTCTGAATGGCTCAAGAAAAACTAAATTAAGGTTTTGGAGTGGTCAAGTCAAAGCACGGACTTAAATCCAATTGAAATGCTGTGGCATGACCTTAAACAGTCCATTCATGCTTGAAAACCCTCCAATGTGGCTGAATTAAAACAATTCTGCAAAGAACAGTGGGCCAAAATTCCTCCACAGCGATGTGAAAGACTCATTGCCAGTTATTGCAAATGATTTCAGTTGTTGCTGCAAAGGGTGGCACAACCAGTTATTAGGTTTATTTTTTCACGTAGGGCCAGGCAGGTTTGGACAGCTTTTTTCCCTTAATAAATGAAAACATTGTTTCAAAACAGCATTTTGTATTTACTCGGATTATCTTTGTGTAATATGAATTTTTTTTTGATCTGAATCATTCAAGTGTCACCAATATGCAACAAAAAACAAACAGGACGGGGGTAAAAACTTTTTCACGCCACTATTTTTATGCACACACACACACACACACACACACACACACACACACACACACACACACACACAAACACACAAAAGTAAGGAATAATTACAATTTTTTCAAATGTTTTTCTTATGTTTAAGATGTCTGTTATGCTCACCCAGGCTGCATTTATTTGATTAAAAATACAGCAAACTAGTAATATTTTTTAAATGTATTACAATTTAAAATATCTATTTTCTATTTGAATATATTTTAAAATGTAATATATTCCTGTGATACAAAGCTGAATTTTCAGCATCATTACTCCAGTATATGCTTCAATATAAATGTCTTTATTGACACTTTTGATCAATTTAATGCATGGTTGCTGAATAAAAATATACATTTTTTCTAAAGAAATATTTTACTGACCCCAAACTTTTGAATGGTAGTGTTTGTATATGTAAATAATATTAATAACTATTAATTTATTTATTTATTTATTACTAGTGACATTGTCAAAGTGCTGTTATATTTTTATAGTAATTCAGTCACAAATTTTTACTTACATTGTATTGGAAAGTTGACTTTAAATATAACTAAAAAAGCAGTTGCACTAGTTTGCATCATCTTTTCACAGAGGAAGTCAAGGAGGTACTACCCTACCAGGCTGGCCATAACTCTAGCTGCAGGGGTCACATTAAACCCTGCCTCTGGATCTGCCTCTTCTGCACTCGGAGCCACACCAGGAACAGGAGACACAGGCTTCATCATTGTAGAAACAAATTACCGTGTATATGCCTACACAAGTATGTTGCGCACATCACACACCCTGACTTGTCTAAAATGCAATACACTGCGTAAGATCAGCCAAGGAAAACAAGCTTCCTCCATCTCTCTCTAACAGACTCTGAACTCCAGATTGCACTAGTAGCTCTATTTAGCGAGATGCTGTATCGCTTTCCAAACCTGGTGGTTGCTCAGGTAACCAGAGAGTCGGTGCAGCAGGCCATCGCTAACGGCATAACTGCACAGCAGGTGAGTGACGCGTGCAGTCACTGTAGCCCACGACCTGTTGCTCTGCAGATTGGTTTGTTCTTCTAATGATAAGGCGGTTTTGACATGTGCTTTGTGATTTCAGATCATTCACTTCTTAAGGACCCGAGCACACCCAGTAATGCTTAAACAGGTAATTGCTAACATGTTTTATTTTTACCATTGTGCTTATAAAAAGGGTCTTAATAAATTTTTTTAGGGCTGTGTGATTATAGCTAAGAAATTATGATATATATATATATATATATATATATATATATATATATATATATATATATATATATATATATATATATATATATATATATATATAAAATAATTATTCATTTATAATAATAAATATTTATTAAAATGGGTTGAATTAATTAAATGCAGTGATTATAAGGATTTCTTTAAATTTGTGTGTTTTTTGTTAAAAATCCAGTAGATTAATTTAAAATCTCATTAATCCTATTAATTAAAAATCTATTAATCCCATAAAGCACTTTAATAATGACTTATTTTTCTTGGCCTGCCTGTAAATTTGCTCTCTGGTTCGCTCTTAAAAAAAGCCAATAGGATTTTTCCATTGGCTTCTTAATTTTGCAGAAAATAAGCTCTGTGGCCAACAAAAATTTATGATTCTAAAGCCCGGTACACACCAAGCCGACGCTCGACACCCGACGGCCAAGTAGCACGTCCGTTCTGCGCCTTTCTCGCGCACTGGTTCGCCAGCTGAACAGCCAATCAGAATGATCAGATGGCCCGACTGACCGACGAGCTCCGACGCTGATTCAATATGTCGAATCGGACGAAAAAAAGCCGAAGGCATGGAACACACTGAGAAATCGTAGTCGGCCGACGAACAAAAACTGCCTGACAGCCGACCGTCGGCTTGGTATATACCGGGCTGTACACAATTTTTGTTGATTTTTCATCTTCAGAAAGAAACAAATTTCATGAATTTTAAAACCTAAGTACCTGTGTGATTTTCTTTCAGCTGTTGAACACAAAACGAGACATTTTGAAGAATGCTGGTATACAAACAGTTGACGGTACCCATTGACTTGCATAGTATCTCTTTACCATACTATGGAAGTCAATGGGTACCGTCAACTATTTGGTTACCAACATTCTTCAAAATATCTTATCTCTATCAGGCTTTATTTAAAACATTTTCCCTGTAAGTTTGAGTTAGAATAGCTTGAAAGAGTGTGATAGTAAACACAACAAGGCTGTAGAGGTGACTATCGAGTAGATGAATTTTACCTGTTCAGTGTGTTCTTTAATGTCCTCGGTAGTCCCGTTTAGGCACTGGTTAGCAACTGCTTTTTTCAAGACAAGTAAAAGCTTTAAAAAACACAAATGGGGTATTATTTTATTTTATGCCATAGAATAAAGTGTGAAAATACATTACATTCACCACAAACCTTGTTTCAGGCATTTAACCAAAAAACATTGATTTCAGGATGATGAAAAAAAATTGTTTCTGGGTTTTGGCCTACAAAAATGTCATCTTACAGCACTCTATAGTTTCCCCTTATATGCTTAGATGTCCCTTAGGTGTCTCCCTTGTGCAATATGGTGATTCTTCTCATGAAAATTCTATACTGCTATGCAAATATCCACTGCTTGATGCATGAGCATGTTTCCATGTATCATTCTGTCCTTCAGACCCCCACCCTTCCCCCAACCATCACAGATCAGATCAGGCTGTGGGAGCTCGAGAAAGATCGCTTACAGTTCACTGAGGGTGAGTGTGTCTTTGTGCATATGAGACCAGCTCTGTAGTTCCAAAGCAGATTTACATTACTCAGTTTGTTTTTCCTTCAAATATCAAGATTACATTTAATTCTAAATTTCTCTACATTAGTAATTTCAGTTATTTAAATAATACAGTGTTACTGTTGCATTTAAATGTAACCTCTGGGAATGGCGGTCTCCATTTCAATAAAAAAATAAATTACATTTTGATGATATTATGGACTTGTTTCCATTCCATGGGTGACCTGTAGGGTTCATTCTCTCGAATGTAAATGTCAGGCTGTATGAGAAGCGTGTTAGAGAAATGTAACGCAAATAAAAATTTTGCATTGGAATAAGGTTTGGGGTAGGGGTCATAAACGCCATCTGAAAATATACAAACATCTCAGTGGTGCATTTTTTTCTTTTCTTTTCTGTTTTTCATTCTTTCAGGAGTCTTATACAACCAGTTTTTATCCCAGGCTGATTTTGAAGTGTTGCGGGACAGGGCTCAGGTAAAAAATAGCATCTTTCCATGTGTACTTGCTGTGCTTTATAGGCAGCAGCTGTCTGTCCTGCAGTGATGCACAGAATACTGACAGTATAACGTCTGTCCTGCAGGGTTTAGGTGTGCTGGTTTGGCAGAACCCCGCTCACAGGGTCATGGTGGTGACGCCACATGGACACAGCGAGGTTAAGAGATTCTGGAAGAGACAAAAGAGCCATACATAAAGGAAAAACAGCCCTGAAAGATACATCATTCACTTGAGAATGATTCTGAAAATTACAGCTTATAGACGGACTGGAGACATTATCTGTAATGAGCACTATTTTTGTGTATCTGTTTAGAAAAAAAAAAACTGTTTCTATACATAGTTCAAAGCCGTTAGCTGTTTATGAGACTGTTTGTGCATTATTATTCCCTTATTGACTTAATTTTGCTTTTGTACTGTCTTTGTGTCTGAGGTAAACTGACTAAAATAAATACTGTTTACACTGATTGCTATCTTTTTTGTTTGATGACATGGAAATTTGGTCCTTGAAATTGATAACATGGAAATTTAGGCCATGAAATTTACATTTCAGTCGCAAGTAATTAGGGGGAAAATTACAGAATTCAGTTTCAGCTTTTATGATGATGGAGATGAATAAATTTGAGTCTTAATGGGTGAATCTTATAAAAACATGTCCAGTTCCCGCTGTTTTTTTAAAGATGAATGAAAATTATATAATTGTATTTTAAATAAAATAAATAATGCTTATTTTTAGGAACATTTGTACATTATTTTCATGACAATTTCCGTTTCCAAAACAAATTCCCATGAATGGAATTACATTGTAATATTATTTCATTAAAGTAAAATAAGTTACAGTAATAATAATAATAAAACACTGTAAATAACAGGCTAATGTGGTATTTTCTTTGCAATAAGGTGATAAGAAAAATACGAAAATGAACTTAATTATCAAAGTAATGTTAATAATGTTACACTGCAAGATTTTTTGAAAATATTAAATTTTTAACCTAATTACATTTGATGTTTCCAGGGTAAAATCCTATTTTAAGTTGAAATACTTGAAATATGTGTACTTGACAGGTTTCTCAAGATTCACGTATTTTACTTAGCCAACAGTTTGTTTTGCAAGTACAATAAAACAGTGATAATTTTTGTATTAGCCACCGCTGTCATCATATATATGTATATATAATATCAGAAAGAAAAAAAACATAAATATACTTCCACTTTTTGAAGGTCCCACATTAATTTAGCTTGATTTTTGCAGTAATAATAGTAACTGGAGTAACAAGGCGAAAACTTTGGAACGGTTTCCATGGAAAATGTTTGCAATGATCATCCTGGACCAAAACAAACAGGCAGTTAGAGATGGAGAAATAGGGAGGTTAAGAAATAACGGAAACTATCAACACAACCAGGGACAAAAACAGTGACCGTTTATATGTCAGGCTGCAGCGGTGGCTGTGGCTGTATTTATGAGCCTTGAGCAGTGCGGTGACGGTCTGGAGAGGCAGCTGTGATTTCTGCAGTTAGCCGCGAAGCTAACGGTTCAGTTCGGGTCATTCTGCGCTGTCAGCATCGCTGCATGACGCTACCGCTACAAACAACACGCCTGCGCCGTTAAATGACTCTCATTCAGCGGTTATGTAGCTCTTTACCGGCAAATTCGCGGGCAAATATGTATTTATAGGCATGGCAAACATTTAAGCACTGATATATTCAGATTTATAAGAACAAAACGGGTCATTCTGAAGGCCACGGATGGAACCGGGGCGTCAGCGTGAGAACCCCCCCGGATCCGGGGAGCCTGAGTCAGGGGAGTGGAGAGAGGAGAGCGCCGCGGTGGAGACCGGAGAGAGGGACGACACCCTGAAAAACAGAAGCGGTGATGGAGGAAATGAGGAAATTACGAGCAAAACCGAAAACACTGTGGTGGCGGAGAAAGATAAGGCTGAGTTTGATGAAGATGAGGAGCAATATGAGGAAGAGCTGGACCCCAGGATTCAGGTATTAGAATTTGGACCCAAAATAAACTTGATATTGTGTCTATGACTATGAACTATGATACATATTATTCACTTTTTGCTTTAATTAATGGTTTATAATAGCAAAATGTTATAAAGATTTGTTTGTCTGTGGTTTTTGCTGGTTTTATATAAATTCATATACCATTGTTTGTGATTTAATACATCTATTAATAGTATATGAATGTTAACTGTCTTTCCTCCCTGTTTTGCATTTGTCAGGAGGAGCTGGAACACTTGAATCAGGCCAGTGATGAGATCAACAGACTGGAACTACAGCTGGATGTGAGTAATATATATGACACTACCGATGTGTCTCAAAATCTAGTGAGCTGCCAATGTAGACAGTACTCAACCTACGAGAGATTCAGTTTTAAACGATATAATATCTTGACATCAAATTTGGTTAAGCTGATGGTGTTCACTTCAAACCTGTTCTATTGTCTTACCTCTATTTAGTGAAGGCAAAAATTAGTTCCGGCAGGTTTGCAAACTTTTTAGTGGGTGGCCAATAAACAGATTTCTTTTTAATGGCTGTACAATGTCTGGCTAGAAGGGATGATATAGTGAAAATTTATGTTGTACATAATGCAGTAATTCAGTTCGAATGAAGTGCAGTGACACAGTCTTTATAATTAACTGTTCAAAACTTTGGGGTCAGTAAGAAATTTTTTAAATAAATTTAATAAGGATGCATAAAATTGTTCAAAAGTGACAGTAAAGATGTTTATAATTTTATAAAAGACTTCTTTTTCAGATAAATGCTGTTCTTCAAAAAGTATTATGGTTTATAAAAAAAATATGAAGCAGCACAACTGTTTTCAATATTTATAATAATAATAATAAATGTTTTTGAGAAGAAAATAAGCATATTAGAATGATTTCTGAAGGATCCTGTGACACTGAAGACTGGAGCGATGGCTCCTGAAAATTAGTCTTTGTATCACAGAAATAAATTACATTTTAAAATCTATTTACGAAAATGTTATTTTTTTATTTGTAATAATATTTCACAATATTTCTGTTTTTACTGTATTTTTTCTCTGCAGTCTTGTGAGCATAAGAGACTTTTTTTCAAAAGCATTGAAAAATCTTATGCCAACCCCAAACTTTTGAGTGGCACAGTGTTTTAAACAAAAATAAAAAAAGAGAGAAAGAGAGAGAGAGAGAGAGAAGTCTGGTTGGAGTCACAACCATGTTTGCGTTCAAGCCCTGGCTTGAAAATTTATTTAGGAATTCTAACTATGCATTTTGTTGCACTTTATTATTTGACAGCAGTTATTTGCACTAAGTGCAAATAGCAATGGATTCTATTTACACTTAAGTGAAAATTGCAGCATTTTCTTAGTGATACGTTATTTACACAGTGCAAATAGCGATAGATTCTATTTACACTATGTAAAAATAGCCAAATTTTCTGCTATTTAAACTAGTACTTATTGTATAGTGGCAAATATCTGCGCCTCAGTATTGTAGTACATTATAAAACATTATGCAGTGATAATGTTTTAAGTGTAAATGATCATTTTTATTAAAGATATTAAATGGATACTGCCTTATTGAGACAATAAAACCCTCCCTATACCCTAATCCTACCCAATACCTCATTTTCAACTTTTTGATTATTTCCTTAATTTTTTATTGAAAATACATGCCTTCCCGATGTAAGATGTGAAAAGGGAGAATGAGTTTGGCAAAAGGCGGAATCGAACTCGGGTCGATCGCGTCAAAAAGTACTTATTATGTGCTTTACCATCTTCATCGTTCAGCAGCAGTCTTTTGCAATGTTGTCTAGCACAAACACATGTTGGTGGGCGGAGTTAGTGTAAATAGACTCTGCCAACTCCGTTATTATTTTCTCCTTTATTATTTTCTTTCGCTATTGTTTATTTTACTATTGTCTTTATGAGCCATGTTTGGGTTGCGAGTCCTCATCGGTTGAGAACTACTAAATTAGAGTAATAATGTATGTATTGTTTGCATTTTTTCTCTTATTGTGTCAATTTGAGCATTGTTTTTCTCACTCTTTCTCATTATCTCTGTCTAACACTCGTTTAGGAAGCGAGATCCAGCTACAGGAGGATCCTTACAGACTCGGCACGCAAACTCAACGCTCAGGGCTCTCAGCTGGGAGCCTGCATTGAGAAAGCCAGACCTTACTACGAAGCCCGTAGACTCGCTAAAGAGGTGTGTATGTGTGTGTGGGTTGGTATTTGTGGTTTATTTGTTTAATGACTTGGGTATGACAGAGGTATTACAATTTGAAGGTGGTTTATGAGGACACGCCTATGTCCCCGTAATTCAAAGGGCTTAAAAAAACATACTAAATGTTGTTGTTTTTTTGATAATCAAAAAATGCACAAAGTGTCCTGTATGTAAGGGGTAGGGTTAGGTGTAGTGTTGGTGTAGGGCAATAGCACATACAGTTTGTACAGTATAAAAACCATTATGCCTATGGAGAGTCCATGTAAACCACAAATACCAACATCTGTGTGTGTGTGTGTGTGTGTGTGTGTGTGTCAGATGAGTTCAAGATGTTTTTGTAGTTTGCTGATTCATTTCCAGTCTCTAATTATTGCGAAAAATCCTCCCACTGAAGCAGAAAACATTTCTCATTGCAGTGATCATTATGGTGAAAGAGTGAGTGTGCTAATGTGATTAACCCTGATAACACGAGGTGTGATTTGCACATCACTTTTCATTAGCATTTTGCAGCCAATTTCGAATATGTAATTGAACTGATGAAAATCGTTTAGCTGAGGCTATAGAGAGTAATTGAAAACAATTGAACCAACACAGAATTTAAACTTTGACTTTGTCATCATCGGTCCTATCATGAAAACTGTAAATAAGTTTGAGTGCAGATGAGTCGACAAGCTCAGTAAATGTAGTGGTTGTTTATTTAGATCTCGTTCGCTCTCTCTCGAGAAATATATATATATATATACACACACACAAACATATCTGAATAGATTAATTCTACCATTCAAAAGTTTGGGGTCTATAAAAGTTTCTTACACACTTTTGTTTTTCTGTTTGAATGTATTTTAAAATGTAATTTATTTCTGTGATGCAAAGCTGAATTTTCACCAGCCTTCCGTGTCACATGATCCTTCAGAATCAAAAGTTTTGGGTCAGTAATTGTTTTCTTTCTTTGTTTGAAAGAAATTAATATTTTTATTCAGTAAGGAATCTAAGTGATAGTAAGGACTTATATTGTTAGAAAATATTTCTATTTTGGATAAATCCTGTTCTTTTAAAATTTTTATTCATCAAAGAATCCTGAAAAGGTATCACAGGTTCCAAAAAAATATTAAGCAGCACAACAGCTTCCAATGCTGATAATAAATGAGGATCAAATCAGCAAAATAGAATGATTTTTTATTTTTTTTTAAAGGATCATGCGACTCTGAAGTCTGTAGTAATGATGCTGAAATTTCAGCATTGCATCACAGGAATAAATGATATTTTACAGTGTGTTAAAATAGAAAAGAGTTATTTTAAATTGTAATTATGTTTTACAATATTGCTGTTTTGATCAAATGCAGCCTTGGTGAGCTTGAGAAATTTCTTTAAAAAACATTAAAAATCTTACTGATCCCAAACTTTAGAAAGGCAGTGTGTGTACATATATGGGAAGGACACTTAGTCGTGGTGAAGCCGCCCTCGCCAGTTGCCCATAGCTGTGGTCGTTATTGTTGTATTGCATCTCTCATCTTGTGTTTTTCATATTACGTATTTGTGTGGTGTGTGTGTGTGTGTGTGTGTGTGTGTGTGTATTAGACAGCTTGCATACAAAATGCTCTTGAAATTGTTGTTTCCTTAAATTGATCTCTTTTAGAGCAGCACTGCTTCAGCCATACACATTCGGACAGTTAGCTCTGGCACGGCATCATGTCTTGTGCTGTTGTTTGAGCATGTCGCCATGAGCTTTGCATTTTTAAAGGGGTCATGTGATGCAATTTCAAGTTTTGTGTTACACCCTGTTTGTGCATAGATAAGATCCCTGAAATTGCAAAGACTAAAGTCTCAAAACCAAAGAGATATTCTTTATAAAAGTGAAGACTCGACCACACCCCCCTAAAAGGGCTCATTCAAACACGCCCCCACATGTCTACGTCACTGTGTGGGAAGGTTTGCAAAACACCGCCCAAACGTATATGCAATGAAAGGGGGTGTGATTTTTATTCTCGCTGTAGTATTGTTGCTGCCGCAGGCACCATGTCCTGGAGACGCTGTGTTTCGTTGTGAAAGCGAAACTACTTTGTTTGGGCATCCAAAAGAGGATGCAGCTAGAAATCAGTGGTTAAGTTGTATTTACAACACTGTTCAGAACAGTTCAACCCAAATATTCGAGTGTGTGCAGCTGTATTTTAACGGAGGACTATTTCCTGAACCTGGGAGTAGTCTGCCAGCTGTGCTCAAAGACTGTTTCTGTAAAGTGGGGCAATTCCAATTTTGCAAGGACAGTCTGGTGCTTCTGACTCACAGCCTGTAAGTATGTTTTCATATTTAAAGAATTTGCCACTGACGATTCAAACGCGAGTTTTGAGCTGTGTAGAGTAGTGCTTGTTGTTTGTCGTTTCTCCGATCACAAATGCAGACATGGTAATGTTTACGCGGCGCGATGCAACGTGAAGCGTAAAAAGACAGTATAAGTCATTATAATCAGTAATTATGTCCCCACTGGATGCAACAAATGCCTCTTTTGTAATGGGTTTTATTGTTTTTGTGTCGTTGCACCGGGACACAGCATCACAGTACGGTAAGGGGGCGTAACATTTTCCTCACTCGCTTGAGGTATTTGGCCAATCACAACGCACTGGATATCTGGCCAATCAGAGCACGCCTCGCTTCTCAGAACGATGAGCTTTGTAAAAATCGGCGCGTTTCAGAAAGGCGGGGCATAGAGGAACAACAATAATGTACAGTATGTGGAAAATAATGTGTTTTTTAACCTTAAACTGCGTAAACACATTGCATTACACAAAATAATGTTCTTTTTAGCAACGTCATATGACCACTTTAAGACAGAATGTCAAGTTAAAAATAGCCCACATTTTAAGAAATGTGTCTCGAGACCTTTACATTCTGTTTTTTTCTTTGCTCTCCGAGCACAAGGATATGTTTTATGTAGCCTCCTCCCTTAGAAACGTCTGTGTCAAATGAACCCAAAAACCAGCCAAATTATACAGGGCTTTCTTTAGACTGATTAGTCGACTAGTCGTTCAGGCAGCCCACAGTCTGCTAAATTTTGAAAATGTGTTTTTTGCACATTCCAGTGCCTCTATCAGTTTTGAATTCAGTTCTCGTATTTAAGTCTTACACCGCCTGATAGGGTTTGCTGAGAAATATGGCAGTTTTATGAAAATGATGTGTGTCTGCTTTTAGTAGTGACCTTACGCTTTAAGAAACCATTTTATAGGCATATTTTACTCCTCCCAAGTGATTTGAATAAATCTTTATCAGGGAATGTTGTGTAAAATAAAGGCTACATTTCCACAGCAGCAGAATTTGGTTGTGAGTCCTGTTTTGAATGCTAAATACACTCATATTCACAAACTTGTCATTTATAAACAAGAGCGGCATCCTCATTTTGTGTTCAGCCTTACCTGCTGAGATTTTCAAGTCTCACAATTGAATTTTGAGAGCGAGTTTAATTAGTTTGTGCTGTATGAACCGCAATGAACAGCCAATCTCTTCTGCTTTTATGTGTTGGGTTTTTTCAAATGTACTGTTGGTTTGTTTAACTTTGACTTGTGCCTTCCATTTATCACAATGTAGTTTCAGTTTTGATGAGACTTTCTGGAGTTATCCTGACCCTGGATAGACAGCAACGCAACTGAAATGTTCCCAGGCCCAGAAAGGTAGTAAGGACATCGGTAAAACAGTCTATGTGACATCAGTGGTTCAACTGTAATTTGTAACTGTAAATAAAAGCTTTCATAACAATAAAAAAGGGTCTTGGCTTCAGATATTCATTCATACAGACATCATTCGATCCCCTCCTGTAAACTGAGCATTTGAAGAGTCTGCTAGTAAATGCAATTGTCGATGTGAACGTAGCCAAAGTCAGATATCATCCTTGGCGAGGATGCCATATTTCCAGCGAGTTATCCCAATGAAATATGGCCTGCCATTCTCAGTTCCTGACTTTTATTGATTGGTTTGGGTGTTCTGATCTGTGCACAGCAATTTTCACTGACAGCAAGCCAAGCTTTTTCAGCTAAACGGTTTTCAGATCCATCCTTGTTTGCGGTATGATTGGATGTCAGCTCTACAGTCCTCAACTCTCATTGGCCATTACATCCTTGTTATTTAAAGTGGATGGTTATGGTTTGTGGTTTGTGAAGTGCTATGCAGAGTACATCTCTCTTGCATTTTGTCTTATTACATAAAAAATAATATTGCTGTAGAATTGTTATATTCTTCCATACTAATCCCACATCCTGTAGCTAGTGTTTTATTACATGCATATAACCTGATATAAAGTTTGGAAGGATTTGTAGTGCCCATTCACTTTATGACTCTCTGTAAGGTCAGCATCCCTTCCTCTGATTGGCTGCATGTTTGCAGAGCTGAGTGATTGATTGCTGTATATGAAATATGATGGATGACCTTACCCACAGGCTCAACAGGAGACCCAGAAGGCAGCGCTGAGGTACGAGAGGGCTGTCTCCATGCACACGGCTGCCAGAGAGATGGTTTATGTGGCTGAGCAAGGTTTATTGGCTGACAGGAACACATTGGACCCTACCTGGCAAGAGATGCTAAACCACGCCACAGCCAAGGTACAACATAGTGACTCAGCATCGCTCTAAGATAATTACGGCAATAGGCGGTGGCATAAATTTGCTCAAAAACACAAGTGCTCTTAGGTTTACAACAGGTCTTAATTGCTAAAATCAATCCCTCATCGTCAGAATTATGGGTTTGCCTTGTTAAATCTTAATGTGTCGTCTTTGAATGTGCACAGCTGGTTAGTGTGGATTTTAATGGCAGTGTGTCTTTGATTGTCACAGTGGGAGCAATCAATAAGGCTGATGAATGCACACCTACACTTAAAGATCAAGGTCACATGTCTTCATTTATATTTTATTAAAACCCTGCCAGTAAAATGGAGCAGCTCTTCTTCGATGTGAAATCATCCTACAGTTTTTGTTTCCAGTTGGGTTGTCACCTAAACTTCCACCTAGCCCCTCACTGCAGAACAAAGATCCAGGGGGTGGAGATTGGTGGGTTTAGGGATCAGGGGGTGGAGACAGGTAGGTTTAGGTAAATGTAAGGTGGGAGGAGTTGGATCTAGATCCAACCACACCCCCTGGATCTTGTGTTCTGCAGTGAGGACCATCTCTAAACTTCAGGAGTCAATACCAATGCTAGTGAATTTTCAAGATTCTTGATGCCAATTCCAGTAGCATAGAAAATACTTAAATACTGTTAAACACACTCCCTTTTTACAATTATTGCCTCAAGTTTTTCAATAAATCATTCAAGTGAAAGTTGCAAATTAAGTAAACACTGATTCAGGTTTATAAATTAGTCATTCAAGTGAACAGTCAGTAAAGAAGTACAGACAAAATGGAATTGAAAGGAATGGAACAAAAATACAAATAACAGTACTTCAAGTGGATCATTCAAGTAAATAGTCAGTAATAAAAAAGAATTAAGTAACAAATTGCATGCAATGGAATAGCAACAGTCGAACAAAGATACAAATTAAGTGAACAATGCTTCAAGTTTTTAATTAATCATTTGACTAAACAGTCAGTAATAAAAAAAAATACCAAAGAAACAAATTACAACAGAACAAAAGGTCTTATTGTGAATGATTTATTGGTGCATGTTATTTCAAAGAATAAAATTGTCTTTGTTATCTTTATTTCAAATGTAAAAGCTTTCTCTGCAATGATTTTTCTCCTGATGTCACTTAGGCCAAATGGTTTTCTGGATAGCCAGAAAGTTATTTCAGCAAACTCGCATTCAGTCTGGCTCCATTCTGTTTTGTAATGCCCTCTTTTAACAATTTATTCAATTCCCAGATTTAAAAAAAAAAAAAAAAAGTCTTGCTTTTTTCTCATTCAATATCCTATCTTACTTTGAAATGCATCACATTATAGAAAGAAAATGAGTTGTTCAGGCAATTAATGTTAACTTGAACCTAACAAAAAAGTTTTCAATTTACTCTACCATTTTATTAAACAATCAGTAATAAAATATAGAATAAAGAAACAAGTTGTCAGTAATAGAGCAACTGAAAACAATTGAACAAAAATACAAAAAAAGTTAACTGTGAAAGTTTCAGAAACATCAAAGTAAACACTCAAAAATATATTGGACATTTACACAGTGTAGACCAATTGATATTGTTGAATTTTCTTTAGCATCAACTCGATACTGAAGTACCGTACCTTTAACATTCCTGAATGTTATCTTCCACTGTACGTCTCTACAAACTCAAGAATACTCTGTTATTGACAGGGATGATGCGATATTGACTTGTCAAATCTTTGTATGAATGATACAGAAAGACAAGAGAATAAAATCAATTAAATGTCTGTTGAGAACAGAAGAGGATATCACGTTTGACATGTTTCTGTTTTCAGGTGAACGAGGCAGAAGAGGAGCGTTTGAGGAGCGAGAGGGAGCACCAGCGTGTCACTCAGCTTTGTCAGGAAGCAGAAGCGCGTGTGCAGACTTTGCAGAAGGCTCTTAAGAGGGTCATTATCAAGTCCAAGCCTTATTTTGAGCTCAAGGCTCAGTTCAACCACATCTTAGAGGTATGCATCAGAGATTGGCCTCTGCTGTAAAGGTATTCAAGGTCTGCTAGCCATATCGATTTAAGTTACAAAATGAAATCCTCTATGAAATGCAAACTAGGGGTGGGTGGAATGAATAGAAACTTGACTTGTAGCATACAAACTACTACGTGTGTTTTTTTTTTTTTAGTAAGTCTATTACAATTAGTAGTGTAAAGAAGTAAACTTTTTCTAACATCAGCCAATTAGTGGTTATTGACCATAACATAACAAAAAAAAATAAAAATTGGGTTGAATTTCAATATTAGTGCAGCCCTAAATATTATAAAACTTTTTTCTGATTGGATGATTATCTGGTTACCATAATGTCATCAATATATTTGGTGCATAAACATGACAAATTGTTTGTCTTTTTTATCCATTGTGCTATGATTATCATCACTCATTAACAGGAGCACAAGTCCAAAGTCGTCCAGCTGGAGGAACGGGTGGCAAAGGTGAAGACCCGATATTCTGTCGCCCTCCGCAACCTTGAGCAAATCAGCGAGCAGATCCATGCGCAAAGAGGGCGCATTCGTGCCGCCAGAAAGCGCAACAGAGCCCGTGGGGGGCGGAGCTCTCCGGTGGGGGCGGAGTCTGAGGGTGTAATCCAGGCAGGGGCGTATGGAGGGGTGGTGGCCAATCCTTTAATGGATAATGACTGGGCCGATCAAGAGAAAACCAGGCAGTGGGTGGAGAAACACAGGGAGGCGGGGTGGGGCCAGAGAGAGAGGGCGGAGAAGGCAGGGTCAGACTCCATGTCAGTCATCAGCCTGCAAACCATAGCCTCCGACCTGGAGAAGTTCGATTCTGTGGAGCACTTGGGCAATATGAGTGACGTCGGAAGTATAATAGGTGAGGAGAAAGAGGCGGAGAGTGAGAGAGGATTTAGGGTCGATGATAGAATAGTAGAGAGAGAGGTGGCGAACCTCTCGAGACAGGATGCAGAGAAAGGTGCCTCAGGGACGGACAGACAGCAGAGAGATAGAGAGCGAGAGAGCTTTGTGAAGCAGCACCACAGAAGTGTTAGTTTGTGAGAAAACAGGAAATTTGAGTTGCCTGTTACTCCACCCCAATCTTGGAGGGCTAAAGCTTGCCTGCAGGCTTCCAGGCGAGACTCTCAACTGACTACAAATGAATCAGACTGAAAACACTCTGCATTCTCTTAAAGGGATAGTTCACTCAAAAATGAAAATTCTGCCATTAATTACTCACCCTCATGTCGTTCTAAACCCGTAAGACCTTTGTTCATCTTCGGAACACAAATTAAGATGTTTTTGATGAAATTAGAGAGCTTTCTGACCCTCCAATGCAACTGAAATTTTAGGCCCAAAAACATTGTTAGGACATCGGTAAAACAGTCCATGTGACATCAGTGGTTCTTCCGTAATTTTACGAAGCTGCGAGAATACTTTTTGTGTGCAAAGAAAACAAAAGTAACCCTGAGTTACCGTCATCTGCCATTATCGAGAGCACCACGACGCATGAGTGTGCATTCCTCTGCACGTAAACAACGCGTGTGGTACTCTCTATAATGGTGGAAGATGGTAACTCGGGGTCGTTATTTTTGTTTTGTTTGCGCACAAAGAGTATTCTCGTAGCTTCATAAAATTACAGTTGAACCAAGGATGTCACATAGACTGTTTTAACGATGTCCTTGCTACCTTTCTGGGCCTGGAAACATTTCAGTTGCATTACTGTCTATGCAGGGTCAGAAAGCTCTCGGATTTCATCAAAAATATCTTAATTTATGTTCCAAAGATGAACAAAGGTCTTACAGGTTTGGACATGAGGGTGAGTAATTAATGACAGAGTTTTCATTTTTGGGTGAACCGTCCCTGTAAAGGTGAAGTGTGTAATTTCAGTGCCCATTGTGGCACTTAATAGAATTGCAAAAAGATACAGGAAACACTTTCTGTCATTGGTTAGATGATCCGCCCCCAAACCTATGCCATTGGTTGAGCCAGATTTGCCTTATCAGGCTGGTCTGGACGCTCAAAAAGAGTTTACACCTTTCGCAGAAATCAACATACTAATGGCTTCATTATTGCTGCACATTAAGTTAGGAGAATATCAATAAAAAATTACACACTACATCTTTAACAGCACTATGGAAGTCCGTTTCCACCTGAGAGTAAAAAACAAAATGCTAATTGTAGATCAACATAAATTTTGTCACCGTTAAGTTCATTAGCACACTCCAGAATTAAATTTCCTGATAATTTACTCACCCCCATGTCATCCAAGATGTTCATGTCTTTCTTCAGTCGAAAAAAAAAAATTTTTTGAGGAAAACATTTAGGGATTTTTCTCCATATAGTGGAATTCAACAGGGACCAACAGGTTGAAGGTACTAATTGCAGTTTCAGTGCAGCTTCAATGGGTCTTATCTAGTGAAACGATCGGTCATTTTCCTCTAAAAAAATGTCTTGCATTCGTTTGCATTGCATTGCATTGGACCTTCAACCTGTTGGTCCACTATAGTCCATATATGGAGAAAAACCCTGGAATGTTTTCCTCAAAAACCTTAATTACTTTTTGATTGAAAAAAAGAAAGATATGAACATCTTGGATGACATGGGGGTGAGTAAATTGTCAGGAAATTTGTATTCTGCAGTGAACTACTTCTTTAAGAGAAATAAAGTCACAATGGGCCTCATTCATTAATCTTTTGTAAATATATGAGTACATTTGGACATAAAAGGACCTTCCAGAAAACTCTTCAACAGATTCACAAATGCTTCATTAGATTTGATAATAAAACATGAATGAAATGAATCCCACAGTTAGCATAATTGAATTACAACTATGCAGCTGTTTTCAATCATTTTTGTTTTATGAATGAAATTTATTTTCCAATTGGTTAACTATATATATTAATTTTGTCATATGTTATATTTCATAACTCCAAAAATTTGCATCAGAGTGGCTTTACGAACAATTTAGACAAATTCTTTCTGTTCATGTTGCATGAATGAGGCCAATTGTGACATTGTGAGACCTAAAGTTGCAATTACGAGAGTCACATTTGCAAGTTTTGTGATTTTATTTCATGGAATTGCAAGAAATAAACCTGTCTTCTTCATTTTATTTATTTATTTATTTATGTTGTATTATTATTAATATTTTTATTTCTATTTTTTTTTTTTTTACTGAAAATGGTGGAAACTGGCTTTCACAACTAATAGTCCTACCACACGGGTTCAAATGAGTGGAAAGCTCCTCCAGGTGTGGTGACTAAGATTCAGACATTAAATTGAATCCATTTTTGGACATAAGAAATAGTAATCGAGAGGAAGGAGAACATTAACACACCTACACTGATTGACGTGGCATTATTGTAACACTGCACTATAGCGGGGAGGGGTTCAGATGTTCTCGGCAAATTAATGAATAACAATAAGGAGGATGTATTTTAGTCAGTCCGCAGGGATTTGTAGTTCTCACGCTCTGATCCTGTCTTTTCTTGGTTACTGTTTCACTGTCGGTCAGGGAACAGGGGAAGAAAGACAGAAAAGACACTTCACACAATGCGAGAAAGAGGGAAAACAAGTGAGAAATGGATTGAACATTGCAGATCAAACTCACATCTCTTTCTATTACCTCAGAAAAGGGAAATGCTCTTACAGTGGAGGTCTATGGATAGAGTTGTACACTTTCCTGATAGGCTTCCATTGTTAGTGTGTAACTTTAAACACTTTTTTGTTTGTTTAGGAGAATGAAATTCAACCTGACTCAAAGTATTTTCTGTGGTGATGGTTAATAATGACACTGTTCATCTGACTTAACTTGTATGTAAACTGGAATATATTTTTTATAATATTGCTGTATTTGGTTCTCATCTCCAGGTCTCTTTCATCAAGCGTAGATATCTGAAATATTTGGTTTTTAATTTTTTATTTGGCTGTCAGCTAGTATTATTTTGTGCAACATGTAACGTTAAGTTCTAGGTCATCAATTTGTGGCATTTATGATATATTTTACTGTACTGTTTTTATTGATTTTGATCTATTTGAGAGATTTTAGGTCAGTGGAGGAACAAAGAAGAGTCTTGTCTTGGCAGAAAATGTTTACAAGTGTGTCAGTTCTGCTGGATTTTTACAAGAAAAGTTGAGTAAATAAAACAAAAGTGGAGCGACTGAATGATGTGTACTTGATGACGTAACTGTGTTTTGCAGATATACACTTTGAAATCATGTGATATGCTAGCTGTTTGAACAAACCGTGCTGTGGACAGTACAGTATTGTTTGCAAGTTTACATCCTACTCTCCTCTCCCGAATTTTTTTTTTTGTTGTTTTTGGATTTTTTTTTTTTAAATGTAGTTGTTGTAGTTTTTGTCCACAAACCTTCCCCCATCATAACCTGTTGTGTACAGATTCCTCACCTCTCCTCATAGTAAATAGATGATGCTCTGTAGAGTTAATCCAGTATGCTGCTGTCTATCTCCATTCATTAGATCACATGAACTCTATGTATATACAAGCTGATGTATGATGAATACAATTAATCCTTACGTGACTGATACTGTAACTTATTCTGTAAATGTTAATTTATTGCACAGTTAGAGATATTAAAACTTGAATTTAACAACTATGCTCTTCTTTTTCTTATTTAATCTCATTTGGAGTATGGAAGGTTGTTAATTGCTACTTTGTATCTCCCAATTTTGACTTTATATCACAAGATATGTTTTTATATCTCACAGTTTAACTATTCGTCAAAGTTTTGACTTTCTTGTAATGCGACACTTTAACTCATTGTGACTCACAATTGCAAGTTTATTTGTCATAATTGCGACTTTCTTGCAATGTAACCCTATCTCTCACTTTTTGACTTTTCGTGTAAGTGCGACTTTATATCCTATCATTGCAACTATTTCTTGCAATTGCAACATTCAAACTAAAAATCTGACTTTCTTACAGTGTCATTCTTTATCTCTCAATGTCAACATTATTTCTTGTAATTATGACTATTTCTTATAATTGTGACATTGTCTACGAGCTGTGACTTTGCAATTGTGACTATTTTTATTAAATTGTGACTTTTTCACAGTTGCAACATTGTCTCACAATTGTGAAGATTAATTTAAATTTCCACATAAAAAAAATGTGCCTTTATATCTTGGGATTTGATTCTCAACTCCAAATTTATTTCTTCCAAATTGTTTTTTTTTTCTTGTAATTGTGGCTATGTCTCCCTGATGTGACTTATATTTCGCAGTAATTGCGAATTTATAATTGCAAATATTTTTTGAGACCGTGTAACTAAATGTTACTGTCTCTTACAAGAAATCGTCGAAATCAAGGAATATAGTCACATTGTAATTGTGAATTCTCCCAGATGTGACTTTATATTTCGCAGTTGTGACTTTGTTTCTAGTAATGCGACACTATAATTCACATTGTAAGTGTGAATTTATATCTTACAATTGCAGATATTTTTTTGAGACCATGTAACTCATACAAGAAATCAAGTCGAAATCAAGAAATATAAAGGAACATTGTAATTATGTTTTTATTTCTCGTACTTGCTATATTGTCTCACAGTTGTGACTTTACTTCTCATAATTAACCCTTCGCAGGGACTTTGATTGACAGGCGATCTGACAGGCTATCTGACCAATCATAACGCAGAATCTGCCATTTTGTCCGACAAACCAGACTGGAGAGTAGATTAACTTCGGTAAACATGAACAACTGTGTTTACTGATGTCTTTCCACGGTTGAAATAAAATACCTTCTGATGTTCATTCATGTTTATTTCATGCTTTAAGTAAATATGAAAATGCACGTGCTGCTTGAACTGAGGCGCTGGTTTTCATTATGCACCATCTGTCACGACACATTAAAGAGCCACAAAACTTTATTTATAGTTTGAATTTCTTAAAAAAGACAAAATATGAAAGCTGAGACTTTGTTTGATACCAGAAGTAACCTGCTCTGTTTTGTCTGTCAGCGCGTTGTCAGTTTTCTCTTTGCTCCGTGATGTATTTTTCACTGCATGAGAACATGATGTGTGGCTTGAGAGTGGCATGGCTTGTCGGGCATAGCAACAGTAACTAAGAGGGGGTGGGTCTTTGTGAAGGGTCAACTGTGACTTTCGAAACTGAAAATTTTCTTTACATCTCACAGTATGACTATATCTCTTAATTTCAACTTTATTACTTGTAATTATGGCCTTATTTCTCATTACAGTTGTGTCTTGCAGTTGCCTCTTTGTTTCTAGTAATGTGACCAGGGTTTCCGCGGGTCCTTAAAGGAACACTCCACTTTTTTTGGAAATAGGCTCATTCTCCAACTCCCCCAGAGTTAATAAGTTGAGTTTTACCGTTTTTGAATCCATTCAGCCGATCTCCGGGTCTGGCGAGAGCACTTTTAGCATAGCTGGGGCACTTTTAGCATAGCCCGGTAGCTGGGGACTACTTTCAGGCGCTGCGTAATATCACTGCGCCTGCTGTGGCCATGTTACGGCAGCAAAGTTCCTTCATTATTACGCCGGAATGAGAGTAGTTCCTAATCATATCAGCCTAGAAAATCGCAACTTTTCATTTTCCGCCGATCTTAGTACACGATATAACTACAGAAGAGTCAAGTTTTAAATAGGACAAATATCGAAACTCTTTGATCGTTTTTGAATGCGATGCTACTGGTCTAATCGGATTCAATGATCTATGCTAAGCTATGCTAAAAGTGCTCTCGCCAGATCCGGAGATCGGCTGAATGGATTCAAAAACGGTAAAACTCAACTTATTAACTCTGGGGGAGTTAGAGAATGAGCCTATTTCCAAAAAAAAGTGTAGTGTTCCTTTAAAAAGTCTTAAAACGTCTTAAATTTACTTTATCAAATTTAAGGTCATAAAAAGTCTTAAATTGTACAAGAAAGTTTTAATTATGATTTCAAGAGGTCTTAAATTTGGGTGGCAGAGAATGAATGTGCATGTGTTCAATAAGGCTGTTGTTGTGAGTAGTGTATTCATGCAATACCGGAGGCTGTAGTTTCAGAACTGGATTTCTAGGACCCTATAGTTTTTTTTTTTTTTTTTTTTTTTTTTTTTAAGTTATTTTATTTATTTATTGTATTTATTTTTTTGTATGTATGTATTGTGTCAGGTCTTCCAGCCAGTTCTATCAAACCTTTACAATTAATCCAAAACGTGCAGCAAGATTAATTTTTAATGAGCCAAAAATAATGTAAGAAAGAATGAAGAACATCACACCTCTGTTTATCAATTTGCACTGGCTACCAATAGCTACGACCACTGGCTCTGCACCCCTTTACCTAAATTAATTACTTCAGACTTATGTGCCTCTAGAAGCTAACGTTCTGCAAGTGAACGTCGCTTTATTGTTCATCCCAAAGAGGCACAAAATCACTTTCACAGACTTTTACATTAACTATCTTCAAGAATCGGCTAAAAACATATCTTCCATCTTTATTTGACCCTCTAACTCTAGCACTCTCTATTATAATTCTATTCTTAAAAAAAAAAAAAAAAAAACCTTGCTGTGTGTACTGTGTTAAGCTAACTGAGGCTTGTTATAGCACTTGCATACCATTGCTCTTTTGTTGATTTTGATTGCTTCCATTGTCCAAGAAAGAATTGCCTGTGAGAGACTTCAGTTCATTAGCCGCAGCGCTTCACGTCTGATGTATGACAAACTTAAAGTGCAGTGAATGGTAAAACACTTGCAGTACAAATTGGTGTGATTATTAGTACTCCAATAAATTTAAAATAATTTGAATACAAATACTAATTTACAACATCCAGCATCACAATGAACTGTTTTGCACAGCTAAAAAGGCTAAATGGAGATTGCTGACTCCCCCTCAAACGGTTCACGCCAGCTCTTACATTAAAAATAAGATGGAAAGATAAAAAATGAATAGTTTCCATGGATCTAGTCTTTGCATCTGTTTGTTTAATGTTTGAATCAGATCTCTTCTGTTGGAGTAGATAGCGCTGTCCCAAAAAATAGGGTCCTAGAACTGCAGCCTCCGGTACGGCAGGAACATCAGTTTTTTTGTTCAGACCAATGTGAAAATCGACCCATGTTTTTACCTTGCAAACACACAGAGCTGTAAATGTGAACTAGTGGGTCAATAAGAAGATAATTCATTATAAAAATCTAAACAGTAAAATGTGTTTGTATGTTATTTAATTAATATAATAATTTATTGATAATAATTGTTTAAATTAATGTAATAATTAAAATTATTGACTCTTTCTTTAAAAATGGTTTAAAGGCTGAAATGTGAAATGTATCATTTTATAAAACTTTTTGTTTTCCTGAAAACCTCTATCTGAACTGTAAATCATGCTTTTTACAGTCATTTTACAGTTTAATAGTTTACCATAGACATTGCCCTACCACGCGCATATGGTATTAATTTTATTTGTGCAGGTCTTAAAAAGGTCTAAAAAAAAGTCTTAAATTTGAGCTTAAAAATCCTTCAGAAACCCTGAATGTGACACTCACTCTTATTGTGACTTTGTCTCAGAATTGCATTTATTTCTTGAAATTGCGACTAATAATACAACCTATCTTCTGCGATGTGACTATATCTCTAAATTCCATTTTTATAGTAATTATTTCCGGTAGTTATGAAATTGTTTCTCATCTTTGCGACTTTAAATCACTCAATGTGACTTTTCCATACTCTAAACTTGATCTAAACTAGCATCGCTATGTAGTTTCTATGACATCTTGTGGGCTTGTTAGATTTGCTAGCCTTGCGTATGAGCATTAGTACCAGTTATGCTTGGTTTAACAAACACCACTAATTACCAGTTATACTGAAAGTGTCTCAATAGCTTGGTAATTGTAATCAAGAAGAATGGCGAGTTCCCAGGTTTTCTCAGGGATTTTAGGCTGAATGTTTAGCCGAGAGCAGTGGGACACTTCAGCTACCTGAAATCAATCAGATGTGCTGGAGAACAGGTCTTCCGTAATGAAAAGAGAAAGAGAGGAAGAGATTATCCTCAGTCTTCAGTCTTTAATTATTCAACAATGATATAAATATCGAGCAGAGAACTCATAGAAACCGGCCGCTGGGGAGAGAAAGGAGTGTGTGAGGACTAGAGCAAAGGATGAATGTGATGTAAAATGCGATAATTGTCATGTTGAAAGGGCAGTTTAAGGTGAGAGACTAATTTCTCAGTGACTGCAGAGAGTGAAGGTGACATTAGGTGTGGGAGTTTGTGAAAGAGACAGCCGAGATGATGACAGCCGAGTTTGAACTGAAAGATGAGGTGTCACTGGCAGCATTTGTAACCGGAGCTACTCCCGCACAGTTTTTTTTTTTTTTTTCTCTCTCTCTCTCTCTTTCTGGTTTTCATTATGTCGAAATTTCTCACTCAGGACTTTGTGACTTGCTGATTCCACTGCTGGGATACCTGAGGGGAAACACATCAGAAAATGCATTATTTTGATTGTCAATTTGGAGAGGTACATTACAGACTGAAACGAGCCTTGTTCTTTCATGAAGTTCATACATCAGAACTCATTTACAGATGTAGCATTCTTGTCACTGATGCAATTTTAGTTTGTTAAAGAGTTGCAGCATTTACTTGTGTTAAGAAAATAGAAAGTGTTTTTCATGTTTTTGAAAGAAGTCATCAAGGCTGCATTTAATTGGCAAAAAGTAATGGAAAAACAGCAATATTGTAAAATATTACAATTTAAAATAACTGTTTTCAATTGTAATATATTTTAAAATGTAATTAATTTCTGAATTTTAAGCACCATTACTCCAGTCTTCAGTGTCACATGATCCTTCAGAATTCATTCTAATATGCTGGTTTGCTGCTCAAGAAACATTTATTATTAATAATATTATGTTAATTATAATATGTTTTTTAACTAAAAGGATTCTAAAACAGTTTCAGGTCAAGTATTGCCTGCCATGCTACAAGATGCTGCATTCAAAGCTTGACACGTGCTGTCCGCTGCCCTCTTTCACATCACAGACCGGGATCAGAACTCGAGTGTCACACCTAATGGATCAGATCCCAGGTGAGGTAGTTGTGATTTCACTGATCTTACCTGTCTGTGAACAACCTTGGAATAGATTGACCAGTGGAGGGCTTTGTTCTGAGCTGAAGAAAAAGAGAGCATGAGATCAAGACAGTTCTGATGAATAGAATTGATCCAGAAATAGAGAGCGTAAACAGTTGGCCTTGTTAGGAAAGATTTATCTAAAGTCTGGGTTTAAAAAACTGACCCAGACAGAATTTAGAAGATGCAATCCTGTCTGTCTGTCTGTCTGTCTATCTGTCTATGTATCTATCTTTCTTTCTTTCTTTCTTTCTTTCTATCTATCTTTCTTTCTGTTGTTTGTTCTATCACTCTGTCGCTCTATCTATCCATGTATCTATCTGACTGTCTATCTATCCATCTACAGTATATATATATATATATATATATTCAATATTGTTTTATATATATATATATATATGTGTGTGTGTGTGTGTGTGTGTGTGTATACACTCATTGCCAAAAATATCGGCACCCTTGGTAAATATGATCAAAGAAGGCTGTGAAAATTAATCTGTATTGTTGATTCTTTTGATCTTTTATTTAAAAAAATCACAAAAATCTAACCTTTCAATGGATAATAAGAATTTAAAATGGGGGGGGGGATATCATTATGAAATAAATGTTTTTCTCAAATACACGTTGGGCACAATTATTGGCACCCCTAGAAATTCTTATGAGTAAAATATCTCTGAAGTATATTCCCATTCATATTCACAATTTTGAGCACTCCAGGGTGATTATGAACATGAAATTATCCAGCCATGGCTTCCTGTTTCACAGAAATATAAATAGGAAGGAAAACAAAGCCCAAATTCCCTTAATCATCCATCACAATGAGAAAAAACAAATAATATATTTCTGGTGTGCAGCAAAAGATAATTGAGCTTCACAAATTAGTGAAGTGGCTTTAAGAAAAGAGCTAGAGCAGTGAAAATTGCCATTTCCACCATCAAGGCAATAATTAACAATTTCCAATCAAAATAAAATGTTATGAATCTGCCTGGAAGAGGACGTGTGTCTATATCGTCCTAATGCACGGTGAAAAGGAGCGTTTGAGTGGCTAAAGACTCTCCAAGGACCACAGCTGGAGAATTGCAGAAAATAGTTGAGTCTCGGGGTCAGAAAACCTTTAAAAAAAATTGTCAAACAGCACCTACATCACCACATGTTGTTTGGGAGGGTTTCAAGAAAAACTCTCCTCGCTCATTCAAAAACAAACTCCAGCATATTCAGTTATCAGACACGACTGGAACTTCAAACGGGATTGGCTTCTATGGTCAGATGAAACAAAAAAATGAGCTTTTTAGCAGCAAACACTCAAGATGGGTTTGGCGAACACAGGGATAAAAAGTACCCCATGTGTACAATGAAATATACTGCTGTATTTTTGATGTTGTGGGTCTATATTTCTGCTGGAGGTCCTGGACATCTTGTTTAGACACATGGCATCATGGATTCTATCAAATACTAACAGATAAAAAATCAATAAGTGACTGACTCTGTTAGAAATCTTATAATGGGCCATGTTTGGATCTTCCAACCGTACAATAATCCAAAAGCAAACCTCAAAAACAACACAAAAATGGGTCACTGAGCACAAAACCAAGCTTCTGCTGGCCATTCCAGTCCTCTGACCTGAACCCTGAAGAAAATGAGTGAACTGAAGAGAAGAAGCACCAACATGGAGCTGGGAATCTGAAGGGTCTGGAGTGATTCTGGATGAAGGAATGGTCTCTGATCTCTTGTCAGGTGTTCTCTAACCTCATCAGGCATTATAGGAGAACATTTAGAGCTGTTAAACTAGCAAATGGTGGTTTCAAAAAGTATTGAATAAAAAGGTGCTGTTAATTGTGGCTAATGTGTATTAGAGAAAAACATTTATTTCATAATGATATTTCCCTCAATTTTAAATTCTTATTATCCAATGAAAGGTTAGATGTTTGTGATTTTTTTTAAATAAAAGGTCAAAAGGATTAACAATGCAGATTAATTTTCACAGCCTTCTTTGATCATATTTACCAAGGGTGCCGATATTTTTGGCAATGAATGTGTGTATATATATATATATATATATACATGTGTGTATATATTAGTGCTGTCAAAGGTTTTGTTTACATAATATATGTGTGTGTACTGTGTATATTTATTATGTATATAGAAATATACACACATGCATGTATATATTTCAGAAAAATATGTTATGTTTATATATTAAATATATTTATTCCTAATATAAATTATATGAATATAAATATAGACGTAAATACATGTAAATATTTTCAAAATATATGCATGCATGTGTGTATATTTATATATACATAATAAATATACACAGAACACACACATTATTCAAACAAAAACTTTTATTTTGGATGTGATTAATCGCGATTAATCATTGGGCAGCACTAGTATATATATATATATATATATATATATATATATATATATATATATATATATATATATATATATATATACACATATATGTATATGTATATAATAATATAATAATAATAATTCCTTACATTTATATAGCGCTTTTCTAGGCACTCAAAGCGCTTTACATTGTGAGGGGGGGTGGGTCTCCTCATCCACCACCAGTGTACAGCATCCACCTGGATGATATATATATATATATATATATATAGATAGATAGATAGATAGATAGATAGATATCATTTAAAAACTAGATTTTGAACATTCTGAATGTTATTCTTGTCATATTCTTGTCCCCAGATATGGCTCTTCTAGTGTAAATGTGTAAATCAGTTTTCCCCTCAACCCCACACCCAATTTTATCATCCACTGGTCAAAATTGTCTAAATCTAACCACTTAGAAAAGTAATAGCACACATCAAGCCGTACAATTTGAAATATGATTCATATCTGTAGCGCATATGGTACAGGACGAGTTAAGCTTGTTACAGCAAGCACCACTAATAATTGCTTCAAATTAATACTTCAAATTATTCATAGCCACGTAAACCAATACTGCACAGAGAGATACATTTGGCTCTTCCAAATGAATGGTAATAGGCCCACTGGTGTGTGGAAACAGCACCTCTTGTGCGAATGCACATCCCCTACAGTGAAACTATAGTGCTTATGGACTGATGTAAATGATTTGCCTCCACCGCATGCTGTTGTATATGTAAATGAGAGCTCCTTGAAAGTGGTTGCACAAAAACATTTGCAGCAGGGAATAATGAAGTGCTCCCTATCCTACTGTACTCCTCTGTTTGTGCTCAGCAAGGACAATCTATTGTCATGAGTATGACAGCGTCTGTATGAGTAATTACTGCAGCCCACTGCACACTGACCAATTTCCCTTCCATCTAATGGGAGAGCACAGAACTAATGCTCAGAAGAGTTTGAGAGTGATCCTCTGATGAAATGAGATGTGGCAGTAATTTGGCTTTACGTACGGCCATCCATTTGATTACTCTGGTGCACCGTCAGTGGTTGCAAACATGAATATTGTGTCGCATTTCTTCCCAGCAAATCAGAAAGTTTTAAAGGTCATTATTGACTTTGTGGGAAAGAGACTGCTGAGGTGTTGACATCCTAATGGACTAGGTCTATAATTAAATGTTTGCCTGCACCCTCACTCACATGATAAATGCTGCTCTCATCGAATAGTGAGATATCATTTTCAACCAGCATGACTCATCCTCTCGGCTTCCACTGCCAAGAACAGAGACAGGATTTAGAGCAGCACTCTCACAGAGGAACTCTTCCATTCCCAAGCTCGAAACAAGAAACTGGGAACTAACTTTTTATTTCTTCAAGGAAATACAAAAAGAGCATAGCTGTTTGGTCATTACATCGATTTGTAGTCCGATCCGGAAGGCGCATTCACCACTGGTTCCCTTGGGAATTTCTTATAGGTAGTTTTAGGATTAGAAGTAAAAAAGGTGTGTTGAAAAGACTTTGAATTGGTTTCTTTTTTTTATTTTTTATTTTTGACGCATTTGCTGCAAAAAGACTTGGTTTAAGAAAACAGTGTCTTCTTTATGCTAATATGGAATTTATGTTGTAGAACAAAACATTTCTTCAAAACAGTACAAGCCACAGCCCTAATTTTATTTATAAATTGTAAATTGCCATTCCCAAAACTCACTGACAATTCCTTAGAGAATCCAAGGCTCAAAAATGCTAATTTCCAACTGGGTAATAGGACAACAAACTGAACAGCTTTAGCTGTAGGTTTTGACGCTTTGCTGTAGTCACATAACGCAGCCTTGGCAGAAATCATCAATTGTATAATTCATTATGCAAATGCATTAATGAAAGAAGACCAGTGCAAATCTTCATGCAAATATACATATGCCCACTGTTAAAAAATGTAAATTAATCCTATTATTGAATTACATTTTACTCATTTCATGTTTTTCTACTTCAAAATTTAATGTTTGATTCAATGTGTTGCTGCTTGTTTCTTTGTAATTGTGTGTGAAATTTAGAAATGTACAAAATTGTTTCTACACCAACATGTGTGTGTGTGGGGGGGGGGGGGGGGGGGGGGGTTGGTATTTGTGGTTTATGGGGACACAGATTTGTATAATGACATGGGTGTGACAGAGGTATTACAATTTGAAGGTGGTTTATGAGGACACTGCCTCAAAAGGCTTAAAAAAACATACTAAATGGTGTTTTTTTTTTTAAAGGTGTAGGGTTTGGTGTATAGGGTTGGTGTAGGACAATAGCACATACAGTAAGTACAGTATAAAAACCATTACGCCTATGGAAAGTCCCCACAAGGATAGCAAACCAGACGTGTGTGTGTGTGTACACACACTGAAAAATATTATAAATGTAATATTTAATAAACATATTCATTTAATAAAACAGTTTGAGCTTTAAAATCATGCAGCAGCAGAAGTAAAACAATGCTTCAAATACAACAGTTTTCTAAGTAGCATCTGCAAAATTATTATCTAAATAATTGGCTAATGAATCTGTGGATTTGTAGATGGTAAATGTGTGACTCATTGCACTCATTTACAACACAGCTGCAATATATATATATATATATATATATAGATATTTGAAATAAAGTAATTTAATATATATCTCAAATGTCAAATAGTGCAAAGAATAGATATTTGTTCTATTTGTTCATAAATTGCTTCAAAAGTGGAGGCTACGAATTTGGAGCAAGAGCTAAAGGCCAGAACAGGGGGGAATGTGATGGTATTTAACAAAATAAAAAGTCAATGAGTGAATTTGTAAATTATATTTTAAATAAGCTATTAAGCGGCACATAAGTTGTTATTTATTACTGCTGCCAGTTAATACCAGCTTGATCTGGTTTTTCCTGTACGGAATACAATGCTGCCTTAAAAGCACTGGAAGAATGAGTAGTCAGAAAGTGACAATTGAAGCACCAACCCAGCTTAAGCCAGCCTAAGGTGGTTTGCTAGTCATAACTGGTTTATGGTCTCCTGACCTGCACAAGCCATGGTGCTCAACTGGACTCCCAGCTAAAAAGTGCTATAAAACCAGCCAGCAAATCAGCTTCGTTCCTCACAAAAGAATCAAGATGCTCCAGTCGACGAATAAATATAATACAGTGACAGAATGACTACATACATCAAAGTGACACTTCACTAGAAGAGGAGATCTGGAGACCACGGGCTTCCATTGGCTCATCCACCCTGCGCAGGGAGGAGGTCTGCACTATTTATCTGGGATATGAGCGCACCATCTGTCTTTCCGTCAGCCAATGAGCGCTTTAATTCCCACTCTATTCACCGGCGGTGTCTTCATGTAGTGAGCGGACTGCACACTACAGACTGCAGATGAGAGAGAGGCGCACTGCCCCGTGACGTCGCGAGCGAGGGACGGTACCGTTACCGAGAGCGCGAGGAAGGAGAGGGAGGCTCCGCGAGCCGTCGTCGTTCGTCGTCTGTGTGTAGCTACCGTGTTTCTTTTTTGCCGATATTACATCATATATATATATATATATATATATATACTCAGTCCTGACTTGGCTTCCACAGAGGATACTCTCATGAGCCGTTTAATTCCCATCGATATTTGGTATTTATTTTTTACCTGCAAGTTTTTTAGGCGACGGAATCGTGGCTAGCGTCTGATGTTCGTACGATCTGCGAAAAACGACAGTCCGTCGGACGTTTGTAAACAATAGTGTGTGATCGTTTACGTCTAACACAGCTTTTCTTTTGCTTGTGCGCTTTATTGAATTTGTTGTCAGTCGTTGTAATCGAGCAATACATTTACGCGAAGCACAACTGTATATCTTGTTCTCTAATTACATTTTTTTTTTAATTTTAAAACGCTCGACTGTTATTTAATCACACGAATAAATATATATAAAAGCAATCGTGCAAGGTTAATCTCGCACACAAGCGACGCACGCAATATTAATCGTACAAGAGCAATTTCACGCGCACGGAGGCAGCTGGCGGTTGAAGTTTAATACGAAGCTGTGTGTAGTGAACGCCTAACGCGAGCAATTAAAAGAGCATATTTATTTACCTGTCGTCTTACTAGTACGCACACGTACACACGCACACACACGTTGGCTGTATCAAGCATCCCTCAAGGACCATCTCCACAGACCGTTCCCAAAAGAGCCTGCACGACGCAGTAAGTAATATAATTTTGTGCGGTAATTGTTCTCGTCAGGGGTCTCATCTACCTTACAGTGAAACAGTTTAATTGAATGTGTCGTTATGAGGTTTCTTAGCAGTTTTGAGGCAGCACACAGACGCTGTGCTCGGAAACACCAGCTCAGCTGCTGTAGTGTAGAAATCCCTCTAAAACATCGTTTGAATGGGCCCTGCAGCGTAGTAGAGGGACCTGGAGTGTTTTTGAGCGCTTGTGTCTTCAGCCTTGTGTTTGAATGATCGCTGTCCGCGGTGCTGAAACAGATGACGGCTGATATAGAGCAGTGCTTCTCGATCCGGGTCCTGGAGGAGCCCCAGTACATTTTGGATGAATGCTCCAAGACCTAAAATGAGAACAGTATTTTTATTTTTATTTTTTTAAAGTTACCTTATTATTTTCTGCAAATAAATGGCGTATTTAAAAGACAATACATATAATTTTACTGCTAGAAAACAAAAACTGATTATGATGTGAATTGAAAACGTTTTGTTTTTGCACTGAGCTCTTTGCGCTTTTTTCACATTTTTGGATTTTAAATAAAATATTTTTTTATAAGAAATCTGCTATTTTTGTTGTGCAAACTCCTCTCCTTGTTGAACTTTGGTATTGTTTTTGGGTCTCATGCACCAAAGTCATTTTTATGTACTAACTCCTTTAAGTATTTGGCGTGGACATCTTTTTTTCCCCACTGTAAAATATTGTAAAAGTTTATTAATGAGTCTTACTAAGTCTTAATTGCCTTGTGATTTAAAGAGATTTTAAAAAATTATATTTAAGACATCATGCATAGGCTATTTTGCAGTGAAATATTGAAAAAAAAAATCCCTGTGTGATCCACCAAAAATGTATTTTTATTAGTTTTGTTTTAATTATTAGTGTTATGTAAATATTTATGATGTTTAGTTAATAGTAATTAATAGCAAATATCACAAATAATTACAAAGTATCAGGAAAAGTAACACATTGAATTAAATGTGAAATTTGGAAGCATAAAGACTGAATTAGTATTTTCTTGTAAAACACACTCCAATGAGTAACTTTAAAAAAAAAAAAAAAATATATATATATATATATATATATATATTTGTGATTATGTGGGCTTCCATTGTATCTGCTGTGTTGTTATCAGTACATTTTGCAGTAATTTTGCTGCTTAAATATGTTGGTGTATTAACAAAATTTAACAACATAAAATTAGGAAACGCAAATTGCGTAGTCCCTAAAATGACATAATGTCACGAATCAACCTTCCTTGCTGTATTTCTTTATGTTGAGATTAGAATAATGGAGACGTGAAAGCCATCCAAAATGTGTAATTTTCATGAACAGGGTTGAGAAGCACTTTTAGTTCAGTATTTCTTGATCCAGGTCTTGGAGGGCCTCAACACTACACGGTTTGGATAAAATGCCTGTTTTCATTGATCGGTTCATCTGTAAAATGCTCTATGAAGTGAAATGAGTGTGTCAAATAAAGGAGACATCCAAATTGTGCAGTGTTGAGGGTCCTACAGAAGGAACCCTGGAAAAAAATGGCAGAGGAACACTGGGGAAAAAAGAAAGGCAGATGAAGATGAGAGGGTGGGGGTTGAGGGGTTTTGATTGTTGTTTTTGTTGTGAATATTGACGTGAAACAGAATCTGGGGTATTGTGCTACAGTTGTTGTATATTTGATTGAAATGTGTGTTATGCATGAGTGTCAGTCTGTGTTTCATGCATTGTAAAGAGTGACAATGTGCAGTTGTTACCAAATCAAACCATTTTTACCTGATCTGACATTTAAAATTAAGTGTATTGTTGCGACTGAATATTTAGTCATATTAAATAATGTTTTTTGACTTGAATTACACCAATTGATCTGATCTTCAGCACAACATTTTTACAAAATAATTTTACAGTCTTGTTTAGGTGGGCATTTCTGAATTTAAATGCCACACTGTTAAAAATGAAGATTCTTTATTGGCATTGATGGTTCCATAAAGAACCTTTAACATCCGTGGAAGATTTCCATTACACAAAAGGTTCTTTATAGTGCAAAAGGGTTGTTTAAAAATCTGAGGAAAAAGATTCTATTCAAAGGTTCTTCAATAAATGACATCCCTCTTAAAAAAATGAATAAATAACTAAAAATTAAAACATCCTTTTGGAACCTTTATTTTTAAGAGTGGAGTTTTGTTGATTTATTTATGTGTTCTTGCAAGTAGTAGGAATCTTTTATATTTAATGAATCATTAATATATTGTGAAGTGATTTGTTTATTATAGGGCTAAGTAACAGAAACATCAAGGTCCTTATAAAGGGCAGGACCGTTCTTTGGCTTGGCAATAGCTTCATTTCTTCTTGGATGGCTGTTGAACACATCCTGAACTGTGTGCAGTGTGAAATTACACTATTTAAGAGGGTAATTCTTTGAGTAATGAAGGTGGAAACGATGTGCCAAGACGAGTAGGAACTGCAACATCTGTAAAATCTAACATTCCTGGGCTGTTATACAACAATCCTGTAGAATCATGAGACCTAATGACTTTCATAAGATCTAGTATCTCATACAGTTAGAGATCCACAACCAAGTGGGTTTGGTTTTCTCCAACATAAGCCTGTCTGGATGTAGGTAATAGGGTGAAAGGTCACTCATCACGCCACATTACTTTTGTAGGCTTTGTGCTCCTCATATACTGGCTTTACACACATTTTTTGAGTTGCAGCTGTGTAAAACCCTCCTTTGTGAAGAATAGCTTTGTATATTCTTCTGGGTCAAAGAGGTGCCGATTCAATTCTGTGAGTTTTATTTAAGCCGTACTTTTGGGGCATTTAGCAATTATGCTGTGAAGGCTGTCTCTGTCAGTAAGTGGCAACTTTCAGCCGCTATTCCATTTCACTGATGCTGTTGGTGCACGTCTGGCATATTGTTATTTCTGAGATGTTCTCCTTGACATTTTAAGTCATTTGATAGCTTTGTGACTGATGCACCTGTAATTTAAGCTTAGGTTATTCAGCCTCGCTGGCACTATGTTATGTGCCTGGTATTGCTTTAAAGGCTCACGTATCAAAATGCTAACAGTCAGATCTCCTTTATAGCTGACACATACTGCAGAGTGACAATCATCCTAGTATGTGACTCACCTTTACAGCTCCATTTAGGTTTTCAGCGTTAAATGCCCATGTTTGTATCCATTTCGCCCAGAATGTGTAGGCTACTGCACATTTCATGCATATATGTGTGCATGAGTGTGATTTCTTTACTCACTTTTGTGTTTGGATGGTGTTATCTTTCTGGTAATATGAGGAATTTATCTCTCAGTCGAGGTATTTTTTATTGCAGTCTGTCTTTATGCAGGTGTAGAGTGTCTGGAAGCGTAAATGGGGTTAATTGGCATTTCCGTTGCGTACTACTTATGTGTTCATCAGCAAAATAAACCCCCCTGGGGCCAGAGAGTGAGTTAACGAACTCTCTTAATTAGAGGAATGATGAATAATAAAGTTTTTTTTATCATGTCCATGTGGATCTGCTGATGGAATGCTATATTTATGCATCTAGAACAAGAGACTCACAGCAATAAATATACAGTTAGAGTAGAATAGATACAGATATTAAACTTGCATTAGACAGACAGACAGACAGAAAAATAGACAGATAGACAGATAGATAGATAGATAGATAGATAGATAGATAGATAGATAGATAGATAGATAGATAGATAGATAGATAGATAGATAGATAGATAGATAGATAGATAGATAGAAACAGACATTGATTGGGACAAACACTGAATGCTTATGTGGTTCATTGTACAATCAGTTTAAACAAGAAGATGCAGCCCCGCATGTTAATTACTGTAATTGTTTGAAGTGTCCACAGTGTATTTGCCCAATGGTCAAACATTTTGTTTGGATTCTCAGATAGTTTGTGGAAAAGATCATGGCCTGTCGAAGCATGTACACAGTGTCTGCTATTAATGTGAACGTGAAACAGTGTTCGCAAATTGCACCGTCTTCAGATGAGAATTGATTTTATTCATTGGCTGGATCATTAAATGTGTGCATATGGAGCCTGGTGGTTGGAGGCGAAGGGTTGAAAGTAGTATCATCTAAAAAGGAAAGTCGTTTCAGATTCAGAAGCAGACGAGCATGTTATTACATTTTGATAGAAGTTTACAAAGGCAAACATTTTTTTTATTATTATTATGAATAATGTGCACCAGTGACTCATGCACAATATGACCAAGAATGTGCATTAAAAAGTAAATAGTGTCTATTTGGATTTTGTGTTGACTTAAGACATTGCTTCAGCAAACCCCATTTTTGTGTTGCGTCAAATTTTGGAAGCGTTCGTGAGTGAAGTGCCACCAACACAACTGTGACCTCTTGAAAATTCACCATTATTCAAAGTGCAAACATTGAAGCCAGCGGGGCAGCAACTAGGGTAATATAAAGTTAGTCAAAGAGTTTTAGGTGGAAAACATATCTGAATATGCTCCAACTCACTTTCTCAGTTTGCTACACTAGTTTCACTCAGTTTAATTATTTTCCAGGCCTCTGCAATCTAGTACTCTAAAGAGGCAAGAAAATGTTGTCGAAACTAGCGCTGGATACTTGTTTTCCAAAAACAATGTTTTTCACTGTTAGATTTGATAGGTAACACTAGCTAGATTAAATGTTTAAATGTGCTCGAAACGTAGCATGCTGAGGACATCTGCTGTTTAAAGCCAAGAAAATACAACAAGAACAGCGAAAACCAAAACGGATTCTGACTCATAAGGAGGTATGAATAACATTTGTCCTCACAAGCGAAACTCTCTAAGCCGAGTGACAGATTCTCCCAACTCCTTTCGTCTTTGAAGGATCTCATGTATACAAAAGAATCTGGTTTTCCTTTGGTGTCTTTGCAAAACGTAAAGCAGCAGCAGGTCAAATACATCCACCTCCGTTATTTTAAAACTGCAGCGCACAAGCTCAGAATAAACAGACAGTTATCATTAGCTGGGGTGGACGCAAATATAAATATCATTATAGTTATAGTTGTCATTATCATTCTTGGTTTGAACAGGTCTTTACTGGCGACCCTAGGTTTAATATTGTCTTGTAGGGCAGTTCCGTGCATGTTTTCTTTGCCCACACCACCTTGAAGATATCAGCTGAAATGGGAAGTAATTTCAAAGGTGGAGCAAGATATTACATTTTGAATAAACATTACAAAGACAAACAATCTTTCACAATAAGTCCAGAAGTGTCCATTAAAGTTGGTGTTGGTGCTGCTTGCCATTCGAAAAAGTACCACCAGACTAAAGTGAATTCTGATTGGGTGTCAATATTTTTATCATTCATGAGCTGTAAAAAATAGTTCTAAAAATAATTCCAATGATTTCATCTGCTATTCTCACAGAAATAGAATGATTATTAAAATTTTAGGTGTGAACAAAACGTTTAGCCACTGAATAAGACATGCTCCCTCTTTCTCAACCCGTTGAGACCTTTAAAGTCAGAGAGCAGTAGCACATCTTCTCATTTTTGGAGAAGTTGTCAAAAGCTATATCATGACTGACAGACAGAAAGTGCCTAAGTCTTCTGACTGGCTAAACAAAGACTCCATCCACACATTTTTGTAGAGACTAAGGCTGTCTGAGTGATATTTCCAGACACCTAATTCACTGAGATCAGTCAAACAATGACATTTCCTTCCTGATATTTCAAATAAATCACTTAGAACTGCTTCAAGAAAGTAGTATTCCAAGCATAGACTTCAGTGTAGGTATTACTTAAAGTGACGCAGCGCTCTTGACTTATATGCAGATTTACACACTGAGTGATTGGCCGACTCCTGCGGGAGACACAAGCTGTGCTGACTGACAAGACGGATCACTTGAAAAGGACACTTCGCCAGGCCATCCAACCTGTGTGATTGCTGACTAAAGCCAGGTGAAGAAAGGCTGAAATAACTCCCTGGATCAAGAGCCGCTTCGGCTAACATGGCCATTACAGCGGCGCTTTAACTTGAAGAAAGCCTCGCTGATGGACAGGCTAATTAACTTGTTCCTCACCTATTTGGTTTGAGGTTTGTAACCATTTCTGAGAGGTGCGGCAAGCGTTCAAATTGCTGGAGTCTTGACGGATTGAACAACGTTATGGTTTGCCGCGCGCAGCCGGCAGGTAAATGCACTTCCTTGAGCGACACGCGAGGTCAGGACAATGAGTCCTGAGAGGATGAGGAACAGACAGTGCTGCGATGAGTTCTACACCTTTGTACTTTCTCGCCCGCCCACTCTGATTTCGCTGACATAGACTGTAATGCCTCATCCTGATGTGCTTTCTCGATTTCGATTTCCTGCTCTGTTATAACACATTCAGATTGACTGATACTTCCAGGGTTGCGTCTGTACGGACAGATGTCCAACAGGCCTCATCGACGCTCCTTATATCACTAGACGTGCTTTGAGGAAGCCCTACAGGAGAATGCAGTTGATGCAACCCATGCTGCTTTTGTTTTCCTGTTATTCTGTGTGAGCTTTCACTCTCAGTGTGATGTTTGGAGGCTTGACACTGGCGATAAACTGCTCTCACTATCGCACCAGCGCTGAACCTGCCTGCCGCAGGGAGGAGGAGCAACTTAATGCATCAATGGTGCTTTGAAATCCGGAGGGTCAACTACCGAAACCCATTCTTAGCCTTTCCCAGCGGTAATTTGTATTGCGAGCTCAGCTCGAACACTCTATTGAGACTCTAATATGATTCATATCAATGCTCTAATCCCATCCCTCATCGCCTTCCGTCTCTATTTCCTCTTCCACTATCTCTCGTTTCCCGATTCCAGTCGCCGTTTCCTTCCTCTCCATGTCTTTCTCCAGACCTGGCGTCTGGGATTTGTAGATAGTGACTGCAAAAATAGTCTATTTCAATGTGGCATATTGATTTTTTATTTATTTTTTTTAAGATGGACAGTGTGAGCACATGAAAGCAGTGCTCTGTCTGTATGTTTGATCAAGCTTTTCTGTCAAAGACAAGCAGAGGCTTTACACAAGCCTGTGGATTTTGGCTTTAGTATATGGGGTAAGAATTATTTTCTGGTTTTGGACTAGAAAAGCATCCAAATATGTTATAAATAGGAGGAAAGTGAGCACTCTATAATATTAAATTCAAAAATCAATGGCAAGGAACAGCTTTAGTGGCAGAATTGATTGGAGTCTATCAACTGTATTCAGTGCTTGGACGCAGTTTAAAGCGATGGAGCCGTTTCTGGTGCACAGGTCAGAGAAAGCCATTTCAGCTCAATTTTGGCCGTCCTCTGAGAGTGGAGAAGAGGATGTTGTTAGGAAACTGTCCATCAGCGCTGAACCTTTACTCTAGCAGCGGTCTAGTAACTGCCAGAGTGAGAGCACTTTGTCACATCAGCAGTTGATCAAACACAAAGTTCCTCTGTAGTCTACAACAACACATTTTAGATCCACACTTTCAATGCAATCACAATAAAACTAAATATTTTATATATATTTTGAGGAAGTTTTGAGTTGTTCTTGCCCATACAAAATTCACTGCCATGATGCTGTTTTGAGTGCTTGCCAGGGCAATGCTAAGTGGTTGCCAAGGTGTTTCTTTTGCGTTCTGGGAATTATATGCAGCTGTTAACATACTATGAATGTTTTGTGCATAGTTGTGTGGTTGCTAGGGTGTCCTTGGTGGTTGCTAGGGTGTTCTGGTTGGTTGCCAGGGCATTGCCCTGTTGCTGTGCAATTGTTGTTTGGGTGTTGCTAGTTGTACTGGGTTTTGTTAAGACATTATTATTTTACTATGCAGTTGCTAACTGTATTAAGCATGCTTCTGTGGTTGCTAGGGTGCTATTTGTGTGTTCTTGTTGATTTGCAAGGCATTGGCTTGTGGCTGTGCAGTTGTTAAAGTGTTCTGGGTGTTGCTAGTGTGTTTTAGGAAGTTGGCAAGACATTGTTCATTGCTATGCAGTTACTAGGACATTCTGAGTGGTTGCTAGGGTGTTATGGTTGGTTTCTAAGCCATTGCCGTGTTGCTGTGCAGTTGTTAAGGCTTTCTGCTTGGTTGTTAGTGCGTTACTAGTGTGTTCTGGGTTTTGTCAAAACATTACTATGTTGCTATGCAGTTGCTAATGTATTATGATTTTTTTTTGTGCATAGGTGGTTGTTAGGGTGTTGCTAGTGTGTTTTAGGGGGTTGTCAAGATATGCAGCTGTATTGTGAATGTTTTTGGGGTTGCTAGGGTGTCATCAGTGTGTTCTGTTTGGTTGCCAAGGCATTGACATGTTGCTATGTAGTTGCTTTGATGTTTTGGGCGGTTGCTAGTGTGTTGCTAGTATTTTGGGAGGTTGTCAAGATATTATTATGTTGTGTGCATTGCTACAATACAATGTTGTGTGCATTGCTATGCGATTGCTAGGGTGTTCTGGTTGGTTGCCAAAGCATTGTCCTGTTGCTGTACAGTTGTTAAGGTGTTCTGGGTGGTTGCTAGGGTGTTCTAGGTTTTGTCAAGACATTATTAGGCTTGCTATGCAGTTGCTAGGACATTACTATGTTGCTATGCAGTTGCTAACTGTATTATGCATGTGTTATGGTTGCTAGTGTATTCTTAGTGTGTTCTGTTTGATTGCCAATGCATTGGCATGTTGCTGTGCAGTTGTTAAGGTGTTCTGGGTGTTGCTAGTGTGTTTTGGGAAGTTGTCAAGACATTGTGCATTGCTGTCTGGTTATTATTGCATTCTGAGTGGTTGCTAGGGTGTTCTGGTTGGTTTCTAAGACATAGCCCTGTTGCTGTGCAGTTGTTAAGGTGTTCTGTGTGGTTGTTAGGGTGTTGCTAATGTGTTCTGGGTTTTGTCAAGACATCATAATGTTGCTATGTAGTTGCTAATGTATTATGATTTTTTTTGTGCATGGTTGTTAGGGCGTTTCTATTGTGTTTTAGGGGGTTGTCAAGACATGCAGTTGTTCACTGTATTATGAATGTTTTTTGGTTGCTAGGGTGTGGTGTTGTCAAAAGTACCGACCACGATACCATTTGGTACTGAAATTTACACTACTGGGGTGTCATCAGTGCGTTCTGTTTGATTGTCAATGCATTTCCATGTTGGTTTGTAGTTGCTATGGTGTTTTGTATTGTTGCCGGGGTGTTCTTAGTGTATTTTGGGGGTTGTCAAGACATTAATGTTGCGTGCTTTGCTACAACACAATGTTGTGTCCATTGCTATGTGATTGCTAGGGTGTTCTGGTTGTTTGCCAAGTCATGCTCTGTTGCTGTACAGTTATTAAGGTGTTCTGCATGGTTGCTAGGTTGTTGCTATTGTGTTATGAGTTTTTGTTGTTGACATTATGTTGCTATACAGTTGCTAACATATTATGCATTTTTTGTGAATTGCTACAGTATGTGTTATAGGTGGTTATTAGGGTGTTGCTAGTGCGTTCTGGGGGTTGTCAAGACATTACCTTGTTGTGTGCATTGCTGTAATAAAATTGCTAGGGTGTTCTGGTTGGTTACCAAGCTATGTTGCTATGCAATTGTTGTGATGTTTTGATGCATTTCCCTGTTGCTGTGCAGTTGTTAAGGTACTCTAGGTGGTTGTTAGGGTGTTGTTAGTAGGGTTGGGTACTGAAACCCGGTACCAATATGGCCCCCGTACCTATGTAACCAGTATGTACTAGAACCGAATCAGAACGCAGAGTGATCAATTCAAATATGACCGGCACCGCACGTGAAAAATCATTTCCAGACTGAGAAAATACACGTGAACTCAAGTCGGAAAGCTCTAATGATACAAGATATCTTTGTAGTAACGTGAGTGTGCTGTTTTCACATTCTGACTTAAAAGCACAACTCGAGAGCATCCGAGGAGCACGTGAATGCAGAAATTACACATGCTCTGATGGCAGCAGGTAGCCTTCCATTAACTAGCTAAGCTAAACATGCTTAAATTAAAATGCCTAAAGCTAAACTTATCTTGTATCCACGTTTTTAAACCTGTTGTCCAACAAAAGAGTGTCCTTTTTAGTCCACAACACCAGTTAAATGCTTCCTTTTGTGATCTGATGTAGCTTCTTGTCACAGAATGAGCCAGAAAATATGTTCCATAGGCTACTAATACATCGATTAGCAATGGATTATAAATATACTTAATTATGCTATGTTGCTATGTGTATTATAAATGTTTCTGTGGTTGCTAGGGTGTTTCTAGTGTGCTGTGGGAGGTTGTTGAACTATTGCTATGTTGCCTTGCAGTGTTTTTAGCATGTCCCCCCTTTTCTGCAAATACATTTAATCATATAAATTTAGAGTAAATTTAGTTTTATTCTTAAATCAAGGGGGGAAACTACAATGGGGTAAGAAAATAAACTGTAAACAAGTATTTTCATGTTTTATTAAACATTTACATATATAATTTATATTTTATCTTACATTACTATCAATGATTTATCATTTTCAGCACCTCAGGTTAACCCATCTTACTACAAGGATGTTTTTACCGTAGATCAAGGCAAAAATACTAATTAAGAAAATTGTTTTGTGGCGTAGGGGTTTGTTTAAATCCCTAACACTATGTATTAACCATAGTAATAGTGATGCTTTCCTTAGCAGACACGACTAATGACATATTACCAGGGTTTTGCCGCCTGTTTAGAGTCTTTCATTAGTATGCCTAGTCCGTGAGACACATGGTGTGGTGATGTGCTCTCTTATCAGGCCCTTACACAGGGACTCTAACGTTTGTTCAGCATTATTCCTTTAAAATGGCTGATAATAGGCTTCACTGTGTTTTGTAAAACTAAGGTATGATTAATGGCCAGCTGTTGCATTGGACGTTGACTCTGTGGCCAGGTTTTCTCTAACATTATGCTAACATTATGGTTTTGAAGCTTTAGATGTGGGCGCGTTTTGCAAAGATAATGGTGTTTGTGTCCTAAGCCAGATTTGCACAAGAGGGAAGGAGAGAGAGAATGAGAGAGAGCGAGCTGGCAATCGACGGTAAACCCAAGACCAGATGGAGATAAGAAGCAGCAGGAGAGAGAGAGAGAGACAGAGAGAGAGAGAGAGAGAGAGAGAGAGAGAGAGAGAGAAACTCAGGAATCACAAGGCTCAGATTTAGCCTACATTCAGTAGTAAAGGACAGTACAACCTGAAATCACCTGTGGTGACCAGACAATTGTGTAGTACCAGCAAATGGCTTATAAAAAATAGAAAATATTGTCTTACGTAAAAATGCAAAAAGTTTGCGTGAGTGTTTGGCTTGGTGTAAAAAATATCATTATACACTACTGTTCAGCAGTTTTTTTTTTTTTTATATTTTTGAAAGAAGGTTCTTAGGCTGCATTTATTTAATTAAAAATACAGTAATACAGTAATATTGTGAAATATTGCCATTTAAAATAACCATAGTCTGTTTAATATTTTTTTTTAAATGTAATTTATTTCTGTGATGGAAAAGCTAAATATTAAGCAGTCATTATTCCACTCTTTGTAGAAAATGTGAAACTTTTTTTAGGATCCTTTATTTCGTGACTAATTAAATCCATCCTTGCTGAATAAAAGTAAAATCTTACTTAGTCTTGATCAATATTAAAGCAACGGTCAAAATAAAGTCAAAGAAATATGCATGTGTGCATGAAAGAGGGAATAATTGACAGGTTTGGTCAAGCTTAGACAAAAGGGACACCTTAAACACTGCTGACTAAAGTATTTTACTTTATATTTCTATGGCCTTTCGCCCAAGTATTGACCAACCGTAAAGTTAGAGGATATAGATTGTGGCAACGACCTCATATGTTAGGTACTTTGTAGTCTGAATGAACTTGCTATTTAATTGTTCCAGTAGTTGGCTTGAAATGACTGTGGGTGTGATAGACCAGCTGAGGGTAAGAAAAGGAGGAAGTGAGGAAGGAAGTGACTAAGCTAATAAATCCAGCACTGAGCAAATCAGCCGCTGAGCTAATAGGGAGATTTATTAGCCTGGTTTAAGTGTTAAAAACATCACTGCAAATAGAAGCTTTGCAGCCGTTTTCAGTGTTCAGAACCAACAGAAACAACTATAATTTGCAAGTTTTGCTTTCATGAAATTATTACGATTCAAAAACAGATTCTATCAACAATATCTGTGACATGCTATCATTTTGATTCATCCCTCAGAAATCAAGTCAATGAGGCAATAACAGTATTATTTTGGTATTATTTATCTGATATTTTACTATTATAGTATATAATTGTATAGTATGATGTGTTTGTTTTGAATGAGCTTTTACTTTAATATTTTCAGTTTTCATTTTAGTCATTTTGTTATGTGCTTTTTTTTTTCATTTGTATTTTTTAGGCATATCTTTTTAGTTTTATTTGTATTTAAGTTTTAGTTTAGTAATTTTAATACTTAAGCTTTATTTCAGTTAGGCAGCATTTTTAGTTTTCATTTTAGTTTAAGTTTTCCATCTAATATTTATAATTTATTTTACTTTAGCTTTATTTTAGTTAAAAGGAAATATTCCCCCCAAATCAGCCCAGAGGTGCTTCTGTCAAACTGCTGCCTGGGTTTTGCTTTAAACGTCTGAAGGGAATTCGCTGAAGACCGCATTATCCGAATTCTTATTATCATTGGCTGGAGGCCTAATTTGACCCAGAATGCATTAGCCCCAGTTTGCTGTTTGCTTTGAGTGTGTACTTTTCCCCTTATCACAGGTTTTGTTTGTTGGCTCATGTTTGTGTGTTCACGTAAATGTGTGCATCGGTCACCACAAAGTCTCCGCGTGCCACCGTTCTCTCTGCGCATTTGAGTGGCTCCCGCTCGTCATTTTCATCACACACAATAGCCCTGATGGCATAGCCGTGGTGTTTAAAGCCGACTGGAGCTGCTGCATTCATGCCTTTGTGTGCATCGGCGCACTTTCCGCTGCAGCGATATGAATACAGTACTGCCTGCCCAAAGCCTTTCTGGCCTTCACGGGATTGAGTTGAGCTACAATACATTCCAGGTGGCCTTTTAAAGCCCAGTGGTGGAGTAGATGAAGTCTTCCTCACATCTGGCCTCAGGACTCTTAAATCAGGCAGCAGGGGCTCGGGCAGATTGTGGAGTTCCTTCAAAGGCCTCCTTGAAGGACTTGCCACCTGCTGGAGAGAGAAGTGAAGAGGACTGTTGCTTTTATTCGGACTCACTCGGCTAGATGAAGGACTGGTGAAGAGAAGGGTCAGGAATGAGGCTCTTCATGTACGACCAAAATCTCTGTCGACACCATGTAACTTAAAACTCTCAAAGACAATCAAGGAGACCCAGGAGCCCTTGTTGTCAATGTTAATGTGATACTTTTGTTTTTTCATCGACTCCTAGAATTAAACCAAAGGTGTCCTGTCCTGCTTATCGAGGGCCACGTTCTTGCAGAGTTTATTTCCAACTTGTCTCCACACACCTGTCTGTCTACTAATACTGGAAGCTCTATTAATACTGATGACCTAGGCTGGATCTAAAATCCCTATATAGTCGGCAAAAAACTGTGTGAAAAGAGTCCAAATTCACATTATTCCTAAACAGTATGCAAAAAGGATGTCCATGGATGACCTGCTATTTCCAGTTAGATTCTGAAGTGAGCATCCAGTGGACACACATTACTGTCCCATGAGGCCATGGGAGAAGGTTTGTGAATGGCAGTGAGGCGACGCAACTGATACTGTAGGTCACATGACAATGACAACATTGCGAATGTTGTACAGTATCTGGATAACATTCATGCTACACACATTCATACTACATAGAATGTACTTATTTAATGGTTGTGAAGTAATTACTTATTAAAAAGAAGCACCTACTCTATCCTGTAAACTGTATCCCAATTCAGGGCATGCAACAATCGAGGTTGTTGACATCAAAGGCCACACCTTTGAAGGCAATAAAGGTCGAACCAAGTTTATAAGTGCAATGTAAAACAGCATTTTTCTCAAAAAACAAAAACCTGCCGTCATGGGTGAACAATGAATCTTTGGGTAGTCTGGGCTGCAAAGGATCCATTCGTTGTATCCTTAACTGGGAAACAAACAATGTATTTCAAGGCATCTGAAGGGGCCTTTGAATTGGGACAGCCTTTGTTGTAAGGCTATATATCTTCATGTAGCCAGACCTTCAGACAGATGGCAGAAGGAACCTTGGCTGTTTTGAAAGCCAAGGAGCTGCCCCAGAGGCCATATGACTGACAGGTAAAGCAACCAATCACGTTTTGTTTTGTGCCGCGTCATGTTTATGGGCATGGAAATGTCGCCACAATAACAGACCGGTGTGTAAAACTCTTGGACGTATTTTAAAGAGTCTATGCTGCAAACTTTACATATTTCACATACTTTTGAAAATCTAGCGTTTAGTTGATCCTGATAAGTGCTCGTCATCGCAGCTGTAAATACGACGGCTTTATTCTTCCATGAGGGGGTTTGGCGCCATGGCATCTTCATTTCCAGGCAGAACGTTAAATATCGTGGCACACAAATCTCTTGGAAATCCTGTATAATTCAACCAATCAGATGATGATTTGTGTGATGCTGCGTTCAAGTCCTCCTGGGATGTTCGTACTTATAAGTTGACAAGTCGTTATCACGACGTCGGGTGCGTTCAAGTCACTTTGGTCGGAAAAAGATGGCGATTTAACTTTTCAACATAAAATTCGGGTGATATAAACTGAATAATTATATATTCTATTATAATTATACAATAATATAATATTTTTGTATATATAACTTATATAGTTTTATTGTACATTACAAAAAATTTTCATTTTATTCATTTCAACAACTTTACAGACGCTGCATATCTTTAGTCTTTGGCTGCGTCCATTGCATCCGACACGTTTTTTCACTGACACGCCCCCAACTCGGAAACTCTGGGCTTAAAGAAAGTTTCCCACTCGTAATAACGACTTTGTGGTGGCGTTCATGTGCGTCAACTCGTAAATACGATGTATCCGACATGACTTGAACGCACCATGACCTTGATTAGCTGGTTTCAGGTGTGTTTAATTAGGCCTGAAGCTGAACTTTGCAAAGAATTGGTCACCCTTGAATCAAACAGGCTATTTTTTGCTGCTGTACCTTTAAGAAATGCCTCCTTCGCATGTGAATTGAGCAATAGAGCTTCAGTCGAGCTGTAGGTTATCTGTCAAGTCCTATATAGTTGTTAACTCCCCCATCCCACCCTCTTAGCAAAGCATGCATCATTGTGGCAGGATAATAAAACAATCCAAGCTGAAATGTGCCGCTCAAACTGTAAAGGTCAGATTGAAATGATCACCAACTTGTTCAAAGAAAACTACAGCCGCACTTTCCTGGTGCTAACGTCCTTCAGAAGGATATGCAGAGCCGTAGGTGTGATGACACACAGCCCAAGCACAATGTTTGACGGACTTGGATGTTTTCGGATGTGAAATGGAGTGACAGTTGTATTCTGTGACCAAAGTGACTACTTGAAATGTTCAGTGGTTCAGGGTGTACATGCTGTTTGAAGGCAAGCCGAGTCGACAAGTTGTTTGTCAAGCCATTGTACCAACAGAGTGTCATAGCAATTCATAACTATTTTATATTTTGGTGACTTGTTAGCAAATTCGTATGAATTTAATTTAGAATATCTTGTTTGCAAATTTTCATAAAATATGCTTATGTTCCATGGATGTTTAGGTTTATCGATTCATAAAAAATCACCAACTAATAAAATAGTTCTGTTTTCTCATAAGAACTCCAGTAAACCCTCATGCATTTATAGCATTATTATCCAAACTATTAATAACATGAAATGTGGGACATTGTGTGTTAAAACCCTCTTTTATGCCCCCGAAAGGCATATTATTCATATATACACTGACCTCAGTTCAACTTAACCAGGTATACTCTGGTATAGCAGCCTGCACATTTAAATGAAGTCATTGTCATTCTTTTCTTGGCAAACATCCTTCCTTTTGATGCAAATGAGGCTCATTATAGAATGTGCCTGAATCACAAACATCAGCACTATTTTCCTGTAAATGGGGGCTTTTTGGAAGGGATGTTTGTGTAGATTTTTCTAGTAATCATGGCAGCAGTAATTATAGCCAGGCAAAGGTTTTTTAAAAGTCTTTTAAATGTTCTGTATAAGAACCTCAGCTCTTGGAGTGAAAAACTTTACCATTCAGCCATCGTCTTGTTGCATTTCCATTCATAGGGCGCAAATATCTGGTCCAAACTGCGATCAGCTCTCATTTTGTGGGTGTGTTTGTTGCATTTGCATAATTCCTTTAGTAAATCGGGTGGCAAAACAATGCAGCACATGCATATAAACAATATTATCAGTGGGCGCAGTGTTTCACAGTTTCACATTCTTAATTCCCCCGTGACCTGTTGCTCTTTTCCATGCAGTCACAATGAATGGAGCTCTAAAGCACCATAGAAGTATCATAAAAGTGGCCATTATGGCTTGTGTGCTATAGTCCTAGTTTTCTGAAGCCATACGATAGCTTTGTGTGAGAAACAGACTGAAATTTAAGCCGTTCACTGCATCCTTTTAATGAAGCAGTCTCTTGCATAGACTTTGCAATTGTGGTAGAAAGTCTGGTCCAGTTTGCAGGTCTTTCTGGCCAAGAACCGCCCACTTAGACAGGAAGAGACCGCCTGACAGAATGACAGATGGACTTGGTGATCAGTCATGTTGTGCATCCACAAGTACCGATTATTTAACACAAGTTGTTATATACAGTACAGTTCTGTGGATATCTAGATTATTGACTACTCTGTTTATTTTTAAAAGATTTAATCAGGCAAATTGATGGATTATCGTTTTCCTTAAATGCTTGAAAGTGCCTTCTCAGTCTCAGCACATCTCTGTATCCAAATGGTTTTAAAAAATTGCGCGTTTACTCCCAGAAATAGTGCAGATACCGTCTAATCAGATTGAGCCAGCACTTGCCAGTTTTGTGTGCAGTGTGCATCAGACAGTCATTGAGCGGACTGTGGGCGTGCCGTCTGAGCCTGAGACTAAATGAAGAATAACCAGAATAACCATCTGTTCATCACATCCATTCTACTACAGCATGAACGTTTGACTGCCAACCTTGACGGTATTTTCAGGCTCTTCTGACGCAAAGAATTGTAAGACATTTCATTTCGGCCTTTTTAAGGCAACATTACATGTGTCATTCATGGAAGTCAATCCCATTATGATTATCTCAATGAAAAAAAAAATCATACAAGATGCTGGATAAGTAGAGAGAAATGTTGGCTCATGTACTGTACTTGCATTTCTATTTAAAAATCACTATATATATTTGTGTTTTATCTATGTTTATGCTTGCACTGAATCATTAGCTTAGCAACATGCTAACATCAGACTCTTTTAGAAAAGAGACACTATAGTATAGAGGGAAGGACACAGACAAATCACAGAAAAATTTTAATTGGAGACATCATAATACTGAATATGTCAACAGTAGAATTGGAAATCCCATCTTTAAAATGCAAATAATCTTTTTGATAGCAACTCTGACTGTTTGTTTACTCTGTAGCAAGCATGAGAACTGCATGAAGCATGACTTTTTTTTTGGCCTGAAAACAGTTTCTTAACATTCTTTGATTAAAAAGAGTAGGCCCTACTTATTACGGAAATGATCTACTTTAAAAGAATATACTCAAGTGCAAACTGAATGTAATGTTTTTGGACACTTAACTGCATGTTAATTGCAATTAAATTAAAATGGATTAGATTAACTTTATATTAAATGCAATTAGCCAAACCTTAGACCCACTTAAGTAGGATTTCGGAAGTAGTGCTGAAGTCCATCTAAAGATATACTGAAGTCTATTTGATTATGCTTAAGTGAAACTATTGCAAGTATACTTTAATTAAACTTTAAAAATCTTGCATTTAAAGACCGATAATCCTCATCAATAGTGACATTAAAACACATTTTAGGCTTAATATTAAGAAATGTGCATTGTGCACAACTAGTAGGCTTACTCCAAATTGTTACAGTTATGGACTTTTTGTGTTTTTCCCTGTTTCAGCTCTCCTGCCTTGTTTTGTTCCTTTGACTCAGTTTTCCTTAGTTGTCTTGATTATGTTATTCTGTTCACCTGTGTATTTTTAATCATCTCGTCTGCTTCTTTGTTTTGCTTGCGTATATATTCCCTCAGTCTCTGTCTGGGCTTCGTCGTGGATTGAGTTAAGTCTAGTGTGTGTGGTTGCATTCTCTCCTGGTGATTCTCCTGTCTTATGTGTTTGAATTTAGAATTAAAGGGCTATTATAGTTATTCCATCATTGTGCACTTCTCTACAGCCACAATACCGTAACAGAAATAAAGTTTAATTATAATTTTTATATCAGTAAGTCTCGAACAATATGTCAGTAAATGAATAGACATTATACGGGGAAGGAAACTGTATGGTGCTTCCAACAATTTAGTCCAGGAGCTCCGGTTATGATGCACGGCTCCGAAACTAGTACGATCTGTCTACCGGCTATCTTCTCCTTTTTTCTTGTTGTTATGGAAACGACTCACCACTCGCTTGTCATTGGTCAGCTGTCAAAAAGGCGCTTGACGTAGGGCGGTTTTTTCAGAAAAGTTTAACTTTTTTCAACTGGTGGCGGTGGCGTTTTAAAAAGCGCTCAGGACTTTTTTGAAAACACGGTTTACTCCATAGGATTATAATGTAAAACAGACGCTGGCAGCTTCAAAAAAGACGCCAAGTGTGAACATAGCCTTAAGCGTGTTAAGAAACAGTCATAAAAGTGTGCTTTATTTAAGTTCACTTAAGTGGCCTTTTATTTCATATTATATTATTTGCGTTTTTTAAAAATATAATTTTAAAATGTGAAGTATGCTACAAATGCACATTCATTAAAATTAAGTACACTTATTTTCACAAGGATTGTTGCAATTTTTGATTTGAAGCAAATGATTGAAACACAATCTTGACATTTAAATAGGTAGAAGCTGTGTATTCGCATGCACAGAAAATAGCATTTCAGAGGTGTCACCAAGATGGCCGCTGAGTAAACATGGATCGACTCTCTCATGTGCTTCACATGAGGATCACTATTTCTCGTGGCGGACGTGTCGAGTTGTCTATGTAGAACATTCAGTCCAGTCAATCACAAAGCTAATGTAAATGACAGTTAGCATGTCTTAGAAGGAAGCTGCTTATGTAGACAGCACTGTAGATTGTGTTTTCTATGCATGGTAGCACATTAAAGAAACTCCTGTTGAAATTTCAGTGTGCAGTTCTTGTTGAATAAATGAATTAACAGAAATGTCAGAGAGATGTAGAAGGAAAGCGGGACACTGTCACGCTCCTGTGTTAATATGTGTGTGGTGTCGTGAGGCTCCAGGCTTTAGTCTTTTATGAGACACTCTGTCAATAAGCCGTCTGTTACACCTCACACTCATGCCTCATGGCATTGATTGAGGAATTACAACGCCGCATCTTCTCTCTCTCTCTTTGCTGCCGGTGGCCTGCGTCTCTGATCTCTGTAGGCGTGTATCACAGCATGGGTTTGCATGTGTCCTGTTGCGTTTCACTCGTGCGACTCGATGGGAGTCAGTGTATGTTTGTGTCTCACTGTTTCCTAGAGTGTCTTTGTGCTTCATGTCTCTCCAAGCAAGTTTTTTCCTTTTTTGGCACTATGTGAGCTGCACCATGTGTCTTGAAGCAGATTTCCCCCCACCATCTTAGTCATAATGTACTTTCAATTTTATGATGACTCAGTCAGGAGGTTTCTAAAAATAAGCCTGCGTGCTATAGGTTTGTGATAGTATATTATTTACTTTAATTAGGGTAAGCATACCTATTAAGCTCACCAAAATCTACATTGAGACACTTTTAGTGCACAAGATATTGGTTTCAGTACAAAAAAGTTATGTTAAAATAAAATATTAATCTCTCACACAAAAAATATTTACTTTTATTTTAAATGACAAAAGCATTTCAATTAAGATATACATTGTTAATTCAAAAAGTCTGGCTGTGCTCAGTGGGTACATTTCTGTACCCTTTAAGCACACCCCTGTTCCCATTAAGCTCACATCATGTTTTATTAAAAATTCTTATTGATGTTAAGGAGTTTTTTTTAAAAGAATAATTGTAAAAATACATATTTTTGAAGGTACAAAGTCAATCACAAAAAAACAGAACACTAAAATCAAGCAACAAGGCATTCGAGTCGATCAGTTATATATTCATAATGAAGTGTCATCTAAGCACATTGCAACATCTAGACTAGTCCACGTTCAGCTAAGTAACACATTCAAAAATCAAATAAAACAAACCAATAAAACATTTAATTCATGGGGATGAACACAGAAACTAGCCTCATTATGAAACCTCTTTTTAAATGGATGTCAACTTATCAATACACTACACAATTTTTGCCATGATTTTCCACAGATTTACAGCCTGAAGAAGTTGCCAAAGATCAGAGCCAGTCTGTAGATTTGAGTTGACAGAATCCATAGAAAATCGATTAACTTAACTTAAAGTGACAACCATCAGTTAATATTTAAAGTCTGTTTATGAAGTATTTACATTGACGTTCAGTGTGGAAGAGCTTAAAAAGAGCACACTGAGCTTAATTGGAGCAGCAACAATTTTTCATAAATTTCATGTAATATTTATTAAAATGACAGGATTTTGCTAAATAAATAGTCTAGGTCATGTATTAATTTCATACATATTTTAATATGAACAACTATTATTAACAATATCTATGAAATTACTTTTTCTTATTGATGTCGCACTGAAGCTGTGTGATTTTCATAGTTGTGCACCCTTTAAGCTCACCTTAAAATAATATGAAATCTTTAAAAATTACAGCAGTATAAAACAACAGACCAGCAATAAACTGTCAATTTATAATATTATGGATGTAAACGTACAAGCCAGTAATGCCTGTGAAGTAATATATTAGCGTAGCACACAATCTTATACAGCTAGTCAGCTAACTGTGTTCTGTAGCATCTGCGCTGTGTTGCTAAAACTATATTTTGGATCTAATGTAATTATTTCCCACATCCAAGTTCCAGGTTAAAATATGCAAAAGTCTGAACATTAATCTTTTAATTTACAATAAGTAGTGAAACTTACCCAAAATAAAAGTTTAAACATCTAAAAAACACATTTAAGGGGGTCCTCCTTTGGTGAAAATTTTTAGACAGCTTTCAAAATCGCCACCAGACAGTGTGAACACATGGAGACTCATATCTCAGTGTGCAATGATCTGATTGACTTAAAATTATAGGAGGTGTATAGTAACAAACACATCAATTGGTTAAGACATCAAGTAGGTGTCACGGTGCACACAGCAGGGAGGAACGAGGAGACAAGGATAACTCAAAATACAGTTTTTAATCAAGCCAGGCAAGGCAGGGCAAGACAAGGCAAGGCAAGGTTGGCACAGGACAGGAACACTGGGGAATAATTAGTAGACCAGACAAAAACTAACTAAACAGGCATGAACTAAATGCACATGACAATTACTGATAATGACTAAAACACAGCTGGACAAGACTTAACTAATGATCACACTTAACAAGGACAGGAACATGACCAAATATGGACACAAGAGGCGGAAACACATGACACACGACAGAGGACTGACAGTAGAATAATAAATAATGTTTATCTTTTTATAATCTGATCGCAAATATGGAAGTGTGCTTAATAGGTACGATTACCCTATACATTTAGTGATTTTGTATTATTATTATTTTTTTTAGATATTTCTATTTAGCTTAAATATATTTTTATTCAAGCTTTAGTAACTTTAGTACTTCAACGTAAACTTTCTCATTTTCATTGAAGTTTTTTTAAGTTTTCATTTTCATTGTAAATTTGTTTTCAGCTTTATTTCAGTGATTTTTAATCATTTTAATTTTAGTTAAACAATAACAGTCCTGGAACCAGTGGGCGTTGGCATCATTATTGTGTCAAACCTGGTATATGTGTTATATTTAAATATATTTGTAACTGCATATGGCGTTTTTTGGAGCTTGGCCTTTGCTTGGCATTTGCTTTTATTTCTTTATATCTCCTTTTTTGTTCCATAGAAGAAAGTGATACCATTTTTTATAATAATGACAGAATTTTCATTTTTTGGGTGAAATATCCCTTAGGAAACCTGATGAAGACATACTAGAAACCCATCCTGTGGGCCAGTGTCTGATGCCCAGCATTCACTTGTGTCCTACTAAGCCAGTCTTTTTTTTTTTTTTTTTTTTACAGCAGGCACATATGGCATGTTTCTGTACTGTAAAAATATTTAGATGAGTACTTACCAGAGCACTTGTTTTTGTGTGTGTATAGTGGGGTTGTGAGGTCATCACAATCTATTTGCACGTGTGCTATAGATCCAGGTCCAGGACGGATGGATACATCAGCAAGGCTTCTCTCTCACCCAATAATTATTGACTGTGTTATGTGCTATGGCTTATTGGCTTCACGTTCTGCCAGCTTGAATTACATCCCTCAGCGTCTGGTCACGTACTCCACCAGCCGAGCTTCCAAACTCAGACATCTCCTGTGATTTTGGAGGAATTAAAATTGACATCTTTGAACTTCCCTTTGAATCCTGCAGATTTAGGCGCATTTACAAAGAAGGAAGGCGGCTTACGCTGAGATGCATCATGGAATAAAGAGTTTACCTCACTTCCGTTTGGATTTCCTAAACGAATATGACCGTACATAGCAGAATTGCCCCAGAGAATATGTGTCCTTTGATAGGAGGCACACACACACTTAGTTCCTGGCGGTCCATGTTCCTCCCACCCAGATTTACATCAGTCAGGTTGTCAGGCCTTCATCGCCCTTATCAGTTAGCGAACAGGTCGATGGCAAGGAGGAGGTCAGTGACAGTTTTCCATCATTCATTGTGCATTTCACAGGAAGTGACAGCAGTGTGTGTGCTGCAGCAACACTGGGGAGCGATTGTCGCTAACTAATATCTGCTTCCAAAAGGGTCGTCCCCATGAGAGGCATTTGATGATCCCCTACTTGTTTTATTGGAGACCTTTGTACTCAACAAAGTGTAATTGGTGGTTTCTAAGGCAGTCATCAATATTACTATTGGTCATAGATGAAACAGTTCAGCGCTAACCCAGCTTCCAGCAGATTCTGTAGATTTCATTGTCATGTTGAAACAAAGTCTAACCCCTAACCCCCCTTGTTTCTATTGTGTTGTGAAGATTTCATTGTGTCAGTGAATAAATGGAAAAAAAAAAAACTTGCTTTACTTATGTGAAACATAACTCAGATATTTTGCTGTAAATTTAAAAGTAATGCATTACTTTACTATTTACTTGAAAAAAGTATCTGAATACATAACTTGCATTACTTGTAATGCATTACCCCCAACACTGTATAGCATTGGACAACACTTTTTGATAGTCTGCTTTAGACATTCTACTAACCATAAGCAACTTAACAACTGCATGTCAACTAACTCTCATTACAGTATTAGTAGACTGTTAGGTTTGGTTTAGGGTTTGTAGAATAAGTTGACCTACTTGAAAAGTTACTTAGGGTGTATTCACACGTCTTGTTTGGTTCGATTGAATCGAACTCAAGTTCGTTTCCCCCTTTGATGCGGATCTTTTGGGCTGGTGTGAATACAGAAATCGCACTGGGGTGTGGACCAAACAGCTGTACCGGGACCCAGCTGAAGAGGTGATCTCGGTCTGGTTCCAAATGAACTCTGGTACGGTTGAATGGATGAACCAGTGAATGGATGACCTTAGCACATGTGTTGTTTTGTTTACAATTTCTGGTTCACTTGCAAAAAGAGCAGTGTGAAAGCGAACTGCACCAAAAAAATAAAATAAAATCAACATTGTATTTGGTCCTTACCAAAGCAAGGGAACTAGCGGACTTTCCTGGTGTGAATACACTCTTAAAGTCAGTGGAATATCTGTTGGGACACCATCAGAATAAAGTGTTAGGTATGAAGTAGACAGTCCACTAATACTCCAATGACTGGTAGTTGACATGTAGTTGCAAAGTTACTAATAACAGAATGTCTAGTGTTAGTGCTGGTAGAATGTCTAAAGTGGACTATCAAAATGAAATGTTAGTGTTGATTGTACATCCTGATAAATAGCTGTTTGTCAAAATCAGATCCATCCATGATATTCTGAACTCTGAACAGAATCGATGTCTGAACTTTTAAGGCGGGGTTTGCATATAACCGTTTTGGGAAGAAATCATGCTTCTTACTCGCCAGTTATATTGGTGCCGTGACCCGGGTAGTGAGGTTGAGGGAGGTGAGTGTATTGTAGACCAGCTGGTAAGAGCCGTACAGAAAAATATTCCCTTGCACTAGAGAGGCACACTAGATGCTAGAGGCTGTGGTCTTTAGCATCATTGTTAGCCATTTCCCATGTCGGTCGATGCTGGTTTGAAGTCCAGTGCGAGTAAGACCAGTTACAAGTGAGAGACCCAAAACATAACCTGCTGAAAAAGCACCTTAATCCAGTCTAAACTCATTTGTATTTAGTCTGTTGGCTGGTGTCAGAGCAGTTGTGGGCACTTTTCAGCTATATTATTCACCCAGCTAAACACCTGCCTGGCCAGGCTGGGACCTGCAAACAACAGCAAACCAGCTTTTATCTAGAGACCAGAATATCACAGACCTAAAGGCCCAGGTGTACTTCATTTTCCTCGTTCTGCTCTGTCTCGCACACAGCTGAGCACACAAGCCTTTCAAAGCATACTTCATTGACCAAGAGAGCCTGGATACACCGGTGCGCACTAGTGGACCTTTGTTTTAAAGTGGTCAAATCACTCGCACATTCACTACTGTTGGCACAAGTCCGGACACAAAAATCAGGCTGTACGCAGATGTGTGCATGGACATCAGCAGAATGTGCTGAAGGAAGTATACTTTAGGGTGGACTCTTTTAATTTGGATCAGGAAGTGGTTCCACCTACAAACCACCCAAAATGTCCTAGATACCACCTAGAAACCCCTAGTAATAGCATAGTAATGTGTTAAAAAACACTCAGAAAATTTTAGCCACTGAAAAGCTAAACCCAAGCATGATGATAGCCAGTTGTGAGAAAATATGATGCATGTCAGATCCGCGTCACATTCAACAGCGGCTCAATTAAAGTAATATTAAACTCTTATAGTAACTCTTATATTATAACTCTTAAAGTAATATCAGCCAAATAACCTAATAACCCAGCTGCTGTGATGTCTGTCAATCAAAGAACAATAACTTTTGTAGCTTTAAGGATTCATCTATATGTAGTTTAGAATTTAGTGTTTGATGACTTTATTAAATTTCTGTATATTTCCTACAAAGGGCACAGGTAAATGTGATATTTATTATATGTGAAGACTGATTTAAGTTCACTTAAATTAGAAGTTGTTATTTTTTTAAAGTCTAATAAACGTTAAAATTGATAGCTCTCAATTATGCTGGAATGTTGAATGGCTGTAGGCAATGGTTAAATGTTAGGAAAAAAGAGACATGGTATCAGTGATTCTTGCTTTCAGTCATAAAAAATATGCCATTAAACAAATATTAAAAATATACTATGATGTTTCTACATTAATTTAAAGATTGCATGTGAAATTATTGCAATATAAAAGTATATTTAAAAACTATAATTTTAGGTGGGTTTAGTCGTGATAGCACTAAAAAATATATTTTAATCTGATCACACTGAACAATTGGAGCCAGCTTCAATGCTTCTACATCAAAAATGTACAAAAATTGAACCTTTAGGTGTTCAGCTTAGAAGGGCAATGTTGTACCTTAAATGTTCATAATAGTGCTTTAAAGGGATAGTTCATCATTTATGCACCCTCAAGTTGTTCTAAACCTGTATGAGTTTCTTTCTTCTGCTGAACATCAAAGAAGACGTTTCGAAGAATGTTAAAAGCCAAACAGTTGATGGTAGCCATTGACTTCCATGGTGTTTTTTCCTTAGTATGAAAGCCAATGGCTATGGGTAAACTTTAAGTATGAATATTACAACTCTCAGATACTACTATGCACCTTTAAAAGGTACAAAGCTGTCCTTTTAATGGTACTGACCTAGTGATAAGCTGATGTATCCACAAAGGCACAATTTTTAGTACAGGTACAATTATTTCTGACAGTGTAAGCCCTGCCCTTTTTAGGTCCCACATTTCATGCCAATTTAAATGCTCATACTATTTCTATGGTGGGTAATATTAGCTGCACAGGTGCAAACCGCTAATCCACACATTCACGCTAGATGAGGCGCTGATGAGACACTGCGGCGAAACCGTCGAGTTCACTCATCACCTCTGCAGTCAGATGGCTGAGAGGGTTCGTTTACAGAGGCGTGGGGGAGACAGCGTGTCACCGGGGGTTAAAACATCAAGAAAGTCTTACAGCAGTCAAAGAGCAAACGGAAGGAGGGTACATGAATGGTTGCCTGGCAACAGAATTAGGCAGTTTTCAGCTTTGGTTTCCAGTCAGAAAGAGACGTGCTTTGCTTTCAGTGCCCATATAGAGATTGTCACCTGTCATTTATCAAACGAATGTGCATGAATGCGTGCACACCAGGGCTGTATCCACCATAATCAAAGCAGGGAGACGTTTCCACCCCAGTTTTTAAATGAGTAGACAAAAACAGTATGTCTTTCACAATGACCGATACCTAAAATGGTACCTACCCAGTCTTGAAAATTTAGGTATTTGTAAGATGGTGTAAATCAAAAATGTGTAGGATAATGGCTGCGATTTCAGTGCAGTGTATTGCAATCAGGCTGCGTATAATGAGTGTATGGTGTGAGAAACCGTTTGAGTGAAAGATTTGTTGTTTTCATGAGACAAGCCAGTTAGAAAGATGGAGGGGAAAAAGATTGAGAGTAATTGCTCTGTAGAGAGATAAAAGAAGACTGAATAGGGATGAAGGAGAAAGACAGCACTGATTTTGGAAGGACGCAATAAAAGAAACAATGCTGGTCTGGAGCTAAAGCAAGCCAGAGAGAGAGAGAACATGTTAGAAAGAGGAGGAGAGAGATGAGAAAGCGCTTGCTACCAAGCGGTCAGTTTTACGCCTCAGGTGGAGTCCTGTCTTCAGATTGTGTGTGTGTGTGTGTGTGTATGTGTGTACATTCACCCTGCACTGCAAGCGTTTTTCATTAGCTTCATTTTCACATAACAAAGCAGCAGTCACAATCTCCTCTCCACTATAGCTAGCATCAGAGCCCCTCTCTGTCAACAGCTGTCCAAAACCTAGCAAGCTGTCTACCTAGACATCATAGGTGCACTCCAGGCATGACAGTTGTTTCTAAATGTAGGCAGCAATATTATGCCTCATTTTGGGCAAATTCTAAAACAGAATTACATGTAGCCTATCCTTCCCTGAAAAATCTATTTCAGAATGCATTGCAACAACCTCCAAGAAAATCTAAGACGGTGGATGAGTCAAGAAAAAAAACAACAACTTGTTAATAAAAGTAAATAAAATCGAAAGTGTACTCTTTTACCTAATATTTTGTGCTTTTAATGCTTAGAGTATCATATTGTTAGCTTAGCTAGCAACATGCTAACATCAAACTCTTCAAGTCTCTTGTGTGCATCACGTGAGGAACTCTTTATGCGTTGTGTGTCGCACAGGTTTATGTACAGCATTCTAAATCATCTTATGTGGTTACATTTCTGTTAGGATGATGCCTTAGGGCCCATTCACACAGGACACATCCTAGCATTAAAAACAGCTAGACGGAGTGTGACAGCATTGAAAAGAAGGCACGTTTATAGCGGCATTAACACCCATACACCTTTGCTAATGGGTAGCCTACTTGACATCAAATATTTTTGGGAATTTGTTGTTCTGGCATTTTGCTAATTATTATGCGCGCAGTTTTAATGAGCTGATATAATTTGATAGACTACATGAAATATGTGTGTTTTTAAAATGTTCATTTATCACACTGCAGGACCATTTAAAATAAAACCATTAAGGGTTTAGAAATCATAATAAATAGCTTCTTAAACTTACATTTTCCATGCACTTTTGTGCACATTTTAACCTAAAATACTGATTTCATTTAAACAATTTCACGGACATGCATCAAATACCCATATATGCATATTTGTATGTAAATAAGCAGTGTTTAGGTTCATCCGATTGGGCCATTGCTTTAAAACCGACATTGATTTACAGTGCTGCATGTCATCAACTGTTTTTAACTTGACATACCATCTTAAAAATGACATGCTCATGGTGTGAGACGTGCTGTAACGGACAAAAAGGTTTGCCTATTCCAGATCTACCACAGACCAACAATTAGTACAGACAAAACGCAAGAACATGTCCTGTGTGCACAGCCCTTCAGAAGACAGCTGCCAATGTAAGCAGTAGACAGCAAGGCAGCTCGCTAGCTTTTTTCTGTCAACTCCATATGTTCAGTGCATTCATGAAAATCTTTCCTTGTGCTTCCTGAACCCGCTAAAGTTAATCCTAACCTGCCTTTCATGCAAAGACCGTCTTTACAGCGCTCTGTGCTCCCACGACGGAAAGCCTCGTCTGCTTTTATAGTGTGGGATGAAATGTGTTATGGCTCATATACTCGTTCATACTCCTTTGAGAACAGTTAGAAGCCGTGAATAATCTCTAGAAATTGCTTCCATTGTGATTACAGTGCAGGAAGTATAAAGCGTTATGGTGGAGTTGAGTCTTCCTGCTTTGCTACCTGTATTTCAAATTAGCATATCATTTGGGTGAAATTAATTTATGTAGATTAGTCCTGGTTGATTGTTGGCTGTCTAATCAGATTGTGTGTGAGTGAATGTGAACATGTGTGTGCGCTGGCTCCAGTTCCTCGTACGAAGCCGGTGGTTTACGTGCTCTACGTCCCAGATTTGTCTCTCTGTGGTTTTTCAGCTCTTTGAAGCACATTTCTCTTTCGCTTCCCTGCAATTCCGCACTCATTATAGGGGCTTATGAACATGCCCTGCTATTACATCTTGCTTTCAATGTTCCCTTCAGTGTTGTCAACAGGGTTCAAAATGAACACTTGCCAAGCTCCAACTGCAAGAAAAATTCAGCTTGAATGGGTTACTCGCCAATTGTTATATATGTTAATATAAATTAACACAAAATTACAATTTCATTGCTAGAAGATTTTCTTAATTCACCCACATTTCAGACAAAGTATGTCTAGTTATTTTGTGTTTTTTGTTGAATGGAAATCAGAATCCACCGTCATGCATATCCAAGCACAGCAGTGGGTTTTTTGTTCCTGAATGAATCAGAGTGGCTTTATCACTCTTAAAGACAGACACTTGTTTAATTCCAGAATAAGCTAAATGAGTCACTTGAATCAACTTGAATTGACTCACACATATTAAGCGAAAGATTCATTGACTCATTAAGACAGTAACTGCATCCCAAATTATGCACTATATACTATATGCACTTATACACTATGCATGCAGTATATGCTCAACCATGTAGTTTTTGAGTCTGATAGGCCCTCCCCCTTCGCGATGTAATCCACTTGTTAAGTCGTAACGAAAGGATTGCTGTTTCCGGGTTCAACCCTCTACTCGTTTCACTTGAGAATACCATCTCAACAGCCGTTTATAAGCACTATTTAAAAATTTACAGTTTACACTACAGTCTCTGTGCTCATGGTGTCCCAAACACAAATATTTTAACGATTTATAAAAAAAAATAATCACTGTCTGGCCATATGGGATTTTGGTATGGAGATAATTTTTTGGTATTATATCATATTCTCACTGTATATTAGTACCATTTGTTGTTTTCTTGTAGCATCTGATAGAGCGTTTGGACCCGAAAGCAGTGACACAAGTTTTTTTTTTTTATTATTATTTACAGTAAGTGCATCATCCAGGTATTTAAAGTGAACTTTTTCTTTTTGGAATTTTCAGTGTGAACGCACTAATCGCACTATTTATACTACAAAAAGTCATAGTGCATAAGTATGTGACTAGTCACTTTTTAATTCCAAAATAAATCAATGTTGTTAAATGTGTCACAAAAAAATCTCCACCACCTATGTACAGTACAGTTAAAATATTCCATAATTTTACAAAAGCCGCTCAGCCAGTCAAATTCAAGGCTCAAGCATACTATACATGTATCTCATTTGCTATACATATGCTGCTACAAGTAAAATGGGACCCTTGTCATCAAAAACAACACCAATAAATGCACAGTACCCATTGAATGAAACAACAGCTATCATTCATCTTGTCCTCCCCCATCTACACCGACCGTGGTGCTTGTTGGCACGTCTGAGTCAGAAAGCAGCTAGGCGGAAAGGGAATATTGATGGGGAAGGCTGGGCAGTGCTTGCACCTTGATGCAGATATTAAGCAGATCTGTAGGCTGAGTAAGGGAAGGCACCCTGCCGCGAGTGACTCATTTGGTCGGTTGTGGTAGACTAACTGTGAATCTCGAAGAGGAGATCAGCTGTTCAGAGATTTCAAAAGGGCCGTCTGTCCACAAGTGCTGTTTCTGATCTGTTCCTCGTCGCCCTTCTGCTTCTCTCCTCGCCCCATGACTTCTTCTCTCAACCTCCACCCCTTTCATTTCTCCGTCTGTATTTCCTCCTTTCCTCTCCTCCTTCAGGAAACCCTCTCACACTCATCTCACACCCTTAACAATCACTCTCCACCCTCTGTTTTCACACTCACTCAATTCCTTCTCTGATAATGTCTCTCTCTTTCTCCCAATCTGCAGGTGGAAGAATGGGCCTCTCGGTTATTCTGTCACTTCTTCTCGGGTCTTTTTCCCTCGCCGTAGCCTCACGTAATACGACTGCAGGTAATGGAGAAAGCTGTGTGAGAGCTTTGGTGTACTGTACATGTGTGCTCTTATAATATGTGGATTTATGCAACTTTTAATCAATGCTTGTTTCATGTGCATTTATAGTTTTCATTTGCAATTTGTTACAAAAGTTGTCCAAATTAAGTTCTTAGCAATGCATATTACTAATCAAAAATTAAGTTTGGATATATTTACGGAAGGAAATATACAAAATATCTTCATGAAACATGATCTTTACTTAATATCCTAATGATTTTTGGCATAAAAGAAAAATCAATAATTTTGACCCATACAATGTATTGTTGGCTATTGCTACAAATATACCTGTGCTACTTATGACTGGTTTTGTGGTCCAGGGTCACATATATATTCATTATTAAAAGTCCACTCAGTAATATGATGTTTCCTTTCAGGGTTGCCAGGTGTATGTAACAAAACCAGCCTAATTGGTACTCAAAACTAGCCCAATCACATTGGGGAAATGGCTATCAAAATTGCATTAAAATCATTCCAGATTCGCTTTCTTTCATTCCAAATTCTCAATTTCCTTCGCGTCAACCCACGGTTAAAATAACCCACTCCATGTAAAACAAAACCGCTTTTATTACACTACTGATATGACTTCATATCACTGTTATTTTAGTATTGTTTATATATTATATATTTTCAGTTTGAGGAAGTTTCCATTTAAAAAGACTGAAACAAATAATTTAAAATCATAAAGTTGCTCTACAATTCATCCTTATCGTCAGTTAGACTGAATGAGCTGTACATTTTCCTTCATGTTTTATTTTTCAGATGGCAGGAGAATAATGTAATGCTTGGTATTTTAATGTGACATGATATAACAAGAATGTCTATGGCAAGAGCTCTTTTGACTCCGCTGCATTCTTTTCCTCCTGATTATTTTTTCTTTCTGTAACAGCATGAAAAAAAACAACAACATATACTGCGCATTTGTGGTCTGCTTTCCTGATTTAATTAACGATATAAACCATGAATAATTAATTGGAATGCACTAAGAATATCTCATTTTTCTCTCCAAATCCTCACGTCTCTTTCTAGGTTTGTTTTCTCACTGATGCTTTCAAATGTAATTGTTACATTTGAAGAGTGAATCTTTTGCTGATTGTTTACAGTTTAACAGAAGTTACTCCTATATTTTTAGGTTCTTTTTTCCCTGTTTTAGTCATTTTACTTCAACTAAGTTTGTGTTTTACTTTTTTTTTTTTTTTTTTTTTTTAATTTCTTTGTTAACCTTATTTCAGTTACTGAAAACAGTTTGAAATAGTTTTAGTTTTAGGTTCAAACTTTATTAAAAAGAACCAGCAGGCTATTTGTTGGCAAACAGACTACACTGGTCGTGCTGTATGTTTGTTGTCGCATGCAGCCTGCAAGGACAACAGATAGCAAGATGTATTGTCTATTTACTGTTTTTGAACGATTGTGTAGCAGGCAGTTTGTCTCTCATTCACATTAACAAACTGCAAACTCAGCCAAAACATAATTTCACTATTGATTTACAATACATTCATCTCATTTTATACATTTCAGTGCAGTGTTTACAGTATTTTTATAAAATGAAAACAGTTCTGGATAAGTGTTATTTTAGTGTACTATAAAATCTATTAACAGATTAAATTAAAATGAGCTTTTATTTTAATATTTCCATTTTAATGAGTCTTTTTTATGCTTTGGACATTTTTATTAGTTTTTTGTTTTATTTCTATTTAGCTTCAATTAATTTTTTTACTTATTTCAGTAAAAAAATTAATTAGTTTTTCATCTAATATTTACATTTACTTTTATTTCAGCTTTATTTCAATTAATGAGAATGATATTTAATAGTTTTCATTTTAGTTGACGGCACTGTTCTGGATAACAACATGTTCTCGATCCCCAACTTTAATTGTGTGTGTGAGCATTTGTGTGTCCATTTGTTTTTATTTGTTTGTGTTTGCTTGGCAGTGTGTTGATATTCTGGGTGTGTAAAAAGGTCTTATTCACTGGTCACATCAGTCAGCATCTAGAATTGAATTTTTTCTCACGTCTCCTCCATCCAGCTCTAATTGCATCCTTCCTATCTCAGATATTACAAGCTTAGCTGGTCTGTTTTGCCTGAGCTGAACGACTAATGAAACACAATATCAACACTATTAGATGTCTGACAGCTATAATAAGTACATAAATCCTCACGTATATAATCCTCCCATGCATAATTGTCCTGTTCTATGGCCTGTTGAACAGCAATAAGAGCCTGTGGAATATCCCTTGTCACAGTGTATCTCCTGATCTGTCATTATAAGTCAGGCACATATACAGTGCAAAGTTTAGATAACTGAACAAGGCAATAGCTTTTGCCAACGTTTTGTGTCTAGAGGTAGTAAAAAAGAAACATGGGAGTCAACAATTTAACCTGATTGGTGCATATTAGTCTACAGAGGTATCATGTTTTGTTTATGCACTTAAATCACTCATTTCACAGATTTCATGACACTTTGATTACTTCCTCATTTGTTTAAGAGGAAATTCAGTTGTATAATATAGTTGTCTACAGTATCCAAACTCACTACAGTGTAATTACACAAATAAATACTGAGTAACATTAAACACATGGACTTCCTATAGGTTTAGGGTTAGTTCCTTTAAATTATGCATAATTTCCTGGCGTCACTACATATAGTAAGTACATGTGACGTGTAACAAGGACACTATGTTACATCCTCAGTGTCATATATGATATGTGGTTTGTGGGCATTTTCACTCTCCTCTCTCTTTAGTTTCTCTCTCCGTTGTTAAAATAAATTGTTACCAAATATTGGTGTTTGATAGTAATTGTGACCCTGTCTGTGAAATCCAGGCTGAAGTCTCAAAATCTAATTATGAGATAACAAGCATCAAAGTTTGATTTCAACCATTAATTTCACTACGATTTCAATCTTTGACATGGTCTTGCTCAGTCAATATTAAAGATATCAAGGTTACATTTTCACAGAATGTTCTTTACCTTATGAAGGATGATTTTATGCAGAAAATAGTAAATCACCAAAAAATGATTTTAGCTGGATTTTCACAGGCAGGGTCACAATTTTTTTGAAATGTGAGATGTTGCACTTTAACCCTGTAAGACCTGACATATATGAAATAATAGTCAGATGTTTATTGAAAGTTTATTGAAGCTTTAAAAAAAAGCTTTTTTCAGAAGCCCGATATGAGCAAAAACAAAAGGCAATTTGGTGCATATGCTGATATTTATATGGCCAGATACATTTGTACACATCTATTATATATACATCTGAGACATTTATGTACTGTTAGAGTTTTTAATTAATAGTTTGAATGAGCTTATGTTTTAAATTTAGCATTTTTACAGTATGTGCTGTTGTCATTTTTATTAGATTTCATTAAAAAAAATTGTATTCATTTTGTTACAGTATGTACTTTATTTATTAATTTTTTATATTTCTAGATCTTAAGTTTAGATTTAAATGATTTCTTTTGCAGTTAGTAGTTTTTATTTACTTCTTGTTAGTAATTTAGTTCAAACTATTCAAACTTATTTCAGTTATTTGCAAAGGCATTTAATTTCTGTAATTTATAAAAATGTCAGATTTTTAAAACGGTTTTAAGAGTTTTTTTAATGTAATATTTCTGATTTATTTTATTTTAGCTTTATTTCCATTGACAAAAATGTTTTAATACTTAAGAAGAGAAGTTACATCTCAAAATTCATTCCCTTTAAATCACACCTCTAAAAAAATTAAACCTGAAAAGTGCCGTTGTTGAAGATAGTTGACCATCTTGACCTGTTCCACATACAGAACCGGATGAAGCATTCAGTCGAGGAGCGACAGCCATATTTAGCAGCAATGTGTACGTGGTCTTCTTGAATACAGTGTGCAGTCACACAAAATGCCAGAATACATGTTGTGTGCAGACAATGTAGGCTTGGCATTTCAAACGACTCTCGAGTCTCCTCAAAGCTGCAAACAGCAAGCCAGTGGCAGCATTTGATTTGATAATGCCGCTCGTGTTTTTGTCCCTAAAAATACCCGCACACTCAAAATGACTGTAACACACACATGCACGTGTGAACACACAAGCGCACGCAGTCGTGCTGGTCTGTCGTGCCCCAGGGCCCTGGGTTTGGCGATGACTGTAATTAGCTGCTGACACTGTAGGTGAACCGGGCTGTAATAACAGGCTACAGCTAGGCCGCTCTTTCATTTTGACAGCAAATCCCTGGCAGAGCCGTGAGCCCAGGGGACACTCAGACATTTACACAGATTAGAGGCATGAATGACTCAAATATAATGGAAAATTAGCGCTCTTGAGTTTACTAGTACTATACAGGGCCACATTTGTAGTTAGTGATTACAATGTGCTCTGTTAGTGAAGCCACTGTGAATGTAGTTCAATTAATTTTTTTGTCTTGTGAATATATATATATAAAGCCGTCCAGTTTCACTAATAGTGGCGGGAATGGCGAGTTGTAGCTACGATTAAAGGACTCACACACAACACAAGAGCTTCTTCCATCATGGCTGTCGACATTGCTGAGCAACATGTTCAGAAAGGAGAGTGCGCCATCTGATGGACAAAATGAGCGTTGCGGTTTGTGATAAATGGTGGTAGCATTTCTGTGAATGTGTTAGAATTATGTGGAAGAAATCCTTTAGAAAGCATGATTATCTTTGATTATCTGCATATCTTTTTCATCAGGTTGTGCTATCATTCGACCACCAAGAGATGGAGGAATCAGATACAGGGGTCTGACACAGGAACAGGTGTGAAAATTTGATTTATTAGTAATTTATTGTATTAAACATGTATATCTGTGTAGGTTTAGATGGACTACACTGCTGTTGAAATATTTGAGGATTTTTTAATGTTTTTAAAAGACGTTCCTTAAGCTCACCAAGGCTGCATTTATTTGAATTAAAATTCAGTAAAAACAGTAATATTGTGAAATATTATTAAAATGAAAAGTTTGAATCTATTTTCAAATGTAACTTATTCCTGTGATCAAAGCTGAATTATCAGCATAATTACTTTGTGTAACAGACAGAAATCATTTTAATATGCTGATTTGCTGCTCAAGAAACATTTCTGATTGTTAAAAATATAGGTTTTGTGGAAATAGAAATTGATGAATAGAAAGGTTTCAGCGCAAATCTTTTGTAACATTATAAATGTCTTTATTGTCACTGTTCTGATCAGTTTGATATTAAAGTTAGTATTCAATTTAATGCAAAGTATTAATTTCCTTCTTTCAAATAAATAATTAATCTTACTCACATCTATCTTTTGGATGGTAGTGTATGCATTAGTGATTCAATGAGTTGTAACTGTGTTCTCTGTGTCTGAATGCAGATCCGCAGTGTTCAGGTGCTGCCGGTGGATTATGAAATCGAGTATATCTGCAGAGGGAACAGAGTGATCGTGGGACCAAAGGTCAGGAAGTGTCTCCCTGACGGCACATGGACTGACCTGAACCTGCGCAGCAAATGCTGTATGTTCAACTTCTTTTGTTTATTTATTTTTTGTGCAGTAACTTTTCTTGACAGCCTGTTTAATCGTCAAGTTCATCCATCTTCACAAATAAAAATAATTAAAACATTAAAACTTTCCACACATTCAGTGCATTTGCATACAGTATGTTCATCAGGTACCAGCACATATATTTTCAAGGCTGTGACTGTCAGTAATAGCTGATTATGAGTTATTCCCGGCCATTGTTTTAGTCTGCATCTACATGCACCTGTACTGAGCACATTGCATAGTTTCTACATAGAGGAGACTATTAATATTGACAGTATTTGGTTAATTTAATTACTACTGTAGTGGCTCTGGCAATTTTACGGCAGCTTTTAATACTAATACAGCTCATCCAGTAAGAATTAAGTGTAATGTATCTCATAATTTGTTGAATTCATTCAAATTCAGAATACATCTGTGCTTTAATTTGGAAGAGATGTTGAAGAGCAGAGCATTTAAAAGCAGAATGTGCATTAGATCACACAAATATGTCACCAAAGCCTACCGTCTTCTCATGCTGAGTGAAAAATGCATGAGTGATGGAGGTGTTTTGTCACTCTTTTGGTGCGTGTGAACAGTAGGAAAACTGTTTATCAGGAAACCAGATTGATCTGGTTTGCTAGATCAGCAGTCATGTGTTAAAATGTCAACAAATATGCCAGATTTTTTCGTAGTAAGTCACACAGTGTATGTTTACCTACCGTATAAATAATAACTTGACATCTGTTCTTAAATTAAGCTGATTTAAATGACCTTACACTAACAGTACCTCAGAATAAAGTGATTAGTGATTATGGTGATGTTTGAAATGGAATATCAGCATAATTCAAACTGACTCCAGGGGCCCGCAAGAAGAAAAACAGTGTAAAAATAAATAATTTAAAAAAGAATGAGGTAAATAATAAAAAATGTATATTCAAATAAATAATTATACAATGCATCTAAAAATACAACACTATAGTTATTAGAAAATATATGCACAATACAAATGAAATATTCACCAAATAATGTTTTACACTGTTTACAATTATAATATCCATTCCCCTATTCATATATAGCTGGCTTTTAAACTTTAGGATAGTGGTCTCTCGTATGAGAATGATCATAATTGGTTGTCCGTGGCATATAAGAGATTGAAAACCCCTGGATTAGTGCATAGTGTGCAGTATACACTGTTCAGTGGCTGCTATTGTGAGGAATTAATTGCAACAGTACGCAGAATACAGTGATAAGCATTTCAGATAGTATATGCTACACTGCTGTCAAATGACCTCATTAATTTAGCATCTATTTCAGATATAAAAAATAATCATATTAAATCTGTCAAGAATGTGGTGTGCAAAACTGCGGTTGATTTGATAAATTCATCACACTAGGAAGGGCAAGCAGCATTGCATTGTGGGATATGGTATACCATGAACTGTGCTTTGCTGTCTTATGCATATATTGGCAGATGGAGCACAGCAGGTCATCCAGGTAAACAGCTGGGATTCGTGGAATACTATATCCCACAATACAATGCTGCTTGTCTTAAAGGGATAGTAGAAAATTTGATGTTTATCTGCTTACCCCCAGGGCATCCAAGATGTAGGTGACTTTTTTTTCTTCAGTAGAACACAAACGAAGATTTTTAACTCAAACCGTTGCAGTCTGTCAGTCATATAATGTCAGTCAATGGGACCCACGTCTTTGAGAGAAAAAAAAACATACACAGACAAAACCAAATTAAACCTTGTGACTCCTGACGATACATTTTAGACATGAAACGATCGGTCTGTGCAAGAAACTGAACAGTATTTATGTAGTTTTTTACCTCTGATCCGTCACCCGGTCCAACTGTCCTGAGCGTGTTCACAACAGCTGGTGCGTGACGCGTCTTCTTCTTGCTTCTTGCATTACCGCCACCTATCTCTCAAATGGGCCATTGACACTATCTACAATCTCAATTAGGAGTGTCAATGGTCCATTTGAGAGATAGGTGGCGGTAATGCACTCATAAGTCTGCGATCTGCCATAAAGCAAGAAGAAGAAGAACTTGCTCAGGACAGTTGGACAGTGCGGAGGATCAGAGGTAAAAAAAAAAACAATGTAAATACTGTTCAATTTCTTGCACAGACTGATCGTTTCGTGTCTTAAGACCTCAATGTATCGTCACGAGTCATAGGGTTTAATTTGGTTTTGTCTGTGTATGTTTTTTTTTTCTCTCTAAGACGTGGGTCCCATTGACTGATATTATATGACTGACAGACTGCAATGGTTTGAGTTAAAAATCTTAATTTGTGTTCTACTGAAAAAACAAAGTCACCTACATCTTGGATGCCCTGGGGGTAAGCAGATAAACACAGAATTTTCATTTTTGGGTGAACTATCCCTTTAACCTTCCATTTCCAGTGTACATAATTTGCATAATACACTAATGTTCAAAAGCTTGGGGTCTGTAGGATTTTTGTATGTTTTTGAAAGAAGACTCTTATGCTCACCAAGTCTCAATTTATTAGATCAAAAATACAGCAAAAATTTTAATATTGTGAAATATTATAAACATTTTTATATTTTAAAATAGAATTTATTCCTGTGATGTAAAGCTAAATTTTCAGCATCGTTACTCCAGTCTTCAGTGTCACATGGTCCTTCAGAACTCATTCTAATATATTGGTTTGATGCGCAAGAAACATATCTTGCTATTAGTGTTGAAAACAGTTGTGCTGCTTCATATTTTTATGGAAATTGTGATACATTTTTTTTCAGGATTCTTTGATGAATGGAAAGTTTAGAAGAACAGCATTTAATTAAAATGAATATTTTGTAGCATTATACTTATCTTCACTGTCACTTTTGATTTGATGCATCCTAGCTGAATATCTCAGTGACCCTAAACTTTTGAACATTAGTGTACACTGAAGATACTGAAGAACAAGCAAGAGTAGTATGCTTCTGAACAGAGCTGAACCATTTTATTCTTTTAAGGACGTTCCTAAAATGGAGGTTTTGTCAGATTTAGCTAATGTCTGGATAAGTTTTTCAGCAATTTTGTCCCCAAAAGTAAGCTAGGTCAAGTACACGTGCACACACACACACACACACACACACACACACACACACACACACACACACACACACACACACACACACACACACACACACACACACACACACACACACACACACACACACACACAAACAAACAAACAAACAAACAAACAAACAAAAACCATACCAAAACAGCTGTCAATTCAAACCTTTAAACTGTCCTGTGCTGCTTTAAAATGGTGTTGCACAAAAGCGTTGATGCATTTGACATAATCACTGCCTGATGCAAATATCAAGTACTACAGATGGCCGTTGAGCATATTGTGCATTATATAATTGGTCTCTCAGGGCGATACGTTCTGTTCTTGCCATCTTTTCATTGCTGACAAGATAAAAAAAAAAAGAATGGTAAGACTGCATGCTTTATAAAGGTAAAGTAAGGTGGTATAATGTAAAGTCTAATTAACCCTGTAAGGGAAACTTCCATTCCAGACTGCTAGATCCTAAATGAGTAAAAGCCACCTTTTAGCATCATGCCAACACAACAGTTTTGAGGTTTTGAAAAGCATATATTTGTACAACTGACCCTCTGCTGTGGTGTGTGTTCTCGTCAGTGCTGCCGTGTGCGCGGGTGTGGACGTCTTTGGAGAACGGCCGCGTGACGGTTCACCCTCCAGGCCCAGCGGTGGAGGGCACAATACTGCACTACAGCTGTCTGGAGGGTTTCATCCTGGTGGGCAGAAACAGCACTCATTGCACTAAGCTGGGCAAGTGGGACTCACCCAAACCTGTCTGCCACTGTGAGTGCTAGTGTATTTGTTTTCTTTCAAACTCAGGCCAATTTTATATTTTAATCATTCCCAGTAATTCTGTTATTCTCTTTCTCCTGTGTTCTGCCTCTAATGTAGTTGACAGACATTATACAGGTAAGAATGTTTTTGTATTCTTATGTATGATAAAACCAGTATTGTAATTACTGAGGAGAGGTCGATACTTTGCAATAAACTGAAACTTTATAAAAGGACTAATTATCTGGAAGTTTCCCAACAGACTAGGCTATAACTGCCATTTCTATGTTACGCCAAATTTCCTAGAAGTGAAGATTTTGTCAATTTTGTTGCACAGATTAGATTGAAACTCTCCTTTTTTCTCACATGAATTAAATTCGCTACTTGGCCAGATGTATAGGTAGTGTTATCTGTGTATAGGTTATGTGATCTTAAACATTTCTTTCTTACATGTTTGTTTGTTTGTTTGTTTATTTATATAGCACAGTTTAATACAACTCACAAAGTGCTTCACAATCACAAGCAAAGAAACACAAGAAGATGGCAAAAATATACACACCCACAATCACATAAACATTAACCCATTTAAAAAAGCTCTCCATTTGTATTTAGAAGATGTTGTTTTAACATAGCTTTGAACATGGGTAAGGATTTGGCAGATCGAATAGATTGAGGGAGGTCATTTTAGAGCCTGCTCGAGAAAAAGCTCTTTCACCTCGATGTTTAAATGTTTGTCCTAGTAGCGCAAAGCAGTTGTTGATTTTCTGATCTCAAGGATCTAGAGGGGGTGTAGATTGCCACCATACTGGACAAATACACAGGAGCTAGATTGTGCAAGGCCTTAAAAACAAGTATGAGGATCTTATAAATAATTCTAAGTCGTACTGGCAACCACTTTAATGAGATTAATAACAGAGTCACAGATTCACATCAACTCCATAATAAAGGGAATTACAATAATCCATTCGAGAAAAGACAATGGCAGTAATTGCTTTCTCAAAATCTGAACTGGATAGAAATGGTTTAGTCTTAGCTAACAGACTTAAATTAAAAAAACAAGATCTCACCACAGTATTAATTTGCTTGTCCAACTTTAAGTCACTATCCATGTCAGGCGTGTTGTGTTTTGTCTTGTGTTTCCCTCCCTCTTGTGCCCATATTTGGAGTTTTCTGTTTCTTGTTCTCGTTTAGTTTCATTATTGGTTCATTTGTGTCCAGATGTGTTTGGTTATTATCTCTTTTAGTTTGATTATTTAAGCCCTGTGTGTCCCTGAGTCTAATGTCTGGTATTGTATGTCAATGAGTGCTGCGTGTGTTCCTGCCTGTCTTGTATCCCTGTGTAAGAAGATTAAAGTCTGTTTATCGCAATTCTCCTGCGTGCTCCGCGTTCCTTGCTCCTTGCTCCAGAACAGTAGCATAACCGTGACAATCCAGAACAAATCCCAGATTTTTTACACTAGATTTAACAAAGCCAGTAAAAGAAGTTGCATTCAAGCACTGAAGCACATCATGCTTTCTAGGGCTAAGCACAATAACTTCAAAAAAATTGCAGCCATCCAGTCCTTAACATCGTGTAAGCAGGCTGATAGAGTGTCAAGTGAATTTGAATTTAACTCTCTCACAGGCAAATAAATCTGTGTATCATCAGCATAACAATGGAATGATACTTTATATTTCCGAACAAATAGCCCCAAAGGTAGCATATAAAGGGAGAAAAGAATTGGAGCAAGAATTGATCCTTGTGGGACTCCCTAAGGAAAATGTAATTACAGCCCCCAATACTAACAAAAAAAGATCTGTCCGTGAGATAAGATTTAAACCATTTAAGCACATTACCTTTTAGGCCAACCCGGTGTTCTTAGCGGTTAATTAAAATCTCAAGGTCCACCATATTGAATGCTGCACTAAGGTCAAGCAAATTAAAATAACATTTTCGCCATTATCCAGTGAAACAAAGATGTCATTTAACACTTTGACCAACACTGTCTCAGTGCTATGGCAGGGCTTAAAACCCGACAGAAAGGGCTCACCAATTGAATTCACAGTGATATGCGCTTGTAATTGCTTAAAGACCACTTTTTCTGAGACCTTAGCTAAAAAGGTCAATTTGAGATGGAGTCTGAAAATATTATGATCCTCTATTGCCAAATCAGTCCTCTTTAATAATGGGATAACTGTAGCATGCTTAAAATCTGCTGGAAAGGCTAAGGCATTGGTTAATTAGGTTCAACACCAGCAAAAATCTGCTTAAATAGACGAGGTGACATAACATCACCTTTAGATGAAGAAGGCTAAAGATGTACAACAATATCCGCCAAAATTGGAAGGGTAATATGATGGAATGATTTAATCATGGTCAAACTTTTTTTTTTTTTTCTCTGAATCAAGTAATAGATATATTGGATCACTTGTTATTTCCATTTTCATATAAAAGCTGCAAGATTTGTTTTTCATCCACTTTTTAGCATAAATGTAATTGGCATCTAGGACAGGTGGGACATGTCCCCACCACTTTTTGAAAACCTTTGAAAAAATAGCCATGCAGAAGACTTATAAAACAAAGTAAAAGCATCTCGTTCTTCATAATTCAATTCATTGATGTAACAAAATACATTTGTGACAGTCAGAGAGGCCTGATATAAACCTTGTTAGACACATATCAGGATTTATAAACAATATCCAACGTAATTATGTGCAGCCCCACTCACTCTGGACCATATACACTCTTTTATTGTGGGATTGAGATAAAATAAACAGAATGCTTTATATTTGCACATTTAGATTAAATATAGTACTCTAATGAATGAATGAATGAATGAATGAGTATAGCACACAAATTATATTAAATAATTATCCAAAAGTTACTAATTCTATACATTTAAAGCATAAATATGGATGCACTGCTTTTAGAATAGACATACTGTATGTGTTAATGACAGCAAAGATTGTTTGGCTGTGAAAATTCTGCCTAAATTGTGTTCTATTGCAGAAATCAAGAGTCTGAGTGCAAGGAAAGTATTTTTATCTAAATAAAGATCATTGATGTGCACTTGATTCAGAAGATGGCTTAGCAAAATGCAGACATTGCCTGACCCGTTCCACACCTGCTGCGACACATGTGCTGCTGGTGTTGTGCGGCTACTGTACATTATGCATTCAGTCACGAACAACAACCAGAAAATTCCCGCAAATGAGTGAGAACTGACACTGAAGCCTGATGTTCCATACAATTAAATTTATTTGTACATATTTCCTCCTTCTAGCTACCTGTTCAGCGCATCCAGTAAAGGGAATCAATGCTTAATGTATATACTTGCCATGACAACTTCACCCCGTCCCCCCATAACCTAGTCCCCTCCACTTTTTAGGACAGATATGCCAATGCTTTTTAGCAACAATGTATCCTTGTGAAAAAGAGGTGCACTTAATTGTACTGACTCTGCACTGAGTGTACTTTGAATCTGTCCTTGCAGGTAATATTAAACAATATTAATAAAATACAAGGCCACTTAAGTGTACTTAAAGAGAGTACACTTTCATGAATGTGTTTCTTAAAACCCATAAGTGCACTTTTTTAATTTTACATAAACAATTTTTACATTAAAGTAAATTATTATATGTACATCATCATCATCATCATCATTATTATTATTATGTAAAGTACATTATGTTTTAATTTTTTGTTGTGCTTTAAAGGGATCATGAACTGAGAAATTTAAATTCCCTTGATCTTTTGACATATAAGAGGTCATTGTACTATAAAAACATCCTGTAAGTTTCAGAACCCAAATTTTTCTCGTCAGTCTAAAAACAGCTTAATTTGAAGGCAGTCTGCCAAAACGACAGCTTGTGGAAACATGGGCGGTACTAGGGGGGGGGGGGGGGGGGGGGGGGGGATGGCGGCTAGCAGGTGCTCCAGCACCCCCAAGAAAGACCAAAGCACCCCCATACATTAAAAATAAAAAACATTTGACTCCCATGCATAACTCATGCAATGCAATACAACATGACATGATTTGCAGTCACACATCTCATAATGTCATAGCATTTTATTTTAAAAATGGATTGGTTCCTTGTGCTAAGTAGGCCTGCACCGACTAGAGATTTTTTCTAGTCAACTTGTTACACATTTATATTAAATTGATTAATATAATAACCCACTAAACCATCCTTTAATATATCGGCATTTAGGCATAGCCTATTCCACACTCGAGGGCACGCACCGGCAAAAGTAGTGCTTATGAATGCATCGGGGGAAAGAAGACATTGTAATTATTTATTACTAAACTAGTGCTTTCTTTCTGTCGGCTGCAAAGATGAAGTTGCCAAATGCCGATGCTGACTGGCCATCTCCACAGTAGGCTAATAGACGTGCCTTTAATAGAGAAATACACCTTTTCGTAAGGACTACATAATTAGAGAAGATTTGTTTTTTATTTGAATTGGTGGTAACACTTTATTTTAGGGTCTCTTAACTAGTTGCTTATTAGCATGCATATTACTAGAATATTAGCCATTTATTAGTACTAATTAAGCACATATTAAAGCCTTATTCTACATGATCTTATTCTACATCCCTAACCCTACCCAATACCTAAACTTAACAACTACATTACTAACTATTAATAAGCAGCAAATTAGACATCTATTGAGGGAAAAGTTGTAGTTAATAGTGAATAAGTGTTCCCTATTCTAAAGTGTTACTGAATTGGTTTATTTTAGTAGTAGACATTTCAAGATTTCTATAGGTTTATTTCTTATGCCTGTGAGCCGGTTCATTGTTGTGACACATTCCATTCGTGGAGACTGCATGAGACAACAGAAATTTCATATCCAAAAATGACGGCGTATTTTAAGTTCTTTCCACAGGAAAAAAAATGCATGGGATTGTGCAGGCACCTCCATGTCATACAGTAAGCGCCATAATACTCCCACACTCCTCATAAACACCTCAAATGCACCTATATAGGGATTTTATTATTGATATAAAAAAAAATAAATAAATAATACCCTGTTTTGGTCATATTTATTATTAATTGCCCAGCTCCCCCTGTCAATGATCTAGCACCGCCCTGCACCTGCGTTCAAAATTATCCGGCATGTCCCCTGTGTGGAATGTTCTACTCTAATGTAATAGTGTAGATAAGCACCGCCTCGACAGAAGAAGATCAACGCCTGCTTCTACATCGCTGCCTGTTTAGCCCCGCCCACCGATTTGCACACGTAGTAGCAAGAAGAGCGGCAAACGCTGGTCTATGTGAAACCAAACAATAAACTTTATATGATGAACTTTATTTTTAATGAAGTGTCAGAATGCATCAATAAAGAACTTGGTCATTTGTTCACTTGCGGATTTGTTTAGAAACAAGGCACAATTCGATGCAGGATTTTCAGAAAGATTGAAACGAAAAAACAATGCTGTGCCGACTATATTGGATCCAACAGTAATTATATGATATGTATTGAGTTATTTATGCGTTTTTGACCTAAATCACAGCAGCGTCCATCTGTGAAGGATGTAGACTGTCAAACATACACAACTATTAGCTAATCATAGCATTACTTCCGAACCACACCTATTCAAACAGAGCGTTCTGATGAGGGGGGTTAAAACAGTACAGAAAATAGCCTATTACTTCTAAACATTTTTTTGATAAATGGACCTCAGAGAACAGTACAAAATAAAAAACAAAGGCAGTTTGTGACCCCTTTAAAGAAATGCACTTATTTTTATGTGTTGGCTAACATACTAAAGAACATGTAAAATACTTGATTATAATTTTTGATTATAATTTGATCATAATGTAGTGAATTATTCAGTTACATTTAAAGTTACTAAATTTTAAATGCATTAAATTGCTACCTCATCAGTACATTATCTGCAAATATATTTACATACATGACATACAAGTTTCAATAAAAAAATATATTAAAGTACATTTTAGTTTACCACAAATGGTTGTCAGTGCATTCTGCTGTACACTGTAACCATATTTTTAAAGACAGTAAAATAAAAGTAAATATGAAATTACATATAAAGATGTACTTACTGTAAATCCTACAATCTCAGAAGAAAAAAAGTGTACCTTTTGAAAAGGTACCACCCCAGTGACAGCTTTTGCCAAAAATCACTCTAAAATTCAGCTAATTTCATTTCATATAAGTGATAATATAAGCGCAGTGATATTACGCAAAATATTAAATTTAATGTTTATTGTCCCCCCCTACTGTTAGATGAAATTTACGCCCCTGGTCAAACGATTAAATAAAAGTTTTTGTTCACGTAATATATATGTGTGTGCTGTGTATATTTATTATGCATATATCAATTCAAACATATGCATGTATATATTTAAGAAAAAAATGTAATGTATATATATTAAATATATTTATATATAATGCAAATTATAAGAATATAAATATATACATTTAAATACATGTAAATATTTTCAAAATATATACTGTATGTGTGTGCTTTTATATATACATAATAAATATACACAGTACACAGATATATATTATTTAAGCAAAAACTTTTATTTTGGATGCGATTAATCATGATTAATCGTTTGACAGCACTAATTATAATGTATTTTTGTTTAATTGCATTTTTGTTTAAATTTATTTTTCCAAGAAATTTCATCCCTACCTGGCAGTGGCACTGCTGAGTGTAAAGTATTGTGAAGTTCTCCAATCAAATAAAAGAGTAAGATGAAAATCTACTCTCCTGTCAAAAGGGGGCAGCATTTCATTCAGCAGTCAGTAAGATCCTTTACTAACCTGAAGGGGGCAGCATTAGACAAGTTAATCTTGGTAATGCGATACTAAAATCATATCAGATGATGGCAGTATTGAGTGCACAAAGAGCTGTACATCCTGTTAATGAGACTGTCTGTCATACAGCACTCACGATGAGAGCCCCTGTATGCTATGCATATGCTAAATATGAAAAATTAATTTAATAACACCTTAGGGAAGCGGGTATCGTAAATACATGCATAATCCCACGTCACCGCCTGAGATTACATGACATATGGATTCCCCACGGGACTGCATGACCTTGACTTCCACAGGGCCAGATCAAGGTGAATGAATTGTAGATACCCATCCTGGATGTTTTGGCATGTGCGCGTGTGCGTGACACTGTGTGCAGATCAGCCCGTGGTGTTTGCTAAATTGATTAATGGAGGTGTCACTGTCCCAATATGGCAGTGATGTCTGCACACTGAGAGAGAGGGTGATGGAGGGCCGGCCAGCAGGAAATGAGAGAGGAGAGGAGGATGAAAATGGAGGGGAAATGAGATGGAGAGAGAGGAGGGGAAAAGGAAGAGGGGGCACAAAAGTAGGGGGTTGTGGGAAAAGAGAGATAGCATGGTAGAGAAAAAGCAATTTAGGAGGAGGGATGGGAAGAGTAGATGATTTATGCGCTACATGTACTTAGTAAATGGTGTTTTCTCACAGTTTTTACCTGGCTGGAAACACACTCCCAGGTTATCACATGCTTTTTGCCGCCACCTGCCTCTGCCAGCAGCCATGATAACCAGCACAGCAGTGACTATACTGATCTATACGTACCTTTAAGTGTTACAGATCACATTTGTACTGTCTAATCCATAATTTATGTCAATACTTAAAACTGCTTTGGCTACAGACGGAAAACATTCAGTTGCAAACAATGAGCTAATCCATCCAAGAAGTTGCATGACACAAAATGCTGATGATACTGATGGGATTTTCTCAGTTAGCAACAAGACAAAACACTGTAGATATGTCTAGTAACTGGCTAGAACATCCTAGCAACCAGCTAGAACAGCTTAGCAACACAGTAATGTAAAACGAAGTGGTTAGCCACCGGCCAAAAAAACCTAGACATTTCTAGTAACAATCATGTCACCTGAGATATACCTAGAAAACAGTCAGAAGACCCTAGGAACCAGTTAGAACACCTTAGCAACACTTAAATGGCTAGGAACCAGCCAAAAAAAACCATAGACATTTATAGAAACAACCATATCACCTGAGATATACCTAGAAAACAGTCAGAAGACCCTAGCAACCAGCTAGACCACCATAGCAACACCGTAATAAATAATTAAATGACTAGCAACCAGCCAAAAAAAAATTTTTTTTGACATTTCTAGCAACAAGTATAACACCCTAGATATACCTATAGAAAACAGTCAGGAGACCCTAACAACCAGCTAGAACACCCTACAACATCATAATGTATAATTAAATGCCTAGCAACCAGTCAAAAACAATAATAATAACCAGACAGATTGCCCTTGATACATCTAGCAACCAGCCTGAACACCCTAGCAACACCTAAATGTATATGTAAATGCCTAGCAACCAGCCGGAACACCCTAGCAACACCTAATTGTATAAAGATATGCCTATCAACCATCTGGAACACCCTAGGCACTTATAGCAATGAGATATAACCCTAGATACACCTAGAAACCAGCCAGAACACACTAGCAACCAACTAGAACACCCTAGCAACACCTAAATGTATAAAGAAATGCCAAGAAACCAGCCACAACACCTTAGACACTGATAGCGACAATATATCACCCTAGATACTTCTAGCAACCATCCACAACACCCTTGCAACACCTAAATGTGTAAATAAATGCCTAGCAACCAGCCACAACACCCTAGCATTCAGTCAGGCAAATATAATCTCCATACATTTTTACTTTGATGTCACATAGATATAGATACAAACGTAAAAATAAACGTGGATGCTATGTGGTTGCTAGGGTGTGGCTCAGTGGTTACTAGGGTGATGTGAGTGGTTGCTAATTGGTTGCTTTCTAGCCCAAGTCAGATAAGTCCATCTCCTCTATAATATTGAAGTATCTAGGTAAGGCTTCGGCCCCTTTTTTCAATGCAAGTCTTTTTCATCTTCATCATCCACAAAGCAAAAATCGAAGTCTTCTTCTTTAGAAAAGTAATAGCCTCTCCCTAGCTAGTCACTTAATTTGAGGTATCATTTAGCATCATTTAGCAGCAGGATGAGTTAAACATTGAAGCTTAATATTTAGGTTAGGTGTTTGTTCAAATCACTAACCCTAAGTATGAGCAATAATTATAGAGATGCTTGCCTAAACAAGCACGAGTAACAAGCCACTTATAGATCTAACAATGACAATGTACTGCATCAGAAGTATTGAAAGTTCTGGGATTGAATGCACTGTCTGGTCATTTAAAAGGAACAGACGCTGTCTGTGTATATCATTAGGCTTTAGTGGGTGAGACAGGATGATGTGGTGTAGCCTATTGATTGATGAAATAGGTGGCTAAGAATGAGTGTAATGAAAGCTTGGTATTTGTTATGGCTTTTAGTCATTAGACAAGCACACTGCTGCCCTCCTGAGAGAGGACTTTAGGAGATGCTGCCGTTCAATATTGATGTTGAGAATGAAGCTCTGTGATTGGTCCACTCTCAACATTCAGCATGCCGCATTAGAGGATTTTAATTAAGAGAGGATGCACACAGCGCCGGTGGAATCTTGCTCTCTCTCTCTCTCTCTCTCTCTCTCTCTTTCTCCACCTATCGATGGAGCTCACAGCATGTAAAAGGTCATCACATGAAAGCATTTGTGTCCGTGTGAATGAAAGCACCGTGCTTGTCAGAGTAGGTTTTAATTCATCCTGTGTATATGTTTCTATGCACCTTTGAATGTCTGTTTTGTGCTGCGCTTCTCTCTGTGTGTGTGATAATTTCACGGGTAGCCAAGAAAAAGGTCTCCCTTTGGATCGATTTCCCCAATGGCATTTACATGACATTCGCAGTGCCCACTCAAACCTGGAACCGGTTTCTGCATCCATGGACCTAATCTCATTCTCAACAGAAGTCTATGAAATCCGTGTGCAGTCGGGCGGGAGAATGAGACCGTAGAGAATAAACAAGGGTTAGCTTGAGCTCTCCTCATTTTCAGAGCCGCATTTTATTTAAAAGTGTCGATAAATTATTCAGGAGCAATCACAGAATGTTACAACCTGGAAGAAACGGTGCGCACCTACAGCACAGCGTGTCAGAAAACCTCCTGTTTGCTATTTTCTTGTCCATGTTACCCAGTCCCTGCACCTGCCACCGTACACATCACCAAAATACAACACAACTGCAGCTACTGACTTGTCACATACGTTAAGACACCTGCCACGTTGACTTCCAGAAAATGACACATCTGTAACACCTACCGGGTGACGTCTAACACGATGCAACGCTCATCACAGCTGCTTCCCCTAGGACAGCACACTCAGTATCTCATATACCATATTGGATTTTTAACCTTGGGTTATCACGTTCCATGTTGCACACTGTTCAAGCCTTGGGTTAGTAATTAAAGCTGAAATGGGTGATTTTTTTGGATGCTAAAATGCTTCCTTCCTTCTACTGGTATTAATATATGAATAATATATGAATAATATACCATATAAATCTATATGTTAATTTACTGAAAAAGTGCAAAGACATATATATATATATATATATATATATATGTATGTATGGGGGGGGGGGGGGGGTAAATAACGGTTTCCTAAAAAATATGAAACTGTTTTCATCATTGATAAAAAAAAAAAAAAAACAGCAAATCAGCATATTAGAATGATTTCTCAAGGATCATGTGACACTGAAGACTGGAGTTATGATGCTGAAAATTCAGCTTTGCAGCACAATAATAGATTACATTTTAAAATATTACAAAGAAAACAGATATTTTAAATTGTAACAATATTTTACGACATACTGTATCGTATCTGTATCATATACATATATTGTTTTACTGTATGCTTGATCAAATAAATGCTGTTGTTGAGCATTAAAAAAACTCTATTTTTAAAAAATCATCATATCATATCATATTTGAACAGTCCGCATTGAAAATCTAGAAATTATAATTCAGTTCAAACCTGGAAAGAAACAACAGTGTAGGATTTTGAATTATTATTTTTTTTAAAAAATGAATGAGATATTTAAGATAACATTTCTCTCAAATTGTTATGCTGAATTTATAGTAAAAAAAAAGGCAGAATAGAAGTATTTTCCACTTCGAGTGGTCTCGTTTTGACCCCACTTTACATAATAGTTCTGTCTTAATCCCTGTTAAATCCTTAGATAACATTTTCAGTGCCGAATCAAAACACAGTCGACTGTCGCTAAACAACCCTACAGTAACATTCTAGCAGTGTTGTTTCATGCTGCACACTAGGGTTAAAACAATTATAACCACCAATTAGTGTGAATTGCTGGTTAACCCAGGGTTAAAAGTGGCCTAACCTGAGGTCCAAAAATACCCAGGGTTAAGCGTAGCACAGAAATCCTGAAATCAGATCCACTCACCTCCACATGTCAGTCAGTGATGTTCCCGGATTGCGTGTTGGAAAGGCAGCAGTGGCCTGAAAGTGGTGTGGTGAAGCCGGCGTCATCAGCTCTGTGATTTCTCCATTGACCTCCATCATCCAGCTGATCATCGGCACCGCCTAGGTTAAGTGGCTCACCTGTGGACAGCGTTTGAGAGAAATGATCCACATAGCATCCTAATCCTCCAGACCAGCTCAGCCTCCGGCTCTCCCCCCTCCTTCCTCTTTCCTTCTCTACGTATCCCACTCACACTTTCTCTATTACCCTGTCAAGCTCTTGTGTACGTTTAATAATGTGACCATTGATTTGAATACAAGTATTCTCTGCCCCTGTAGGCTATTTGAAAATAATGAGTTGTACCGTGCTGATCGCGCGGCCGCAAGAGGAAAGATTGCATTAAACGTGGTGTAAGCAGGTTTACGTTGTCATTTATGTGCATTTCCTTTCCCAATTATCCCTGCCGCATGTGTGTAATAGAACCAATGAGAGTACTTTCTTTACAAGCCACTTCATAACTCGCTTCACGCATCCACCGCAATTGCTTGCGAGGAGAAGATGCTGATGCAATCACATCTGACTTGTTACATGGTTTATCAATGTCTTCCCTCCCTCGGATTCTCGCTTTCCCTTTGGAGACCCTGAAAATACCTCGGCATCAATCCCGCTTCTTCCCTTTCTGCCTATTCATCGAAGGTGCAAAAACACAAGGGTTCTCGAACAATGAAACGAACGCTTCAATGACAAGCGCATCATAAGAGATGGACCATAAACATGAGGGATGGCGGAGCCAGGAATAGCAGAGAGGGTCCAACTCTACCCACAGAGCCAGGGAGATTAGAGTGTGTTTTACTGGAGCATGGCGGATCACATTAACGCTACTACATCCGGCCAAATGAGAAGCGGGAGGAGGAGATAAAGGGGCAGGTAGGGTGAAAGTATAGGCATAAATGATGGCCGCAGAGGTGAAACTTTCGAGAGATGGAGATGGCAGCAATGACAAAAGCACTTATGAGGTTAGAAGTTTGGGCAACCGATTGGGCCACTTCATGTGTGATTTTAAATCTGATATATTAGAAGTTTGGGGTTGGTTGGTTGTATTTTTCAAAGAAGTCTCTTATGCTCACGAAGGCTATATTTATTTGAAAAAAAAAAAATAGAGTAAAAACAGAAATAATATTGCAATTTAAAATAACTGTTTTCAACTTAAATATATTTTAAAATACAATTTTATTCCTCTGATGCAAAGCTGAATTTTCAGCATCATCACGCCAGTCTTCAATGTCACATGATCCTATAATAATATGCTGATTTGCTGCTCAAGAAAAATTTCTTATTATTATCAGTGTTGAAAACAGTTGTGCTGCTTCATATTTTTTTTTTTTTTAAAGAAACTGGATTCTTTGATTAATATATAGATAAAAAACAGCATTTATTTGAAATAAAAATCTTTTGAAGCATTATAAATGTTTTTACTGTCACATTTTATTCAATTTAATGCACCTTTGCTATTAAATTATTAGTTTATTTTCTTAAAAAATATATACAATTTCTTTAAAGTATTAATTTCTTTAAAAAAAAAAAACTTTTGAATGCTAGTGTATATGTGACATCTGGTTACACTGACCTACATGCAACTGTGATTGATTTCTTCTTTTAGTTCTTTGTTTCTTAGCTCTATTCATTGAGGTCATTTCGGCATTTACAGGGATTAGTGATTAGTCAAATTGTAAATGTCTGCTTTTCTACCCATGAGAAAATTTAAATCGCTTACTGTTTTTTGACAAACAGGGATGTGTGGAAGCTTAATTCCCATCCAAATACACATCTGTGAATTTAAACGCAGGAATGAATCCAAAAGTCATCCTTTTCAAGTTGCACTGTGCTACAATGTGTATTTTTTTGGTAAAATTAAGTCTCAAATGACAGAAATGTGAGAGGGAGCTCTTAAGTTGAAGCAATGTCAGCAACAGGTATGCAGTAAATTGCTGTACACTTATGTATAAAAATAATATAATAATAATAATTTTGCAGGACTGTATGATTGATGACCATCCTCTCCACCGTGTTGTATTATACAAAGACATGTAACTGACAGAACTCAGCATACGTTACATCACAAATTAATTTGCAGGCATAACCCTGAGAAACAATTATCGTCTGAATAGTGCTATTGTTAAATGACAAGCTCAGGTTACTGAATATACAGCATGAGAGTTCTTATGATTGATATGAAATATTGAAGTAGGTAATTTACCTATTAATCTTTCTTCTGCCCTGTTTCATTTTGTTATGAGCTTTATATGCAGACAAACTCTCCTTATTGGAGACAAAACCACACTGAACCACACATGGCAGACCAATATCAATATATAGCCTGGTATAGATCAATTTGGTGGCGTTTTATCAATTTTTTGGTATTATTTATTAGTTGATAATGTCCAAAGTGAATGTAAACAGACATTGTGTATTAGGCCTTGCCATGTAAATGCAGCCAAATCCGAAACCAGAAGGAGGAGGTGGAGTAGGCAGTTACTGGAGATAGTTTGGAGAACAACCAAATTTTGTAAACCACATAGTTTAATCATTATTGTCATTCTTCTCATTACGGAGTGAGTGTAGAAAAAGAATGCAAAATAGCTCCACTGCAACCACGGCGTTCAGCGCAACAAAGGCGATGGCCATGACAGCTGACAGCAATGGAGCACTGGAATATTTTCTCAGCAAGACTTAAAAGACGTCGTTGGAAATTGCCGTTACCTGCTGTCCGCTATGTAGTGTGTTCCCGATGCAAATAATGGAACTGCATAATTACACTCTGATAGTGCAACTCCATGCGTTTGAATGGACCGAACAGACTGAGCTCAACAGTAATTTATAAGAACCGCACGCTTTAGAGCATGCTGCTTTTTAGCCAGGAGCGTTAACCATCAGTGGGCTAGCGGAGGATTTAGAGGGACAGACGTTCAAAACAGCAGGTGTGTTATTAAGCAGCGCCTGGTCATATTTCACACTCCAATTCAGCAGAGCAGCCGGGAGCTGCGGTTGAGGCTCGCTCACTGTGCAGCAATCCCGGCACAGATAGATTCTTCCGTTGCTTTGTTATTAAAGCATCCAACACAGACACGGTTTAAAACTCCTCTGTCGTGGAAGAGCGTGGCGAGCGTCGCTTTTTTCTCCATGTTTGATCGTGCCTTGGCTCCTCAGTCATCATGACGGCTGAGTGATCTGTCTCCTAATATTCTCTGATTCATTTACTTCTGGGAGGCCTGGGGAACGGGCCACGATGCAATTCTGAACTCTGGCATTTAGCGGTAAATGAAATTTGGTGTCAAATCTAACAAATCTGTTTGGAGAACGCACTCCATGGCGGGCAAATAAAAGGATTACTGGGGTGATGAGAGGGAAGTCTTTGGATGGATGCTGAGATCGCACCCCAGACCGTCTGTAGGGGGTTAGGTATTTATTTACTCAAAGTCATGCATTATTTGTGTGTCTGGTTTTGATTCTCCTCCGCATATTGAGTCGACCTCTTTTGTTATTGAATTATGCCTTGTGAAAAATACCAGCAGACACCTTTGTTCGTCCTTGTGCGCTTCAGAGAACGTGATGCATATCAGTGGTGCCTTACAACTGTCTGCCTGCCTTCTTGTGTTTGGTGACCTGGCAACCTCAAGAACCAATCAAGCTGCCCAGCTGTGACCTGGCAACCAGTCCAGCCAATCACAGTGTCCCGCTGTGACCTTGCAGCCGTGGCATGGCAAGGCAACTTGCGCAAACCATGATCATTAGCCAGCAACCACCTGTCACTTCGCTTATATCCGCTTGTCTGTAGAGGTCAAATAATCGATTGTAATTGCAGAGGATGTCTTTCTTCGTAAAAAATGATAGTCTCTCTTACGAATATGATGTCGATGGGGTGTCATTTTCTTAGACAAGATGTGTCTTGATGGTGGGTTACAGCACAGCTCATTTATCTGCTTCTGAACCAGGACCTCGTGGTACATTCTGACATTTCTTCACAATTTAATGACCAAATATACCCTGACAGTTGATTTTAGGTGTTTTGTGGACATGATAATAATAAACACTCTTGTACAGTTGTATTCTAGAATTTGTGTGCTCTATCCCATAATGAGCACATTCCCCAACTTTATGGCCTAGTAAGAAATATCGCACAAATGCAAACCAGGCTCTTCCATTAAGACCCCGCAACTCAATCCTGTAATTAAGGTTAGGTTGTAATTCCAAGCCCTAGGCATATTAGTAATGCGAGTTAAATGGCTGTGGAGCCGCTGCCCTTCACTTAAGGAATGGTGTCAGATTTCTCTAGTAAGAGAAGCCAGATTCACTGCAGCACCTGGAATGAACACAAATGGATGTTACTGCATCCGTAGGTTTTAAGTAGAGTTGGGTATCGAGAACTGGTTCTTACTCCATTTTGAAAAAAAAAATGACTAAGGTAGTCTGATTACATAATGAATGACTTTTGTGAGCCAGTTCTTCAAAACCATACAGCAAATCTAGTGTCAACTATCGAACAAATAGCTCCAGTAGGTCTATTTGTTTTAATGAATCTACAACATACAGCTTAAACAGAGTCGCCCAACTCTTAAACGATTGGTTTTGCTTTTGGTTTTAGAGTCACTGAAAAGAGTTGGCTCGTAAGACTCAATGTAATCTTATTCATGAACAAATGAGCAGGTTCTTTTCGCTGATTCAAAAGAATACAGTGCAACCGGCAGTCTAATTGTCTAATGGATGTTTTTTATGAGTCGGTTCTTTTTAATGAATTAAAAACATACAATGTAAAGTCAAATTTCTGAATGAATGATTCTAATCAGCCATTTATAAAAACCTACAGTGTAACCTGTGTAGTCCAGTTCCCCCCAAAAAAACTCAAAATACTCAACACAATCAGTGTAGTCCAATTATTATTATTTTTTTTAATCAAAATTCAACAGTCTGGTGTGGTTTAATTGTCGAATGAGTAATTCTTTTTAGTACATTTTTGTAAGTGAATGAGTGTAGACCAATTCTTGAACAAATGACACTTATGAGCCAGTTATTAATCAAAAACATGCAGCACAATCAGTGTTGCCAGACTTCTGAACAATTCTTTATAGCGGATCTAAAACCTAAAGCACAACCAGTGTGGATCAATTCCTGAAATAACTCTGAGTTAGTCTTGTCTAGTGAATCAAACACAGCTTCACATCAAAAACAGTTTACAGCTTACTGAGAGACTTAAATCATTGTAGCTACTGACTGGTAGGTAATGTGATACTCATAATGCAGTGCATCAGCAGTATTTTACAAATATTACCACATTTTTTGTTTGTTTAGTATTGTTGTTAAACATATAGCAAACCAGTTATAGGATTGCATTTATTCTTTGCCTTTAACAAGACATTAAAATGTCATAAAAATCCTTCACAAGAACTGCTTTAAATTTGGCATCAGTTGGAAATGGAATGTCACTTTCCCCCCAAAATATTCATTCATTAAAAGTATTAAATTAATCATTAATGGAACCATTTAGGAATCAGAAGCGTAACCAGAAACATTTAATTCATTACAATTCCCATCAGCAGTTTTAAGGTCCAGAGAACAGGAACACAATGACAGAGATTTAGATCATTCCTCCCACTGTGAGTGTGAGCCCATCAAACACAGGAGATCTGGCTGCAGGTCCATTTATACTCGAATTAGATGCTGAATTGCGCGGTTATCTCAGAATCAATCCCATTTGACTCCCCACCAACCAGTAGACAGTGTGGATATGGCTGTATCTTAAAATGATCCGTGTCTTTAGATCTGAAGAGAGTGATTTAATTGGTCCCATTAAGGCAGCAATGGAGTGCATCAGGTGTCTGAATTACTGGCAGACACAGTGAAAGGTGGCCCACAGGGACGTCGGCAACCTGCTGCCAGCTCTTTCTGTATGCAGAGGGAGTGTGGGGTAGAGCTGCTGACCTCCACGTGCTACAGCTTTGCGGGGCTGTGCATGACAGCGGCGAGATTTCTCTCGAGAGGCAGTTTTGCCTCATATTCCCCCAGTCGCCTTCAACCTTGACATTCTTCTCAAAAAGCATGTGCGGATATCCATACTAATTCTGGTGACATCCAGTCTGCTGTGTCGTGATCCTACTCCGAGCAGCCCGGGACATGCTACTCAGTCCTCTTAATACAAATGTACAGACAGACACAGCAATAGATGGACAGTAAAAGGGAATATCTTTCAGATTCTGACAGAGATGGAATACCAGTATAGTGCTTACTGCACAGTGTGTACTGTATACTGACCACTAGAGCTGCAAGATTATGACAGAAATCACAGTTGTGGTCATTTCTCTTAATTTTGTAACTATGATATATTAGTTTTGAGTACTGGTCTGTCCCTGACTGCCTAGATGTTCTGGACTTTAGTCCAGTTTTAATTTCTAGCGATTATCGCCGATTTGATTGCACAGATACTATTTAAACTAAACTGAGCTAGACAATGACATCTCTGAATTCAATAATGAAATTCCTTTAACTGAAAATTGAGTGTTTAATCTTATTATACATTACTGACACTCTATCTTCCAATTTGACACTGTTAAGTGCTTTGACAGAATCTGTATTGTTAAAAGCGCTATATAAATAAAGGTGACTTGACTTGATTTGACTTGGACTTCTGAAAACATTCCCATTACAATTAAGGTTTTAGTAATAAAACCAGTTGTAAATAGAAACCTTGGATGCATTTGGAATACGTTAAAGGAATGCTGCAATTTTTGCAATTAGTTACGCCATGTTTTATTACTTATTTGATCAGTATAACAGCCCTGATATTATTAGTTTATTAACTGTCCTTTGACATCACCTTAAAGCTCATTTATTGCAGTGGAGAGCAAGGTCAAGTCACATTTTATCATACAATATTAGAAAATAAAAGGTAAAGGTTTTGCTGGTTAGTATGGACAGGTGCATGTTCAAATATACCTGTGTAATCTGACAAAGTTTTGCAAGCAATTGTAGTATAATAGATATTTCGCCAGTGTCCTGTTCAGTTTTGGAAGGCTCTTAAGTCATGAAATGGACTTAAGGATATTTTTAATGGATATTTTTCTTACTGTAGTTGTGCAAGTGTTATTGAGTGCTGGCAGTATATATACTATATACTTCAGAAATAATAGTGTAGCAAAAGTGGCCTTTCGACATGTTGGTACAAGTAAGAAAGCCTGGGTTATAAGCATGGCAATATCTCCTTCCTGATCAGCTTATCAAGGTCTTCAGGATTGCTACAGACATCCAGGGTCTCCAGGGGAAGGTGGCCCTCCAGAAATATTGGACACCCCTGACATACATCAAAGAGGAAATCAATGGAAAATAGCCCAAAATTGTTCATGGCATATTTATATATTTAGCTATTCTAGCTAAGAGATTTTTTTTCCAGATAATATCACTGGCCCGCCTGGATGGTTGGCAACTGAAGCTCAGCCAGAGGCAGCAGCATCAATATTAGCATACCAATTAGATCAGAATCCCTTTCATAAGAACAAGTGTGAATAATTTAAATAATAAATGAATCATCAAATTGTTAATTGGCTAAAAAAGAGGCGAGTTAATAACATATGGACTGTGTTTCCAGACTATGACTAACTCATTCACTCTTTAGTCTTAAGTAAACTTCAAACGTTTTGTTGTACTATTGTGGTGATGAATCAAAAGTTCAAAGTTTTTTTGATTATCTATATTCCATCTGTAGAGAACTCTGGAGCACTGGTTTGTTTCCGATCGGGCAAGAACCCTAGGACTATTTCACAAAAGTAGTTTTTGCAAAAAATGAATGAAGGAAACAAACAAAGGACTGTTTTGCATCTCTGAGCAACACACAACAGTATTTCGTTCAATCAATCAGCCGTTTGAACAAATCAATTAAATGAATGACTCAATGACTCACTCATGCAGTGATTTGCTGCCACCTACTGGCGATTTTAGGTTCATATTTACAGTATATTTTTTATTGAATAAAATACTAGCACAGTAACATGCTCAGCAAAATATCATCTGATCATCGCTATCGAGATATCTATATATATTTTGTCGTTATCTCACACCCCTACTTTTGTGCATTTTTTGTATTGATCACTGCCACATTTGCCAATTCAGGTCAGACCATCAAGTCCTTTTGTCTTAGATCTCAGCAAGAGTACTAAAATTCTACCATGTTTCAGAGATGAGAAACACCATTTTAGCAAGGTCATGTAACTTACCATAGAAATACTGTATATAACTATTACCTTACACATTATAGTGCCACCTATAGGCCAATCTACATAAAAATTGGTGTGCTTGTTTAAAATTATAAGTTGCATTTGCTTACCTAATTTTGTGAAGTTCTGAGGTTTCTCTTATAAGTTATATGCTTTTGGGTAAACTGGTCTAGAATTGAGTGCTAGCGCCACCCTGGAGGCTAATCGCCACTCTGCATGCGCCACACATACAGGGGTGTATTTCATCTATGGCACAACCCCAGGGCACTTGCAGCAGCTGCTAAGCTAATACCAGTTCTCTGATATATAACCAGTGCCTCTGGGTTTTAATGTTGGAGAGAATGTAAAAATCGAAACGGTTTGTGAGAGAGAGAAACAGAAAGGTGGCCTGAAACCTCTGCAGCTATTCCTTCTCGGTTGAGCCTGAAGTGCTTCGCTTACAAAAAAAAAAAAAAGACTCTTGTTGTTTCAAAACATGCAGATTCCAGAATCGCTAATCAGCTTTGCGCCAGAATGTCAGTGAAAATAATCGGCCTAACAATCTGAATTTCCCAAGGCATCTACTGAAAGCGATATCTCGTGTTTCTGGCTGGAATTTCATTATTCATTTCGTGGTCTGCTTGATCATGGCCCATGTCACCCCTAACTTTGAATATCTATGTGATGTAACCGGGCTTGCGCTGTGTTTTTGCAGAAAGAGAAGTTGCAAGATCAGTCAAGAGTGTGCTGGGAATAAACGGAGCAGGAGAAAACAGATAGATCACTGCAGCGATTCTCATCAACTCTCAGGATTAGTGAGAGGGCGAATGTGTTACCGAAGCCACTGAACGTGTAGAAAAACGGCACTCAGCTCAGAGGAAAAACATTGGGTTCGGGGGAAGGTGAGGAAGAGAGTTAGAGGAAGCGAAGGATTGGTGTCAGCCCATCAGTTTGTTGATACATTATTGAAGACTACAGTCGGGCACACGTAGTCAGTTCTCTACGAATCCTGTTTACCACGATGTATCTGCTGTAAGGTGCAGGATTAGTGTGAGCGGTGGCTAGGAGTTTGGAAATAGATGGTGCAGTGGAGATGAAGCTGTGTGGGAGAGAGGAACGAAGCATGTGATTCATAATGTAGTGGATAGTAGGTTCTGTCTAAAATGCTTCAGGATACATTCAATCCTTATATTGATTGGAAAACAACAACAAAAAGTGAGTGACATGAAATCAGAAAATGTAAGGATGCAATTGTGTGCGAGAGGGAAGATGTCATTGGGTGCTATAATTAAGTTCTGAGGAATAGACAGTGAGAGAAAGAAAAATGTGGATCCGAGGCGGATGGCTTGGGTGTAGTTGGCGGAAAAAGAGGTGGGGAGACGAGTGGGTAATAAACCAGTGTGGTTGTGTTAAGGGATTGCAAATTCAAAGTGCTCTGTGAAACGGAGAAGGAAAATGAGCCCCACACATGTAGGACTCTCTCTCTCTCTCACTCCTTTCTATCTCTCTTTCTCTCACAGTTTCTCTCTCACACGCACATACATACACAGTCTCCCTCTCCCTCTCTGTCTCTCTCTATAAACGAGCACATTCTCTCTCTCAGTCTCCTGCTGCATCCAACGACCACAACACACTCACTCACTGCTGTGACTTCGTTTATCGCTTCTTTTGTTTCCGTACTGGATTTGATACCAATCAGCCACAAAGACATCTTCCGTTTTTCAGCGCTAATCGGTTTTCACTCCGAATTCACCGTCTCGTTTCGTCTAAAGACGCGCACGGAAGATTCCAGCGGATCGTCTGTAACACTGCGCTCTCTGTAAACAAACATGTAACGTTCATTTCTGTGCTCTATTCGTTTCGCGTTCAGGAGAAGCGTGAGTATAAGACTACAGCACGACAAACTCTTGAGACAACGACACATTGTTATTGTTTTTAGCGCTCGCGCTCGTTAACGTGATTTCGCGTAAATGTGCGCTCTTGTTAAATTTTAAACCGTAGCTTTAGACGGTTTGTAACGCAACGTTAACTTTTAACGTCAGTTGACTTGATTTCGGGTATTTAAAACTTTGGTGAACCTTTGAAACTTAGTACGTTTTATAACCGTTCATGTAAACACTGGCTAGTTCAATACGCGGACCTTGTTAACGCGATTCTAATAGTAAAAATTAACACATGCCTTTGAATCGCCTTCGATGTTGTTGTCGTAAACGCATCCAAGTTGAAAATGTAAAGGTGTATTTTAGTGCGTCTAAAAGTATATTAGAGATCTATTGGAGTTCAGGGTAATCGACAGTGCAGCATTCACGTGATATTTAGAATTAAACATTGAAGGAGACTGAAATTTATACCGTTCAAAATATTTTTTATGAAAGTAAAATTCTTGGCAAAATCCTACAGCCTTGCCTTTCATGTAAAATAACATCCAGAACATAAACTGTGTTGGCACACACTCATGCACACTATGGCCAAACTATCCTGGCAGCATCACAGCAGAGGACGGCGCTTGATATCAACTTCCTACTTTATTTTGGCCACCCTTACTTTACTGTTGTCCTGGTCCTGCCCCGTTCTAGGCAAGAAGAAGCTGTACATCGGAGCCCTGTTCCCGATGAGTGGCGGATGGCCGGGTGGCCAGGCTTGTCTCCCTGCTGCCCAAATGGCCCTGGATCTGGTGAACAAGAGAACGGATATTCTTCCGGATTATGAGCTTGAATTAATCTACTATGACAGTATGGTAAGTGAGCACTGCATGTGAGCCTCTTTAATTACTTTCCATTATGTGAACTGTTTGATAGCATGCAATTGAGTGTGCACCAAACTAGTCATTCCATAAGAGTGTTTACTTGCTGTTGATGTTATTTATTCAGACAGTGTGGAGTGTCATTATCTGTGGCTTGCTGAAGATTTGTGTTCACAGGAGATTTCTGAGCAAATTTACATTTTACTACAGCATATTAGGTCGGCTGTAGTATGCTAATAGGGGTTTGGTGGACGCTAATGAACATAATGTTCTTTAAATGGGAATTTGTACTTGATTCTGCATGACTTCATTAAAGCTGCGCAGAGGAATGTTTTGACAGCATCATATTATTCATCAGTTATGCTGTCACCTGAGGTTTGCTGGCAAAAATCTATTCATAGAAGCTCAATATACCTTCCGCTTTCCCTGTTCGTATCTTTCCATTTGCTTCACTCTCTCTCTCTACTTCTCTCCATCTTTCCCACCTGTGTGCCTCCTCCCCCGCACAAGAGATGCCAATGCATACTGCCTCTCTCTCTCTCTCTCTCTCTCTCTCTCTCTCTTTCTCTCTCTCACACACACACACACACACACACACACACATATGCAAAGTGCAAGCCAGAGATTTAGACAGAAAAGACATACAGATACATGCAGAGTGCAAACAGTTAATTCCCTGTGACTGTTCGGTGTTGCTAAGAGCTTCGACGTGATTGGTCGGAACGGGTCTGCATTGGAACCTCGCTTCAAAGATACAGGAGAAGGAGGAAAGACTGGGGGTGGAGGTTGGCATGACAACAGTTACCAAGACCACTGCTGTTCAAACAAACACATAAGGCCACAGATTGCTCTGACAAAAGATAGAAAAAAGCACAGCCCTTTATGATTATTGCATAAACAGAGGCAGATGGATAAATGGGAGAAATTAGCCGGCTGGTGTGAGACTATAGCCGTATGAAGTGCCGTTCTTCCGTCTGCACTCGGACATATTGAGAGCATCATTTCTGATCCTCAGCGGTAGGTGGATGTACTCGGGACCCCTGCGGATCCGAATGAATGCATGCACACAGAAACACGCTCATGCAGAGAGCTGTGTCTGATTAGGATTCAGCACCATGGACAGCTACATTTAGAGAGCAGGAAAGCGCTGTGTCATCAGGAGGGATAAAGCGAGCAGGAACATTTCATCTGAGTTGGGTTTTAGGTACTCAGACCTAAATTTTCCCTTCAGATCCACAGAAAGAACAGTCTCATTAACTGCGCACAGCACGGTTCTGTGCCATTCTGATTGGAGCGGAGGACGACGCTCTCCGTGGGGTGATAGGGATGGTACGAGGGGGCCACGCTTATTAGTATGGACTGGACCTGTGCCTGATTTCCCCTGAGTGTGAGATCACTTGGCCTTAACACTTGCACCGTGGAGTCGTTAGTGTGTTTTTGGGGTTTGTTCGTCTACTGATTTGAATGATGGAAGAGACTCTGAAATCTCTTGTTCTATGTTGTTTTCAGTGCTGTAGAGTCAGTATTTAAAAGTGGATTCTTTCCTCATTTCCAAGGTTCAAGTCATCATAGTTGGGTAAATTGGTCCCACTTTATATTAGGTGGCCGTAACTACTGTGAACTTACATTTAAATTAATCATTTGGTACAATGCACTTATTGTGTGCATACATGTTTTTACATTGTACTTATATTTTTAAAAATACCTATATGTAATTAATTTCTGTAATTACATTTATAATTACACTGTAGACCCATCCCTTAAACCTACCAATACCACCAATCCTGTCCCTAACCTTACCCGTATTCCATCTCAATAGCAGCAGGAGTGTTTTGCAATACAATATGAACACAGTAAGTACATTGTACTTATTTTTTGATGTAAGTACATAGTAGTTAAGTCCACCTAATATAAAGTGTGACTGGTGAATTTGTAGAGTAGTGAACAGAAACTATAAAAACAAATGTAATTTTTGCATTCCCATTCACTCCAAAAGTAAGTAAATTTGAGTAAATTCACTCAAAAACCTTTTTAGTTTTTATCAAATGTAGTCAACCTATCCTGTTTTTGTTTAGTCAAGTTTTAGTTGACTAAATGTCTGGGAAATTTAGTCTAGTTTTAGTCAATGAAAATTAATTTTTTAGTCATGCTGCATAATGATTAAACTGATAATCACAATTATTTTGCTCACAATTACTGATTACTGATCAGAATTGTTGTCATTTAACATCAACATTATGAAAACAAGTAAAACTCAAAAGCTAAAAGAGTGAAAATCCTAATATTAATTCCAATAATTCTTAATTGTATTCTAGTTTTTCTAATAAAACAACAACAAGAACAACAAAACATTGTATTGTGGCACAGGGGTTGCGTAAGGGCATTTATTTAGCAACCACAACCTAGTCAAGATGCGTGTTTGGATTTATTACAGTTTGACACGAAGAAGGTTTAATGGCAGATTTACGCAACAAACTGGAAATTACCATGTGAAGGAAAACAAACTGGCTGTATGACACTTTAATATGAGCAGAATGTCTCAATGGAGAATGCTAAACTCCAACTTTTTGTCGAGGTTTTCAGCTCATCAGCGCTTTTTCCACAGTGTAGAGAGAGAGAGAGAGAGAGAGAGAGAGAGAGAGCATGTGTGTATGGTTGCCAGATTGTAAGTAAAACCCTGGGCAGAAAATGTCTCCTTTTTAGGGAAAATAAATAAATCTATGATAGGGGGAATTAAATTCTTGACATCTAGTTCATCCATTACCTAGCAATCAAACCCATGCCCTTGTGCCACTGTTTGAGCTGCAAAAACACTATGTTGTTTAATTTTATGCAAAAATCAAGTATCCTGATCATTTTATGGACTTTTAATTAGGCAATTAAGTTTCATAAAGAGTGTGTCATTAAACTAGTTCTGCAATCCATTCTTGTCCTCCAAGTCACAAGAATGAGTGTTTTGAGAAAAAATGTTTTAATAATATCTCTGAGTTAAATTTTTATAAGCTTTATTCATATTTTGTGAACTTACTCTTAGCAGCAAACACTAGTATTTTCCTCGCTTCTAATCAACAGCACTATGGAAAATAAAAATGTTTTAGCTGACTGCGAGAATGTCTTTCTGTTGTGTTGTTTTCACTGTGACTGCATGCAGAAACAAACAGACCAGTTACTGTGGTACGATTTAAAAAACAAATGACTGTTTAAGTCACTTCTTTTACTCAATCGGTCAAAATCAGAATCATCCGATACACATTTGCATCAATCTAATGAACTGAATCTGTGGCATCTGTCAGAGCAGTTAAAATTTGACTCACTCTCTAATTGGATGTTTGTATTATGTTAATTAATTATGCACTACTGTTTAAAAGCATGGGGTTTGTAAGATATTCTGTAGTTTTTGAAGTCTCTTATGCTCACTAAGACTGCATTTATTTGATACAAAAACAGTAATATTGGGAAATAGTATTACAATTTAAAATAACTGTTTTGTATTTGAATATATTGTAAAATGTAATTTATTTCTGTGATGCAAAACTGAATTTTCAGCATCATTACTCCTTCAAAAATCATTCTAATATACTGATTTGCTGCTCAAGAAACATTTCTTATTATCAGTGTTGAAAACTGTTGTGTTACTTAAAGTTTTTGTGGGAAGTGATACATTTTTCAGGATTCTTTGATGAATTTAAAGTTTATAAGAACAACATTTATTTGAAATAGAAATCTTTTGTAATGTTATAAATGTCTTTACTGCCACTTTTGATTATTTTAATGCGTATTAATGCTAATTAGCTGATAAATTATAAGTAATATAATTTAAAGATCACAAAATAGTTTTCTAGTAACAAATAGCATTTTAAAAAATAGTATTTTTCTGTGTAGTTAGAACCTTACATGAGCAGTCAAATCAGTCATCAAATAAGGAAATGTTCCTCCGATCTTCAGGATAATCTACATTTTGTGTTTAAAAAAAAAACAGAATTCAATTTTTGTAGTTGTTTTTATTCAGTGGGACCCAGGTGCTTTAAAAGAGTGAGGCTCACGCATGGCTTCCCTCAGGGTTGGAAAGTCAGTAGAGCCCAAACAAAGTCTCTGTTCTGGGGATATGATTCTGCTGACGACCCCAAGGGAGTCTGGAGAGAGTCTGCTCAAGACTCTGGAGGACATACCATGTGCCTGAACGCATTATGTACAATCTTGCTCATTTTATTTACTTTATTAAAAAGAATGTGTAGGCATGTGTCCACAATAGAGACAGCTGAGAAAACTCTCTCACATAACTGTGTGGAGTGTCACATTAATTTCATGCTTTTCACAGGAAATCATTGTAATTCTGAAAAGAAAAGCAGTTGAAATCGCTAAAATGCTTCTTTTGTTGCGATTGAAATAATTGGAGTAATTTAGCAGGATGTTTAGAAGAAATTAAAAGCATCGGGAGCGACATAAATAGAGATGAGTCAGGATAAGGAAGCAAGATTAGACGCCAGTAAGTAAAGAGCAGTCAGCCGCCACAGGGTTCTGCCAATTGAATTTACGTGATTGCACCAATCAAGCCTTGAATCATTTTAATTTCATGTTTGTTTTTTATTCTTTTTAGGTTTTGCCCCTGTTTAAGCTTTTCTTTGTTCCTAAAACAACAGAAACGCAACAAAAGCCCAGCTTTAGAAATGCTGGCTGTGCTTAAGGCCACTGGCTGCAACTCGGTTTGCTCTCAAAACATGATCAATTGTGGCTTTAACCTACTATTATCATTTAAATGAGATATTGATTTCTCATTGACAGTTATTTTAAGACAAATGGAGGGAAAAAAAGATGCTGATTGTCAGCGTCGGGTTAAAGACTGATGAGAGTACATGTCTAGCAAACAAACATAGTTTTTTGGTGTATATATGAGTGAATGCATGTGTCCTTGGAGGACTCCAGCTGTCCCTCTGTATGTATTTAATGCTTTATCTGTCTCTGCTCGTTTCTGTTCTGCTTTCCCATGCATATTTATCTCCACTTATGTGATTCAGTATGAAATGAATTCTCTCTCCCTATGGGGGTCCTTATAGTGAAGCGGAGAATGTATATACAGTGTGAAATATGTGCTTTTTTTTTGTCGAGGTATGCAGTTTTGAGCATGGAGTGACAGGATGCCTCGTGAATAGTGACAGCTGTGCTTTAAATCTGAATATAGATTATATATTCAAAAGTGATTTTCTCTCTGCTTTCAGTGTGATCCTGGTGAGGCCACGAAGCTGCTGTATGACCTTCTGTACACGGAGCCCATAAAGATCGTCCTGATGCCAGGCTGCAGCTCTGTGTCCACGCTGGTGGCCGAAGCCGCGCGCATGTGGAACCTCATAGTGGTGGGTTCTCCTCTTCATCAGATCTCATTCGCTTTAAATGTTTACAGATGAGATGTCGATGCAAGGATTTTAAGGAAAAACTCAAAGTTTGTGAAAGGGATGACAAAATGTTCTTTTTCTGCAACAAACTTTGGATTGTTCAGGCATCCATTAAAAAGTTCAGATGGGCGAGTGAAAGCAATTTTACTTGACAGTGTTACAATACATGTAGTTACTGTAGAAATGAGGAGATTCAGCCTAGCAGTTACATATCAGGTATCCTAAAAATTATAGGTTTAATTCCAGAAGATGAGTATAAAAGGATGTGAATGCACAGACTTCTACAGGGATTGTTTGCTGTGAGGATTTAGAGAAAATACACAAGGGTTATGAAATTAACACCTCATTTTGCAACCGGAAAGTTGAGAAAATTACAGCGTGTCTCACTTTTGATCGTTTTGGGAAATACAAGTTTCATACTTTCCTTTTATTTAGAATATGTGTTTCCTCATTATTTGAACTGTTAGAGATTGTGTGAACGGATGCATAAATGCATAAAAATATACCTAAGAATATACACTACTGTTCAAAAGTTTGGGTTCAGTAAGATTTTTTTTTTAAAATATTTTTTAAAACAAGTTAATTTATTGTTTTTTTTTTAATTTCATATTATCGAACATAAGTCAATCACTGATTTAAGGTCCACAGTAATTCAATAAGTTGAGTTTGTCTGTGTTAAAGAGGTGAATTAGACAGGATGTGTATGAATTGTATGTACTCATTAGAGGACAAGATTAATTACATTACTTAAAAAAAATCATATTACGTGTTTATAGTTAATCATACAAAATTAAACCCCTAATGAAAAATAAATAAACTAAAATGTAATAGAAATACATTTATTTCATGCTAAGAATACTACAAATACATTTACATATTTATGTACTCAATAAAAAATACCCTGCAATTGTACTTTAGGTATATTAAACTGGTATACTTAAAGTCTGCTAATTTGGAACAAGTAATTTTGTACTTAATGCACTTCAGTTGTGAGGAGGAAGTAGTGCAAAAGTCCAACTAAAGATATACTGAAGTATATTTAATTGTACTAAAGTGGAACTATTGCAAGTATACTATAATATAACATCTTGCATTCAAAGACCTATATTATTCAAAGATCATACAATCCTCATCAATAGTGACATTAAAACACATTTTAGGCTTAATATTAAGAAATGTGCACAAGTAGTACTCCAAATAACATTTAATTATAATTATTTTTATATCAGTAAGTCTCAAGCAGTATGTCAGTAAATATGTTAACAGATTTGAACTATACTTAGTGTGAAATAAATGTATTTTAAATATGTTACTTTTTTACTAGGGACAGATTTAAAAAACATTAAAGGAGGCGAACATAACTGTAGTCACTGGCATTTGGTTTTTATGGCTTCTGTATGATTCTGTACATCCCAAACCGAACTCTCCAACAGGTCTCATCACTGAGACCACAGTGAAGATGAGCTTCCCAAATGCATTCCCATTTCAGAACATTCGGCACTTCGTTCAAATACCCAAAATCAGTGAAATGGCTTCCAGACATTTTGGATCAGATATTTATGTCATTTTATTTCGCTTTTGGCTCGTCTTTGAAGTGCACTCCCACTGCCTCATCTTACTTCTTTTTTTTTTTTTTTTTCTGAAAATCAGTCTCTTTATTTTTCATGCTCTGCTCTATTTTTATATCTGTTGAGAGCTTTTTCTCTTCACATATGAGTTTTGACCTATATATTCCCCGCTGGCCTTGAAACCCTCCCTTTTTCCGCCCCCTCAGCAGACCTGTCACTCAACGACGTCTCACTGCATCTGGGAATGACATTGAGTTATTGGCAAAATAGCTAAAAAGTCCTCTGCTATCAACTGATTTGACTGCCTGATTAACCCAGAACAGAAAATGTTGAAATTTAAAGCTCTGTTTTCTTTCATTTTACACCTGTGTTTTGGATTTTAACTTTGTATCACAGCTTTGCATGCTTGTTTCACACACTACTTTCTCCAATGTTAAATTAAGCTGTTCCGAGTGAACTGTGATCAACCCAGCAGCAGATAATTTAGCCCCTTGGGTAATGGTTTTCCTGCAGGTGATTTTATCGCACATTTTTCTTCACTAGCTTGTTTCTAATTTTCCTCCGAAGGTTTCAGTGTCTGAACGGTGGAGCTGTGTGAATGTATTCCTATTGCTTGCTTCTCATAATCATTGATATGTGCTCACAGTTGTCCTACGGATCCAGTTCACCAGCACTCTCCAACCGTCAGCGTTTCCCCACCTTCTTCCGCACGCATCCCTCAGCCACATTGCACAACCCCACCCGCGTGCAGCTCTTCCAGAAGTGGAAGTGGACCAAAATCGCCACCATCCAGCAGACCACTGAAGTCTTCACCTCTGTGAGTGAGATGTTTACATGCACAGATGTTTTAAAAGCAATAATCATGCAATGAAAAGCTTGCGGACTTTTGCACAACCAGTAGAGATTCGTTATCATTTGAATCTTGTGTTGGTCACATGCTTATTTTACCTTGTGCTGGGTAGCCCCGCCCACTCTGAAATGCCATTGGTCCAAAGTCCTGCTCTGCATAGTTATGAAAAGTGTTATTAGCATGAACTGACATTCAAAACCCAATTCACTTCTATAATGTGACTAATTAGAAATGTAAGTGTATTTCCAAGTGAGCCAGTGTATTCAGTGAGGACAAAAATGTAGGTCAGAAAAAATAAGTAGCCTTTATGTTGTCAGCAAAAATGAAAATTGTTTCAGAGCTGGATTATTACATTTTGATGTAACATTATGAAAACATTTTCTTCTTTGGAAACGATTCACCCTGTTTCTTATTGCAAAATCCATTTGCATCGACCTTTAAGTCTTGATTTGTTTTAGTTGGCCAGTAATCAATTTTAAAATGCTAAAACAGTAGTACAGTAAATATATAAAATTAGCACGTTATTTTATGAGTGCATTCGCTCTCTGTTTCATCCATAACTCCCTGAAACTTTTTCCAAACAGATTTTGAAAGCTTCTGATCATATTTCACAGCTGCTACTTATTTACATGACCTCAACTAAAATAAAATGCTTTCATTGCATGAAAATGTCTGCATTATTTATCTTAGATAAAACATTTTACATGTATCATTGTTCAATTTGTGACTTTTTGTGCAGAAAACATTTAAGTTTAAATGTATTTCATACATTTATTTCATACTTAGTTCAAATCTTTTAACGTATCTACTATATAAAAATTATAATAAAATTTTATTTGGAGTACTACTTGTGCACAATGCGCAATTTTGTAATATTAAGCCTAAAATGTGTTTTATTGTTACTACTGATAAGGATTGCATGATTTCCGACTAAGATTAAAGTGCATTAAGTACAAAATTAGCAGACTTTAAGTATATAGTTTAGTATACCAAAAGTAAAATTGCAGGGTATTTTTATTAAGTACATAAAAATGCAAATGTATTTTTAGTATACTTAGCATTAAATAAATGTATTTCAAAAATGTTTAGTATATTTGTTTTTCACTAGGGTTAGAGGTTGCTTTTATCCAAAGTTACTTACAGATGAGGTAATGATGTAATGACTTGCAATTTTTTGATAATCAAAATAACATATTTATACATAAATAACATATATAAACATTTTTCTAGTTAAAACTGTTTATTCATGCCTTCAAATGGCTTGAATGAAACTCTACATGCTTTCCTCATTTAGTATAGGTGAATAAATATGAATATGCAAATTAGTCCCTGCCTGTAGTCACATCAGCTCAGACCTGCTTGAACTGCTTGACACTGCTTTGAACCAGAACTAAACTCTTTAAAGATCACAGAGGGCCTTTAAAGAATCTTGTACATGCAAATACTGAATTGAATGTTTGTTAAATGAGCCAGATATTTTTGTGATTGATTCAGATCAATGAAATGGTGTATCTAATCAAATTAAAATCGTTCCGAATGAGCAAAAAACACTTTATGAATCAAATTGAAACCCACCTCACAGAGAAACCACCCTGCTTTTAGCTAATGTGATCTGATAATAGTATTTTCTTTTTACGAGAATCAAGTTAACATCTTGGCTTGATTGTATTGCCTTACACGCAGCATTTTTTCTTCTAGTGTGGACAAACACAGTCCTTGTAAAACACTATGCAGTGAGTGCCTGATGCCAGATATCTGAGTCGTGCAACTCAGACAGGCTGTGTTTTACGTAACTGAGGATTTGAGAAGCACATGCTTTACTTCAGGGTATAGCATGTTGTTTTGTGTGCTTTGTAGGTGAAATGTATCTGTGTGCTGTAGAAGACAACATCTGGGATGTGGGATTGTGGGCTGTAGCTGATGTAAGCTTGGCTCTGTTCCTTTGTTTCCTCCTGCTCTCTGCAGCCTGAGGTTATACAGACTGTATTAAAATTTACACGCTTGTTTTATTGCTACACGCAGGATGGTAAACAGTAAACAAGTCCCAACAAAAGAAATTAAATCTGCCAGTCTCTTTCTAATTTTCTTTCTTCCCTCATTTTCGTTCTCCATGCCTGTCTTATCTCTGCCTTTCTGCCACAATAATATTCTTTTTCTACCCGGCATCACCTCCCGTCTATCTGCAGATGTCTCCATGCTCTTTACTTTCCCTCCCTCTATTGCTCTGTTCCCCTTTAATCTCGTTCTCTCTCTCTCTTTCTCTCAGACTCTGGATGATCTAGAGCAGAGGGTGAAGGAGGCAGGTATTGAGATCAGCGTGAGGCAAAGTTTCCTCACGGACCCTGCTGTGGCCGTCAAGAACCTCAAGGTGCTTTCACTTTCACTCATTTCATTTATGACCTCGCTGCCACAGTGATGTACAGGTGTTGCTGTCAGTGCTGCGTTAGAGAAATCAGATCAGCACCGTTCTCAACAACATCTCACGATTCTCAGACAGATGCCAAATACAAATGGTGTGTCTGAAAGACACTTCAAATTCAGTAATATCATCAATTTGAGGGCACTTAGACTGCTGGATGAGAACAAACACTGTTGTCTTTTGCTTCATATCTGAATTGAATTTGTTATTTTGTTTGAATTGAATATTGCAGCATTGATAATGTTATTGAACTGAATTGAATCAACATCGAACTGGCCCTACTGTCTTCAGTAGAGCCTCTTATCATTGACATATATATATATATATATATATATATATGTTAATACATGATTAGGTCATATTTCTTAAGCCTGTTTTTACTTCCAGGTGTTTAATTTGTTTTTGTGATTTCTATTATTCTGTAGTATTACAGTGTTATAGTGGTGTTATACCATTTATTTCCCAATAAATATTAACACCTATAAATGTATAATATACCTCCTCAAAAATATTACAAGTTTTTAAATAAATAAGTGATAAATAGATAAACCAAGGAAACTTTACCAAAAAAAACAAAACTATTCTTTAATATTATTTTTAAAGAACAACATAGTATGTCATATAGTGATTTTATTTGTTATTTAAACAACACAACAAATACTAGTGTAACAATATATATATATATATATATATTTTTTTTTTTTTTTTTTTTTTTTGCTTATTTGTACAAGGACAATTCACTGTATTTATTTATTTATTTATTTATTTAACAGTCTTAGGGCCAGTTTTACTAAGCAGGGCAAAAAAGCGCTGATGGGAGGGGAAATTTCTGCGGGTGATTTACTAGCAATGCGCAAATTAAGGAACACAGACACAACATCTCATTTACATATCGACCAACGCAATATACCAAGCGCAGTGCAAATTAGTCGCAAATAAAGAAAAAAGAAACAAAGAAGCCACAGTACATTGAAAAGAACTGTAGGACAAAAAATGAAGGTTTGCTAGATGTTTTAATAGACCTGGTATTGCATGACTCCTAGTTGAGGGTTCCAAGTCATCTTTTATTTCCTGAAGCAAATTAAATATAACATATATAACTATATGTTCAGATAATGTGATCTTCTGGCATTCCAAATAAATTAAAACGTGAGGAAAAACCCTTTCCCTTCTACCACGTGTTCTCTGTTCTCTGTTCTCTGCGGTGCCTCCTTTTTGCAACCACAATTGAGCCATTTCAAGCGCAAAATAGTTTAAGACAAGCTTTTTTATAAAATAATGGTGCAGATGCCAGTAATTTGATGAGCGCAAATGTTAGTAAATGCGTTGTGTGCTTCATTTGAATACTCTCCTCCCATAAATTTTGTGTCTGAAAGGGAAAGTCTTACAAATGCATATTCATAAGGTCAGGCGCAAAAATAACTGTCTCCATGCCTTTTCAGCGCTAATTCGTCACTGCACATCTTTAGTAAAACCTGACAGTACTGTTTAACGACAAAAGATGGTTTGCGCTGGCAAAAAGACGGTTTCATCGGGCGCACACGCCTGGCCCGAAGTTCACTTCTGTGTTTGTTTATCGTCTGACCGATGTGTTTAGGAAACTGTAATGAATATAATGTCACAATACAAAAAGTGATTTTCTTTAAGTAAAACATATTTATTCATGTATTTATTTTGGGTTTTGGTGCCTTGGAGATTCCCTCAAAAACAGACACAAACACCTTTATTGCTATCTCTGGGTCTGTCACGTTAAAGGACATCATTGAAGTCCGGGAGTAAAATACAACCGATCTCATTCTTGAGGAGAATCATTTTAATTGGAACATGGGTCAGATGATCTGTTTCCCCCCAGTCCTCTCGCCTCCCCTATCCTGCTCTCTTCAGTGACGGCTGGGCCCCTGGCTCCCTGTTTAGCAAAGGCCTGCCATGTGTGCCGCCCTAGTTTTGGTGCACAAGATTAATGGAGTACCACCAGAGGAACCATGGTAACCTGGAATATAGCACACCGCTGAGAGGGGAAAGTAGCACTGATTGGACTGCTTGTCCAAACCAAAATTACTGCAGCGTTATGCATAGTAGCACTCTCAAACCTCCCTCCGATGCTAATTCACTGACTTTTGTTGCATTCATTGCTTTGTTCTAATTCTCAATTCTCACTCTGCTCCTACAGCGGCAAGATGCTCGCATCATTGTGGGCCTGTTTTACGAAACGGAAGCCAGGAAAGTGTTTTGTGAGGTCGGTAATCAGCCGTCCAGCTGAGCATTATTAATCTTTGTCAATGTCAAAGGGGAAACATGGTGTTTCTGTTCATTTTTCAATCTTGGCTCAAGTCGTTCCCTCTAACCCAACATGTTTCACACAACCCAACTGCAGGTCTATAAGGAGAAGCTGTATGGGAAAAAGTATGTGTGGTTTCTGATTGGCTGGTATGCTGACAACTGGTTCAAGATCAAAGATCCATCCATCAACTGCACTGTGGAGCAGATGACAGAAGCTGTGGAGGGTCATGTCACTACTGAGATAGTCATGCTCAATCCGGAGACGGTGCGAGGGGCCTCTAACCTGGTGAGTGGGCCTGAATAATCTTTATTTTCTGATTCTTAATTATAAGAATTGCTCAGTTTGTGTCCCGTGGCTAGGCCCAGACCGTGCCACATTTGTGCTGTGGACTTGAATGGTATCTTGAATGTTTTTGTTTTTTTTGCCTGTTGGATGTTAAAATGTGAAAAAAACATTTAGAAGCTTGTTTCTGCCATTGAATAAAAAATAAAAAAGGTAATTGCGACATTTAATCTCACAATTAAATTACTTTATAAAGTTAGAATTGGGAACTCACAATTCTGAGAGAATTCTGAGACAGAATTGCACGTTTATATTATATATTTGCGAATAAAGTTATAGAATTGAACTAGAATTGTGAAATATAAACTAACAGTAGTAAAAAAAATGTCAGAACTGTGAGAAAAATTAAGAAGTCTGAGTTTATATCTCACAGTTCTGACATTTTTTTTACTACTGTTAGTTTATATTTCACAATTCTAGTTCAATTCTATAACTTCATTCGCAAATATATAATATAAACTTGCAATTCTGACTCAGAATTCCGATATAAACTTGCAGTTGCGAGTTATAAAGTCAGAATTGCGAGTTTTGCGAGTTTATGTTATACATTTTTTAATTTTTCTGTCAATTATGACTTTATAAAGTCAGAATTGTGAGTTATTAACTTGCAATTGTAAGAAAATGTCTAAATTGTCAGATACTCAGAATCACGAAAAAAAGGCAGAATTGCATGATATAAACTCGTGATTGTGATAAAAAAAATCAGAATTCTGAGTTTTTATTTTGCAGTTGACTTTTTTCTCAGAAGTGTGCGATATAAACTTGTAAGGAAAAAAGTCAGAATTTGTAGATAAAAAGTACAATAAATAGATAAAAATTTGTAGATAAAAAGTACAATAAATAGATAAAAATTTGTAGATAAAAAAGTGCAGATACCTTTTTTTAATCCTGTGGCAGAACCAGGCTTCCATAGGAACACAAACCATATCTAGAGATCAGAATATTGTAGAAACTTATATCCAAAGACTATAGAAAACCCAAGACTTGTCACTCTTATAGTTTTGAATGGAAAAATACAATGCTCAATATGGCCGCTCTATTGAAGGAAGCCCCGCCCTCTGAATAATAGAGCCAATCGCTAATCGGTAAAGTCATTGCATCACTGCAGCTGCCATTAGAAGTCCCGGTTGTTATAGAAATAGTCAGCGTTCGGAAACATGCGTTTAGGACCACGCATGCGCACTGTCTGGTCTATCCTAAAAAATAGTTTTTTTTAATGCTATTTGAGCAAAAGAAACAACATTTATGAAATGGTTGTTATCAGATTTCATTGGTGATTTCAAATATGAAATTTAATTGTAAGCTTTTGGAGAGTTTGATGTTTCCCCGTTCAAAGAGGTAGGAGCTGCACTTGCATGCCCCAGAGGCGTTTCAAAGATGGCTAACGAGTGACATGACAGGCCTTAAAGGGACTTTGATATATCATAACAGTTGGGTGGGCTTTTTTGATTTGAGATAGTAAGCCACCACCCAGAACACCCTAGCAACCACCTAGCAACTGGATTTTGATAATAAGTTCTTTGTATCAAACCTCATACAAAGACTGCAAATTACCTACACATTCTGAAAATTCCATAGAAACCACATAGCAACAGACTAGCAACGTCTAAGGCCACCTTAGCAACCACAAGACAACACACAAGCAATCACTAAGAAGCTCATAGCAGCTGCATAGCAACACATTAGCAATCACTAAGAACCCCCTATCAGCCACATAGCAGCTGGGAAATGCAAATTACTGCAAATTAGCTTTTACATTTCGAAAATGACATAACACTTTAACAACCACTAAAAACACCTTAGTAACCTTAGCAAAAATCTTTATTAGTTAATATTGTGTTGAATAAGTGTTTCAGCTTTTTCTGTATTTTCTTTAATTTGGCTTTAGTGAATTACTGTATGTTCTGTATCTGTTGGCCATCAGCCACCCTGCTCTCCACACGTCCTCGTCGGTCATTGAAAAACCCATAATGACTGTCCACCAGTGTCCACCAGTGTCCCGTGTGTTCCCATATGCTGCACGCTTTACAATGACATCATCCTCAGATTAACACACCATACACTAGCTTCATTCTGTTTAGATAACTAACTCCGTTTCCCCACTGGGAATGGCTCATGACCTACCGTCATATCTTTAGCTGTGCACGCGCTATTCTCAGATCTGAAAACCCGAAGAGTCCCGTAGGGGTCAGAGCGCTCGGGTCCAACTGCTGTCCCCCTGGGAGAGCTGGATGGACAGGTGTGAGCTCCAGGGGGTGCTGTCTGGACCTCACCCAACTCCGGTGCTCTGTGCTGGGAATTGGCTCGACACATATGTCCCTGCTGTTTTCCTGGATCCGGAGCAATCTGGGCACATATCCAGACACCTATGCTTCACATCTGAAGTAAAAAAAACTGTCATGTTGGACAGGCCAATTTGTGATAAGATGGCCATGCTAAATTGGCTCAACATCACCATAATTTGTTCCCCTCATCCTCGCTTTACCGTCCTTCACTTTGAGGGTGTAATTTTAAGAGAATCGAAATGCTTCTTGATGCGCAGTTTCTATCCGCACACGTTCTCTGCTGTCCATTTGCATCAAGCAATCACCAGATGCCCATCTGCAGCTTGGCTCATTTCCTAAAACGCACCTGTTTGAAGCGAGGAAGGTGCCTCAGCTGTTTCTATAAGGTGTGAAAAATGTCAAGGAAATCGGTTTTTCATATGCCGCTGCGATAAGAGCGCGCCAACTCTATTTCTTTTCCCAGTACCCCCTTAATGACATGGAACATCTTCAGAGTGTGTGAAAGCGGGAGTTTATTTTTGGCGCTTCAGGTCCTAGTGTGTGTGGATGAAGATTTCACACTCAGGAGAAAAATACCTCCGTCTATATGATGCACTCCCACGGTGATGAACTGTACTGTAACTTACCTTGACCCCTGTCTCACTTTCTCGCCGTCAGAAGTCTGGCGCTTTTTTCAGTTAGGTGCTTTTGTAGCGACAGTGAAGTCATGCTTAAAATCCATCATGCATAAGCTCTTGTTAGCGCACTGAGTTTATCCCGTGTGCGTATGCTTTCATATGCATGCCAGATGATACCGTACGCCCTCTGTTTTGATCCAGACCTCGCAGGAGTTCCTAGCACAGCTGATGTCCAAACTGGGTGGGAAGAATCCAGAGGAAACCGGAGGGTTTCAGGAAGCTCCTCTGGCGTATGATGCGGTTTGGGCTCTGGCTCTGGCTCTCAATAAGACAGTGGGGCCTTTGAAGGCAAAAGGACGGAGATTGGAAGATTTTAATTACAATAACAAGGACATTACTGCAGAGATCTACCGAGCCCTCAACACCAGCTCATTTGAGGGGGTTTCGGTGAGTGACAGCTTTGGCTACATAAATAAAGGTTCAGTAGTCAATACCAATACGTTTAAATCATACTCAGTGATACACAATTGTGATACCACAGTAAAACTAATATGCTTACTGATGTTGTTATTGTAAATTAAATCTAAAACAAAAACATTTTAGTTAATTTAAATAAAGCTGAAATAAAATAAAATTAATATTAGATGAAAAACTTTAAAGCTGCAGTGCGTAAGTTTTGCCTCTTTGTCGCCATCTCTGTTTGAAAACCTGGAATTGCAGTTACTTGTGGAATTATCTCGCTTGCGTGGGATGTGCTCCGGCACGGCTCCAGCGCGGATGAATCTAATGTTTTGAGGTGAATGTGTGGCAGTCAGTTACCGCACCGGTGAGGATATTCACTGTACTTTAGAATCACAGATTCTAGCCTATGTCTTGGAATATATGACCCAAATAAGAATTTTCACCGTATATTGCCATCTGAACAAGTAACAAGTCTGCCACGTTTGTTCTGACCAACTGAGGAAAAAAGCATTACAATAAATCGTGCTACCAATGGTAATTAAATGTAGCGATCGGTTAGCTCATATCACATCAAACGTGCAAAGTATTGTATTGCTATACTTTATTCTCAAATTATTAATGATAACAACATCAGCATTGCGTGACTATGGGTATAGTGTGTATTAATGTGTAGATTTTAATTTCTGTAGTCTAATATCTAATTGTCATGCCATTCAAGTTTCATATTAAGAAATTCTTTTAACCCAAAAAGCAAATTATGCTCTCTTCGAACTGGTTCTCTTTAAAATACAAATCTTGTGTAATCCCAGGCTATCTGTGATCAGCACATTTAAAACTGGACTATAATTTCATTTCATTCACATGTGTTTCATAAACACATAATCCTTTCTGGATTACAATCCGCCATCAAAATGATACATTTAATTATTCTAGCTGCTGTGAGAACAGGCTAAACGATCCGTCACCTGCAGGATCCTCACATGTGATAGCCTACTAGCTGGGACAACTTCTTTATGTTTACAGACGTGACGTAATGACGCAGTGCCTTGCTTGAATTTCCCGTGAAAACCTACCCGTACCACTCAAATTATAATTATTATAATTATTATATTATTATAAGCTAACCGTTGTGAATCGGGGTAAAGTAAGGCGATAGTTTTGAACACTGGCTGGTTATGTACTTGCTCAAATATTTATTTTGGATCATTTTTAACCAAAAAAAAGTTATGGACTGCAGCTTTAAAATTTCAAAGAAATTTTTAAATATTACAAATGTTATCTTCGCAACCAACTTAAATAAGAAGTTTGTGTAGTAAAATTACTAAAACTGAAATAAAATAAATTAAAAAGATAAATAGAAATATTGTAAAAAAATAAAATAATAAAATAGAAATATTACAAAAATAAAAAACAAGAAATATGACATAACAAAATTACTTTAACTTAACTCAATGAAGCCTACTGTATTATATTAAATACCTAAACCTCTAAATTATCGACATGATTAAAACTTTGCTGAAATACTTGTTGCACTCATCTTCTTACTGTGCATGTGTGGGCATCTTTACTGATTTTAATAAAGTAATATTGTTATAATAATGTAATAGTAAGTAATAATGTAATATAGTAATAAATGAACACTTCTTAGACAGAAGCAACTTAGGTTTACATCATTTTTAGAAACATCATGTTAAAATTTGAGTATCAAATATCAGGTTTATTTGTTTATCTCCCAGTCATGATTGTATTTTGATACTATGATATTAAATGTTTTGCCCCCACAATAAAAACAATAGATAATAACTAAACTAAACATTTAAATATTATCTTACTAAGTCATATTATTGGGAGATATCAAGTGACAACTGATATTTATATGTATTTTATGTAAGTAGTCTGTTACACTGTTATAAAGATCTCACTGACATTACATTACAAGCTATCAGAATTTCATCTTACATTTTAGCCATATTAATATTAGCAACTGCACCAAATTGCATATATTTGCTCAGTTTGGGCCAATAAACTGAGGTGTTTTTCTTGAGTATGAGCTCCATATTCTCGCTATATCATACTGTATAAATAAAAGCCTAATGTATCAAATCTAATGCTCAACAAGAACACATATCCAAGTATTTTTTTATATTTGTTCTAAACTGTCTCATTTTAATATATATATATGAAAATATATTTTAAAAAATTAATTCAAAATATTGATAAATACCACAATAGCATATAAATAATACTATACTAAAATTTAAGAGAGCGATAGACACAGCAGTATAAAAATGTTTCTGTTCTCTCTCAGGGTCATGTGGTGTTTGACGCCCAGGGTTCCAGAATGGCATGGACCCTCATCGAACAGCTGCAAGGTGAGCAAAACAAAAGTAATTTTATGATTTATTTCCCCCTGAAAACTGTAAGGTACAGATATAATAAACTGTAAATGAGAGTGAGTGTGGACAGCAGGTGTAGGCTGTATGCATGGTTGCTTCTGCTCAATTCTAAAATGATGAACGACTCTGCGATCAGTGTTCTCGCTCCATTTGGAGAGTAGCACAGGTGTCAGGTAAAACACTGTTTTTCCTGGGTTCAGAAGCTCCAGAGCTGTAATCATTTTGCCAAAGCCAGAGCAATGACTCTTGAATTGTTTTTTTAGCTCGGTATCTTTTTTTTCACAGCTCTCATGCACTCTCAAAAAAATGATTGAAGAGAAAAAAATTACATGTGCATGAAAACTTAATACAATTCACTGAATATTTTAGTAGACATGGTGGTTCAGTAGAAGCCACTCTCGTATCCATACTAAATTAGAATTCTTTTTAAACCCATCCATTGTCCATTTTTCTTTTTAAGATCCATCATTTTGGGACATAGTTTACATATGGATATCAATGCGTAATGTTGCACTTAGTATATTTTTCTTTTCTTTTCTCGTTGGCCAATATAACATCGGTTTTGGACTTTATACAGACACCAGATGCAGTGCTACACAAAAGAAAGAGGTTTCTGATGCCATCACAGGAAGGTTTATTTGTCACCTTCAAAAGAGTCAAATGATGGGGTAAACTGAGATATAGTGAATAGTATTCAGTTGTTAATGTTATCTTAACATGGCACAACTCTAAAACTGTTTTTAGGTCACTTATATGACTGGAGTCTTCATCTTGTAGGAGCCTGTAACATTTTGATCATATTTTTCAAAAGAGCCATGGATTTCTTTGGGTCTAAAACTTTTTAAAGTAGAGAAATGCACACTTAGCTCACCCTGAACAAAAGTTAGAATTCAAAACAGAGTAAAAAGAAGTGAGATGCTGTAGTCTTCTGTGGTAGTCTTCTACCTGCTTCATTGTACTTATGGCAGAAGTCGCTGCTTGTAGGTGTTTTAAGTGTATCTGTGCCCTATATTAGCACATCTTTGCTTTAAATTCCATGCAGAACTCTTGACTGTGTGCTTTTCTGCATGTACAGTCTGTTTGAAGTCCCCCTACACCACTTCTATGAGGTTGAGATCTTGTATTTCAATCGATAGCCCAGCATTTCGTCTTTTTTGAGACTATTTTTGTGGTTTTGCTTGAGGGTTTTGAGTCATTTTATTGCAAGGTCTGCTTTGTACATGTCTACATTTCAGCTTTAGCTTTTTGACAGACTGTCTCACGTGGTTTAGTCCTCTGTTACAATGTGGGATTCATGGTTTACCCTATGATGCCAAGCTGACAGGGCCTGAGGCAGAAAGTAACCCCAAACCAATAAAGCATCCACCAGCACGCTTTACAGTTGCTGCGAGGGTCTTTTTATCAAAGCGGTCAAATCACTTTTTGGTCTCCACATGTCTGGCATTGTGACCAATCAGCTCAACCTTTGTCTCATCTGTCTAGAACATATTGTTCCATTAGTTCCGATTCGTATGGAAGCAGAATAATGACAATAGTTTTTGAAACATAAAGCATGCTGAATGATGCATGATGATGAAAAAAAAATGCATTGCAATTAACAGTGCTTGCATTTGAATGCCTTGTATTTCCAGGGCTTGCATTTTTAGGTCCTGAAATTTAACACAGTTGTTTATTTAAGCTGTGAATATTTCAATTCAAAATATTTCACACACATTTTCATAATTAAAAATTTGATCATTCATATTCACCTTCCAGAATTCACTTCCAAAATATTCAGTCTGTTTAAAAATACGATGTATAATATTCGACAGGCAAATTTCGGTCAATTTATTTCACTTTCCAAATTCGCTGCCACAAATTCAGTGGTTAAAATTCGGCAGAAAATTCAGAAAAACACATGCGGGAACCACAGGAATAGCAGTAGAGCACCGATGCATGATCTCCAGCTGATGTCAGCCGCTCACCAGCAGGTGGCGCACGCGGCTGTTGATGAAGGCCATATGTGCATTCATTTACAAAAACTGATTTGCAGAAATGGAGCAAGCGCTAAGTAGAAGTTTTGATTATGGGGGCCAGTATAAACATGTGGAAACGCTGATTGTGTGTATATTTAATTCAACATCTTCGCTGTTTCTCATAGCCTACATGTAAGCAGCTTTATCTACCACAAAGGAGATTATAATGCTCTTTTACCCAATGCTGAAGTACAGAACTAACATTACATCTGAGGAAGACATGTTGCTTTCGGTTGTTTAGTTTCTGTAACTTTGTATCATGGCTTGAGTGACGCTGTGCTGTAATACTGGGGTTCCCCTCATACGTCACACTCCAGGATTCCCCAACGACGCGTAACGCACTTCAGTGAACTAATACAGTGATATAAGCCCTCAGATCTCAGAATACACTTTATTGAAGTTTATGCGAACTATATACAGACATGCAAATGAGGTCAGAAGAACGCAACATTCTGCATTTTCGTTGCTTTCCCTTCACTGATCTAGAGTCGACAGTCCTACAAAGATATCAATACCACGATTAGTTTTAACAGTAAGCAACCACTTTATATATTGTTGCTGCAAATGTAAACCAGAGAAAGCATTGACGTGCTATCGCACCCAAGGGGCCGTCTGACAATTCCACCGACTGGGTTAAACCGTCCAATATATTTAAATTAAAATTACTTTTAACATTTAAAATAACACACTGTCAAATTGTAAAGCTTGTATTGCTCATAGTGATTTACTACAGATGAGATTTTGACAATACCTCCCTTTTTATATATGTACAATTATTTACTTATAAAAGATCCCTGGAAAGGGTTTTTTTCATGTTCCAACGGTTGTAGTACGTTGCTAGATACAAAACTGACTTACTACAGGTTAGATTTTGCCAATATCTCCCTTACTGTATGTACAATTCACCATTGACCTATCGGTAAGCCCCGCCCCCCTTAGTTACTGTTGCTCCCTCAGACAAACAAACGGAGTTGCTCACTTCTTACAATGACAGCTACAGTGTGAAAACCATGTCCCACGATGTTTTTGCACAATTTTGGACACAAAAGGCCATCAAATGGGATTTAAATATTCAGTGGAGGGATTTATAAAATATTTAAAAATAAATACAGTGGGTAACTCGAAGGAGGGTTTACGTTAGCTAGTTTTAGCCAGAGATACCTTGCTAAAGCACAAGATAACATTAACGTTCTGCTTGAGCAGATGAAAATTGTAACTTAATGAGTATATGACAACCAGAAAATGAACGTTTTTGTCTTCATTTATTAAAAAAAAAAAAAAAAAAAAAAAAAACTTTGTGAATTACAGTAATTTCTTAAGAATAATTATATACTGTATGTACAGTGAGGAAGATGTTGGCAACATTTCAACTGTAGTAAGTCAGTCTGGTCACTAGTAACATTTTGGTGAATTACTGTAATTTTTTTTCTTAAAAATATTTGTGTAGTGTACATACTTAGGGAAATTATTGTCTAAGGCGAGTTATTGGCAAGTCAGTCTGAGTAAATTATTAATTTACTGTAAACATTAATTTGAATAAATTATTGGAATTTAATAAATTATTACTTCGTTTTGTTCTGTGAGATAAATTTGCAGACGGTCCCTAAAGCAGCCCTATGGAATATCAAACCTAAAACTATAGCGCTTGGTTTTCTATGGGAGAAAAAATGGTTTGGTGAAACTTGTTGGTTGTGGGCTCATATTCTGGGCTCATCTGCTTAAATTTTCATAATATACAGTAATATATTTCATTAATTAGATGATTAATTTAATCATTTATTATCACTGAGGCAACAAACCACGTTAAGTGTTTTCTTTATGGGAAATGTTTAAGGTGCGCATTCCTTAACTTGCTTTCATATCCTCATCTGTTTGCATCATCAGTAAGATCTGAGTTTGGTCTTTTAATAGACTTGTTGGAGATGAGCAAAATCTGTGCAGAACCGATCACAGCAAGATGCATGCCTGATTTCCTGATGCCAATCTGATTTCATGTGATTGTGTATTTAAATTATGCTTGAATATTCCCAAACACTATGACTGTGCATCTTTGTGTGAGATATGTGATTTTTGTCATATTTCTATAAAAATCTAAAATACATGTTTATATTAAAGTAGAAATGGATGATAAATATCCCTTTCGTATTAAATAGCAAGCACTTTGGGTGTCTTGTTCATCATATTTATATTTATACAAAAGCAACAGAACTGAAATTACATCACATTTATTAGCAGCACAGCACATGAGTGAGAATAACGCGATATCCACCTTTGATCTCGTAGGTATCTGTTCCACTTTGAGAGGGCAGAACTGTCTGTCTTGACTGTGTTTATTTCACTCCTCCCCTCACTGCAGCCGCCTACTTTTCAGGGGAGGCGCATCTCAAACAAGCCTAATAGCTGTTATTGTGTTAGTGCACTACTTAGCCGCGAAATGTGTTTTCTTTAACCGATTTCTGAGGGAAACAACGTGAAACCTTGCGCGTTCGTTCATATTCTACATCTGCTTAACTATCGATATAGTTTGCATAATCTTCAATAAACTGTATTCTGAGATCTGAGGTCTTATATCACTGTATTAGTTCACTGAGGCCTGCTGGTGAGCGACTGACATCAGCTGGAGATCATGCATCGGTGCTCTACTGCTATTCCTGTGGTTCCCGGATGTGCAACGCCGAATTTTAACCACTGAATTTGTGGCAGTGAATTTGGAAAGTGAAATAAAGTGACCGAAATTTGCCTGTCGAATATTATACATCATATTTTTAAACAGATTGAATATTTTGGAAGTGAGTTCTGGAAGGTGAATATGAATTGTTGAATTTTTAATTATGAAAATGTGTGTGAAATATTTTGAATTGAAATACTCACAGCTTAAATAAACAACTGTGTTAAATTTCAGGACCTAAAAATGCAAGTCCTGGAAATACAAGGCATTCAAATGCAAGCACTGTTAATTGCAATGCATCTTTTTCTCGATTTGTGGAATTCAGCATGCTTTATGTTTCAAAAACTATTGTCATTATTCTGCTTCCATAGATTCATAACTGTTTGTAAACCTGTATTAAAAAGTTAAAAACAAAAATTGCTTACCTGCATAAGTAATCGGGACCTTTTCTATGATATTAAAATTGAGTTCCTGAGGAAACTGCCTCAGGCTTCCAAGGCAACTTAAAAAATTGATTTCAGTTTCTTTATATGTTTTTAATAAAGTTAGATTGTTTTAATATATTAATTATATTATTAATAATAAATGTTAATAATAATATAACTCATTTTAAGTCATCCTGCAGCCCCCTTTTTGCTGAAGGCTGCCACAAGAAAATATTTCATCTAAACAAATTTGTACTTCTAAGTTGAAATTGCGTCATGTTGAAACATTGGGAATTTATAAATAATTCTGTACTCCTTACGATGCCATTTTTATTCTTTCCACCAACCACCAAGCCTCATGCACAGATATGGGATATCAAAGAAGGAATACATATATTCTGCCTTCAAAAGCCAACCAGATGAAAGCATCTTAGTGGATGGGATGTTATGCAAAAATTGGATTCAGGCGTGCATGGCTGCCTTCTTGCCTCTGTGTAGGCAGCATTTTTTAGGCTGCGATTTACCGCATTCCTGTGTGTGCAGGTCTGATGGTGAGGTTAAAAGAAGTTAATTAATTAATACATTTCAACATATGATTTTTATACTGAAACATGAGCACTAAAAGTGGTAACACTTTATTTTAAGTAACAATTCTCACTATTAACTAGTTGCTTATTAGCATGCATATTACTAGCATATTGGCTGTTTATTAGTACTTATAAATCACATATTAATGCCTTATTCTGCATTACCATATTTTATATCCCTAAACCCGACTCAATACCTAAACTTAACAACTACCTTGTTAACTATTTAAGGATTAGTTCATTTCCAGATTAAAAATTTCCTGATAATTTATTTACCCCCATGTCATCCAAGATGTTCATCTTTCTTCAGTCGAAAAGAAATTAAGGTTTTTGAGGAAAACATTCCAGGATTTTTCTCCATATAGTGGACTTTAACGTAGACCAACAGGTTGAATGTCCAAATTTCAGTTTCAATGCAGCTTCAATGAGATTACTTACTAGCAGCATAATCGTCTATTTTCTAAAACAAATTAACAATTTATATAGGTAAGACAAAAAAAGCCCAGGGTGCTCAGGGAGTTCAATGAGATATTTGAAGGTGCTCTTTGGGGTCGGAAATTCAAATGAATATCAAAAACAGGAAATCCAAGGCACTCTTCTTCAAAATTATTAAAAAGTCTTTATTATACTGACTATTTCATGATAGAAAATTCAAATACATGGGAAGAAGCCACCCACACGTAGCGGCGCAAAACGCCTTCTTCAGGGTGCAATTTATATACTTTAACCACAAATGCTCATCTTGCACTAGCTCGACCTCACACATTGCATAGTCACATTGGAAAGGTAACATGTGACATAGGTGGAAGTACCAACCCAGTGTTTACAGAGGAAACATGCAAAGAAGGTCAAATGCCCTTTACAAAAAAAAGAAATAAACCTGTTGGCTCCCATTGAAGTCCACTATATGGAGAAAAATCCTGGAATTTTTTTTTCAACTGATGAAAGAAAGACATGAACATCTTGGATGACATGGGGGTGAGTTATCAGGAAATTTTATTCTTGAAGTGAACTACTTTAATAAGCACCAATATTAGGAGTTTATTGAGGGAAAACTCATAGTTAATAGTGAATATGTGTTGCCTATTCTAAAGTGTTACCCTAGAAGCATTAAATGACATCATGGTGACTGTATGAAACCAGTTTCCTTAGGACGTGCGCTCATGCATGTAACTGGGCAGCAGCACAGCTGACTTTGAGCATATAAAGTCTATATAAAGTCCCAGCGTTCGCAGTGCATGACGGAGCAAAACCTGCACCAGGTTCAAATATCTCTCCATAAACCTCTGATAGAGTTGTGTCAATGTATAAATGTGGATGCTAGTGTAAAAGATTGATGGTATTAAAGGTTCACAGGAGCACAGTGACCTCCATTATTGCTCAATGAAAGGTTCTGAAGCTGCTACAACTCTTCATGAATATGGTAGCTTGGCCAGATTGGGCTTTTGGCCTAGTTTGGCAAAGGTTAACAAGAATCCATGGCCTCGTCACATGATGTTTAGAGCTTTTTTGAAGATGTCAGTGTTGTGGCATTGAAAGTCTAACAAGGTAAGCATTGTAAGAATGACCGGTCAATTTCAAAACCATCTTTTGGAAAGAAACGTTTATACAACCAGCATCTGGAATACCAATGGAAGCCACATATTCCATGCAGGCTTATTTCCAGACTTAAGTATTCCATTTGAACTTCCAGACATGGTGACAGGGGCATCTCTCCCTTCATTTGCTTGTTAACCTCCTCGAGTGACGAGTGCATTGTGACTGCAACCTCAGCTGTCGCACGCAGATTGGATCCTTTTCTCTCTCCTGTCATTTGTTTTCGGTCTTTGTATTGGCGTCGTTTCAGATGCTGTCTTTTTGATCAGTGTGCCTGTGTACCCCTGTTCAATCTGTCACATCTCTTTGTGTCTCTGCTGTGCCTAGATCCTACGTCAATCCCTTTTTGTTTGACACAATAAAAAATAGAACTAGATTTTAACATTTTCTGATGAAAATATGAATAGTTGCCCCTCCAGAACTCACTGCCACTCTGCTACAGTGTTACAGTAGAGTCATTACTGTGCGACTGCTAAGGTTTTTTGTGTGGTTTCTAGGTGGTTTCTTCCTGGACCACCATAATGTGAGTTGTCAAACCTACCATCAAAAGTCACCTTCACAATGCTGGGGTGATGTGGGTGGTTGTCAGGGTGTTATGTTGTTGCTAGGTGTTTGTTAGAGCATTGATGTGTTGTTGTAAACTAGTCCAAGTCAAAAGAGTCCACCAAAATTGTGAGAGATGCTTGCCCATGCAAAAATTACTTCCAGAGTGCTAAGTTAATGTAGGAAGTTTCCAGGGTGTTGTTGTGCTGTTGCTAGGGCATTGCTAGGTGGTTGCTAGGGCATCGTTAAGTGTTATTTTCTGTTCAATTTTTTTTTTAAAAAGCCCACCATAAAGTAAGTTGAGCTTGCCCATCAAAATGTTAGTGATTGTAATTGATGCTTGTTCGTGCAAAAGTCACCTCCATAATACTACGGTAATGTGGGTGGTTGCCAGGGTGTTGTTACACTGTTGCTAAGGTGTTTCTTGGTTCTAGGTGATTTCTAGGGCATTGATAGTTTTTTTTGTTTACTGGTCCAAGTCAAAGGAGTCCACCAAAATTGTGAGTGATGCCTGACCATTCCCCATGCCCCACCGTGCTAGGTTAATGTAGGACGTTACCAGGGTGTTGTTGTGCTGTTGCTAGAGGAATTGCTAGGTGGTTTCTAGGGCATCGTTAAGTGTTATTTTCTGTCCCAAGTTTAAAAAATCCTGCATAATATAAGAGGTGTCTTTCCTTTCCCTCAAAAGTCAACTTAATAATGCTAGGGTAAAGTGGGTGTTTGTCAGGGCACAGTTATGCTGTCATTAAAGTGATGCTAGGTGGTTACTAGGGCATTGCTAGATAGCCTAGTTGTTAACTGTCCCAAATTAAAAAAATCAAACCATAATCTCTGTGATGCTTACTTATGCAAAATTTACCTCCACGGTGCTAGGTTCATGTAAATAGTTGCCAGGGAGTTGTTGTGCTGTTGCTAAGGTGTTGTTAGGTGGTTTTCTGTTGCAGATTTCTTCAGTGTTGCTGAGTTTCCAGGGGGTAGTTACCAGTGTGATGTTGCTAATGTAAGTTGCTAGGTGATTGCTAGGCTTGGTTAGGTGGTTAGTTAATGTCTGAATCAAAAAGCCCACCAAAAATGTGAGTAATGCTTGTCCATGCAAAGGTTTCTTCAGCGATGCTAGGTTGGCATAGGAAGTTTCCAGGATGTTGTTGTGCTGTTGCTAAGGTGTTACTGGGTGTTGCTAATTGGTTATTTAGTGTCTCAAATTTTAAAAATGTAACCAAAATGTGAATAAAGCTTGCTCATGCAGAATTCACCTCCACAATGCTAATATAGCTGGTAGGGCTGGGCAAAAAAATAAATTTTTCAATTAATCGTTTTTTTTTAAAATGATGTCGATTCGATTCTCAAAAGCAGCGAATCGATCTTTTAGAATATTTATTTCAGCAAACATTTAACAAGATCTGATTAACGTGAATCTTATTATTAGTCTTCTCCACTAGATGTCACCCTCTTATTTACCTTGTGCAATGTTACAACGGAAACATTTTCATTTATTCAGTGCTTATCATGGCAGTGATACTGTTGACAAGAACCAAGAACAAAGCAATGTGTGTGATTTGCAATGCTCAGGTGAAATGCTATAGTAATACTACAAATCTGCGGAAGCATTTGACATCACGCATAAGGCACCATGATTTCCCCAGTTTTGTTTAATACACACATACTAAAGCGCGGACGATGCTCGCAGTGTTTTCAGCTTCTGGAGTCTCACTATATGAAGATATGAAAACATATCATCTCCAGCTGCTCCGAGAGTTACTTTATTAGCATTTTACTGTTTAATTTGAGAAAAATACCATCATATCACATTCACAGCAGCTGCAAGTTCTTCACGGCAACCCGTCCAAAGAAAAGTTTGGTTTAACGTGAAGAAACAGTGACAGAAATATATTACTATTGTGCAGTCTTAAGACTCAATGTAACAACAATACTACTACTACTACTACCGCTACTACTAATAATAATAAATATTAATAAGACTTTATTTTTAAAGTAATAATCACTTTTGTTTTCTTTTTAATTTTAAACCTCTGTTGTGCAGCACTTTGTTTGCCAAAAAAAAAGGTTTAATTTTCATTTGATTAGGATAAATTAAATTAAAAGGGTCATATAATACGATTTCATCTTTTTCACTTCTGTTAGTGTGTAATGTAGCTGTGTGAGCATAAACAACATAAGCAAAGTTACGAAGCTCAAAGTTCAATGCAAAGGGAGAAATTGTCTTTTACAGAATTAGCATAGCATCGCCTACAGCAAACGGCTGGTAAGGGACTACAACAAAATACTTCCGGGTTACTGACATCATAAACCTACATAAACCCCGCCCCCGGGAACATGCAACGAAGTGGGCGAGGCCATGCTGCGCTGCTTTAGAGAAGAGGAATAAAACTAGGGGTGCATGTAAAAATCTATTCATACACTGTATGAAGAGACAGTACTGTCTCTTTCTCTTTCTCTCTCTCTCTCTCTCTCTCTCTCTCTCTCTGTCATTCAGATCAGCTCAGCTTTTCACATAGCTATGACAAGTGTTAAACATGGATGCACGTGCGGTTGCCTTCCTGTATTAAAGCTTTAATCATGATAAAACCGTACATTAAAAGCTAACATATGCAGTAGCATAATAACAGCGTATCTAAAAGTATGAGACAACAAACAAAAAACATAGGCTTACCATTAATAGCCGTGCTTGCACAGGTTCTGCGCGATCCTCTTCACTAATATCCTCATTAGCCCCTTCTCCACCACAGTAACTTTACCCAGGAACTAGGGTGTGTTTCCACCACAGGAACCAGGATCTAAATAAAGTTCAAATTTGCCCCTCAGAAAGTCCCTGCTCGCGAGGTAGTACTTTTTCAAAGGTCTGGAACTTTCGAGGGCGGGACTTGGCCGCTGAGCATGCTGATTGGTTGAGTTCACGCAGCACTGTATTTCAGCCACCATATTCGCATAATTATTTTAAATATTACTATTATTGTGACATGAAATGTAGTTTTAAAAGTATTTCAGGTGAGAATGTAGTTGTTTAAATCTCAAATCTGCGGTTTATTTATATAGACAGCGCCTATTTGAAAATGTGCCGATCGCCGGGCGCTCAGTGCTCATGTATCCCGAAGAGAGGAGCATAACCTCGGCTAGTCCTTCTGACATTTGACGCTGGCTCTGATGTCTCTGTAGTGATATAATTCGCTGGTATAGTGATATAATTTGCTTTGGGTAAATCTAACAGGTAATCTCTGGTCTTTATTCTATTATTCTATTAATATGTTAAAATGAAAATGAAAAGAGGCAGTGGTGTTTGATATCATATTTCATCCTATTGTAAATACAGTGAGGAAAATTGCAGTAGCCGATCGAGCTGACTGATGTTATCAAGTACGCTGCTCTTTGCAGAATTACCGGACTTGTGTCGTCCTGTCCGCGGGAGTTTACGCTCCCGAGTCAAACTCGCGAAGTCAGAACTACCGCAAGTCTGAAATTTGCGTACTTGGTATTGAGAAACGCGTGCAGACCTACGTCACCAGACTATTTGCCTAATCTTCTCGGTACTTTAGACCGTGATGGAAACAGGTCTGGGGTACAAAAAGAAAACCGGCTATTGTTTACAATACAACCAGAGCACATGCCGCTGAGATGAGGGGCGGGACGTTTAGACGCGCTCTAGAGGCAGTTTAGCCAATCACAACACATTCGGCCAACTAACCCATCAGAGCCCACAGAAACAGGAAATCAACTGGCCGTTTTTATGCTAGCTGAAAAGCAGTGTACAATTACAGGGAAAATATGTGAAAAATAATGCGATTTTTAAAAAACAAAGCATGAACACATGTTGCTGTGCACCCCATAAACACAATCAAGCCTTCGAAAAAAAAATCCATTAGACCACCCTTTTAATGTTTCATGCTTTCATTTGATTACCAGAAAAATTAAGTAAAACGTTTTATAGGGCACTATTATTGTTTTAAAAAATAGGACTGTAGAAAAAAAAATATAAGGTTTAAAATACAGGTGTGGTTTTTAATTTCTTTTTATTAATTCACCACTTTTAAACTGATGTTTACTGTTTATTTTTTTTAGAAATATCAATAGCATTTGTATTAAAACTATATTGACTGAATGTAGTCAAAAAAATCGAGAATCGAATCAAATCGAGAACTTGCGAATTGGAATCGAATCGAATCAGGACATCTGAATCGATACCCTGCCCTAGTGGCTGGTTGCCAGGGTGTTGTTGTGCTGTTGCTAATTTGTTCCTGTGTTGTTGCTTTAGTTTACTAGATGTTCAAACTATGATGAGCAGAAATAATAGTGATGTTCGCCTAAGAGAGCACCAATTGAAAAAGTGATTTTATTGGGCTTATTAGCATTGTGAATGTTGAGTACGTTGCTGGATGACATTAGTTTTAGAAAGATCTATAGCCAGAGACCAAAGCGAGCTGAGCGGATACAATCTAAATGCTGGAAATTACAGTCTTTTAGGTGTTTCTTCTCTACAGCGCTTCCGGAGCCTTTCTTTCTTCCTCTATCTCTTTTGCCTCTTTTTCAAGTCTCCCAGGGGGAAGCCCAAGCTGACTGGAGTAATTATGCTTAATGATCACCTGATAATTATAATGGTTCTCACTTAAGCTAATTTCTCGTTGTGTTTGGGGGTGGAGGCCCTCAGAGCCCTGCACAGATCTCTGATGCCCGCAAGTGTGTGTTTGAGAAAGAGAGTGCACGAAAGAAAACAGAGAATTGGAGCAGGAGTGAGAAAACGTAACAGAAGATAAATTCCTCTGTCTTAAGATCCTCGCTCGAGCACTGCTGATATGGTGGTACGCAATTACAGCGCTCTCTGTATAGCTGATTTTAAGGGAGAGCGACCCTATTGTGCATTCTCATCAAAAGCTCTGCTGATATGCCTGCTGGAGTATAAGGATTGATGATAGATCTGTTTTCAGTCTGTTTGTCTAATCCAAGTGTTGTTTGGTCTCTAAAGGCTGCCCTAAATCTGATCCAGCCTCACCGTATTGATTTACAGCAATGTGTAGACATTTCTCTTTTCTTTGTTCTTCCCTTAAAACTCTCCTTTTACCTGTTTTCCACTTCCCTGCATCTATGAAAGTCAATGTGAAATCAAAATTTACCATTTACTTTTGTAAAACATATTCCTGGTCTTTTTGTGAATGATTTAAAATATATAACCTTTTCCACATCTGAATGATTTTCTTTTTTTGTTTGTTTTAGTTCACCGAAGCAGTGCAGACCAGTTAATGTTAACCAACAGCCAAAGAATTTAGTCATCATTTTAGGCTATTGGCAACCTAGCTTTTATAAAACCTTGCCGATTTAATGCTCATTACTTTGAATGTTAGAAAAAGTTACAGCAATAATAGTCCATGATCTTGACTATAGATCTACAGATCTTGACCCTCAGCCTCTTCAAAAGTGGGTGGAATTGGGAATCAAGAACTGATTCTTTTTCAGATTTTTTTTTAACAAAAAAAAGAAGAAGAAAAAAGAATGAGTTTTGTAACTTTTGTTGAATTTCCACTTTATAAAAATAATAAAAGTGAAGCAATAAAGACAATGAATTAACAGCTTTCTATTGAGTTGCATGCAACGACAAACATTCAGCACAATCAGTGTAGTCTGATTCACAAACAAATGATTCTTGACTTTAAGGAGTCAGTCAAAAATACTCAGAAATCAGACTCAAACAGATTACTTGTTGTTGTGAAACAACTCCAATTGTCAGAAAAGTTTTAAACCTCTGACTCGGACACCGATCCCTAAATATGACTCAGAATTAAGAGAACAGGGAAGCCCTGCTCACATTGACAGCATGGTCATGATGACTTTTCAGGTTTCATTTAATCATCCTCATGTCATTCCAAACCCATAAGACTTTCATTCATCTTCAAAACACAAATTAAGATATTATTAATATTCTCTCATATTTTTTTATCCATTCTTATCCATTCATTGAAAGTCCATGCAACCAAAATTGTTAAGCTTCTAAATGCTCATAAAGAGGTCATTACAGTAATTCATATCAATTATGTGGTTTAATCCAAGTTTTCTATATAGACACAATCGCAACACACTACTTTTTCAAGGAATGTAAACACACTGAAATATCATTTTTTCCTCCCATCTAATTTTTTTTCCCCCGTTAGCTTGTCCCTGTACAAATGTGCTTGTTTGATGCTTGAGAACAAACGCCATTGGTCTTGTGCTTCAAGCACCCACATTAGCATTTCCGTTTACCATATTCGATGTGCTCTATACACGTCAATCAAAAGCATAAATGAAACCTGTTCATTATATAAAGTGATTGCGTCTCTTCAGAACACTTGATTCATATGGATTTTGTTTGCAATTTTAATGTTTTTGTTGGACTATCAATTATTGAGACAATATTAAAAATCTCTTTATTTGTGTTTTGAATATTAATATTATTAAAGTCTTAAAAAACAGGTTTTGAAGGATGAGAAAATGTTCATTTTAGGGTGAACTAGGCAACACAAGGAAAATGTTCATGTTTGCATGATGTTTCGGAGTGCTGAAATAAAGCGTTTTCTTAAGTGCTTGTTAACGGGGTCACCCTGCACTCCCACTGGTAGTCACCACTTCACATCTCTGCTAATTTGCATAAAGCTGAATTCCCAGTGGATAAAATGAAGTCAATAACAAAACAAAACAAAAAAATCCCTCCTTAAATATCCTGTCTCAAAAACATGTCACATTATAGAATGCCATTTGATGTTGACTCAAAATATTTCTGAATCGCACTTCTTTACCTTTCTCTCGGCAGGAGGAAGCTACAAGAAGATTGGATACTACGATATGACCAAAGGCAATCTCTCTTGGTATGGGAATGACAGGTGGATAGGTGAGGACACATTCGTCTCTCTCATCTCCCATATATGCTCTTGTTTATCACTGTCTCAAGCACTTTTAAACCTCCTCTCACACAATCACTCACATTATTACTCTGGCCACTCATCTGCATCTCTCCCAGTGTCACAGCTGCACGTTTTAAGCCCCGCCCCCAAAACGAAGAGAACCGCAGACGACAGACTGCTACGGGGCGTTAATCAATCAGTCAGTCAAATTCTGTTTAGCATTCTGTCCGTGAGGGTAGCCACGCTGCGGGAGCTCTGCACGGCTCAACAAAAAAAGACAAATGAATGCCATTAGAAAACCGCCAGGAGTTAATTCCAATCATAAATTGAGCAAGCACACTGATAAAAATTGTGTGCAATATACAATGAGTGATGGTTTCATTTAATCTTTTTAATTGTATTTGATGACCAGTTCACGCTCAGTGTTGCTGATGGTGCACTGAGAAGATGCCAACTGACAGCTGAAAACAACACAAATCAGAAACGGCCCGGGCTGTTCCCCAGCTGCCTCCCAGCACATGCTAACCTTGACTGGACGAGCACGAATCGTCCAATCAGCACAGACATCACGACGTGCCTCAGCTGATTGTCATTGCCTGTTATTTAAACCCTCACAGGCTCCGAACAGAGCTTGCGGTTTTGAATAACATCCTTGAGCTTTGTGATAGCAGCCTGGGTTTGTTGGTTTATAATATTGGTGGTGCGACGCCACATCACCGTGCTCATTATGTGACCATTTCTATGCCTAGACATTTCCCTAGATGTGCTCTCGGTGGGCTTATGCTGTTTTGAACTTGCTTATTAGCTTATTAAAAACTCAGCGAAGCAACGAGCTCCATGGCAACTGTAGCACGTCGGCATTGCGAAATGCGCTAATTGCGTTTTTCACAAGCCGTTCCAGGGGTACCTGTTTTTCATTTATTTACCCAGCTTGCAACTGGGAATAGTGCCCACAGCATTGTCGTATACCCCAGGTGGCTTGCAGAGTCTGGCACCTTTAACTTTTGCATTAGTTGTTTATGATAGATCTCTTTGGAGGTCATCGCTTTAACAGCAACCCTTGACTGTGCCAGACTGCGGGTCGCAGTGAGTCTGCCGGTGAGGCGAAAGGCCACCGTTTGATCGTGACGAGGTGAACAGGAATGCAAGATCATCAGAAATAGAAGATGTTAGACAGATGACCCTTAAGGCGCAAGTGCCGCCCATCACCACCCAACTTTTCACCTTGCCGCAATGGTCACTGATGCTCCCGGATGGCGTATTCCAGAGAGACGGCAGCATGCAGAGCTAAAAATAATCAGTGCTGAAATAAAGGCCTCTTGAAGGAGAGGGTGACTTTGCTCCAGATTGGATGGCACGTGTTGACCAATCGTCGCTCGTTAGGATATTCTCCCTCTCGGTCATACCCACTGCAAAGTGAAGGTTGCGTCCCTTCATCTCCCAGCTGAGTGGCAACGTTTTTGTTTGAATCTTTATGTTCAATTGTTTCTCGCTGTTACCATCCACTTCACTGGCCTCGCTCGTTCTCTCTTGCTCTCCCCGGTCGCCCCTGACAACCACTGCATCTGCGCCTTGTTCTCTCATCGCTGGGTCTTGGTCGTCATGGCAACATACTGTCCCGATTCCACCATCAAGGACAGGGGAGGTATTAAACAACATGAGCTCTCTGGCCCGATGGATGCACACACATTTACAACCATGTTCATTGTGGACCTGAATTGCATTAGAGACACCTTGAAATCAATATTTTACTGTATTTACTTTGTTAAAGGGATAGTTGTTCCAGTTGTTGTTGTTCCAAACCTGTATGAGTTTCTTTCTTCTTTTGAACAAAGGAAGAACACATATTTTGAAGAATGTTGGTCACCAAACAGTTAAGATAGCCATTGACTTCCATAGTAGCAAAGAGATAGTAGGGAAAAAAATACTATGAAATCAGTAGGTACCGTCAACTGTTTGGTTATCCATATTCTTCAAAATATCCTTCTTTTATATTCAACAGAAGAAAGAAACTCATACAGGTTGGGAACAACTTGAGGATGAGTAAATGATGACAGATGACATTTTTGGGTGAACTATGCCTAAAAATGAAAATTCTGTCATTAATTACTCACCCTCGTCGTTCGAAACCTGTAAGACCTTCGTTCATCTTCAGAACACAAATTAAGACATCTTTGATGAAATCTGAGAGCTTTCTGATCCTGCATAGACAACAACGCAACTGACACATTCAAGGCCCAGAAAGTTAGTAAGGACGTCGTTAAAATAGTCCATGTGACATCAGTGCTTCAACCGTAATTATATGAAGCTACAAGAATACAACTCTTGCGAACACGCGTCGAAGGCTGACATGGAAGAGAAGGAATTGTCAAGTAATGTCGTTTTGCATACAAAAAGTATTCTCGTAGCTTCATAAAATTAAAGTTGATCCACTGATGTCACATGGACTTAACCATTTCCTTACTACCTTTCTGTGCCTTGAACAGATTTCATCAAAGATATCTTAATTTGTGTTCAGAAGATGAACGAATGTCTTACGGGCTTGGAACCACATGAGTGTGAGTAATTAATGACAGAATTTAAATTTTTAGGTGAACTATCCCTTTAATGCACAATACTTGTCTTATCAGTGCATGTAAACAAGTTTTCATCATAATAATAGTGCACCGTCTCTGACTTCACTTTTTGGCTGACATCACCATCCCCAGCTACGTTTTACAATCGAATCAATTCCAAATTAGATCCAAATCAAGTTTCACTCAGAAATATTTCACTTTATGGAAGTAAATGGGTTTCCAACCCCATTTCATGTATAATCGACACCTGACCGACTGCTAATGTCTATGAATTGTGTTATCCGAGTAAATGCGTTCAGTCAGTTCCTCAAGGATTGCAGCTCCACACGGATCGCGAGTTAATTTTAACACCATAGCAACACTGCAACATTAACATTCTGACCTGAAACACCATAGCAACCACTTTCTATTTCCACAAACCACTTAAACTCATATGTCGTGCCATATCACATCCTGGATCTGTCTGTTAAGATTGTTCCAGCATCAGTGCAGCTCCATGCTGTTTCCCAGCATCCCAGGATCCATCTGTTGGCCGTCTTGTGCCCTGAGCGGTCGCGTTCGGTTGGATCTCCCACTCTCCTTAAATCAATATCAGCGAGATCCACGAGGGAGATGGCCTTATGTGAACTTCTAATTAAGACTGACAGTCGCTGCACTTATCAGATGCTCTGGTGAGGGGTTCCGGTGGGACCACATGGGCAATATGAGTCCTGGAGCTGGGCTTTATAAAAACAATCAGCTCTAGAGATAGATGTAACAAGCCGTGTGGTCCCCAGCCAATTTGTCACTCGCAAAAGAACGTGACACCAGTGCACGTCTTGTGTGCTGCCCACCCATTGAAGGAAGCTGACCACAATGCACCCCGTTGTCCTTTGTTGTTGCCAATTGGCCAGCCGATTACCCATCTGGAGGCAGTGAAACAGTCTGCGATGGTATCGCTTCACAGAGACCAGGGGGGAGAAGCTTTAGTCAAATGGCAGTGAGGTGAAATTCGATAGCTATCGCTCTCTCTGCAGACTCTGAAATGCAGCCAGTTTATCAAGAGAGAGAAAGAGAGGCAGAGAGGGAGATAAAGTGACTCATTTGTGGCTCTGAAAACAGAGGTTCAGAGCTGCTCTCCTTTTCTTTCTTTTGTTCAGTTGTTTCATTATTCAAATATACATGATTATTGCATAAATAAGTAAAAAATGAAGTAAAGATGCTATGTTTAACCATTTTAAAGTATTTTTATATACTATTATTTGTGTTTTTACTGTACTACTTGTGTTTTTATTATACAATTGTTTGTGTACCTTATGTGCAAAACGTATGCCTCAGATTCGATCGTCAAATTTTCGGGTATTTTGGATTTTTTGAAAAACCTTACATTTGCAAACTAGTCCTAGGTGTTTCACCCAATCGGTACCAGACCAGTGCCGAAATATTTTTTGGAGAGTGAATATCAATCATTTTCAAAAAAATGTTTAACTTTAAACTCACCGTCACAACGGGACACCAATATGTTCATAAGGTGCGGAGTAGGGATGCAACATTACTATTTTTTCAGATCCGATCCAATCCAGAAAATTCTGAGTATCGGCCGATTCCGATCCTATCCGATACCAGTGCAGTTTTTTTTTAAATCAGTGTAGAATTTTTATAGTTCTGTGTTGACCTGATCGTCACTCTTTCGTAAATGAAAAATAACAAATGGAAAAATATATAATAATCTATGACAAAAATACTATTATAGGTGCACTTTTTTTTAAAGTTGGCATGAAATCAAAATTGACTATTCTTATTTTTTGATGGAATACTGTAGTGTTTATTATAAAGAATTTATCTGTGCACTTCATTATTTTTTTTAAATTCATGTGCCCTCGTAATCTTTAATCAAAAATGTTAATCTCCCCTCCTCCTCAAAACGACTCATCTACTCTTCCGGTCACGAGTGATGGCGCAAGGGCGGAGCTAGTGATGTAAGGGGTAAACGCTGGGATAAACGACAGGGGAAAAGCTGAAGCTGATGCTTCACTTTATAGCACTGACACCAGTTATGAGGGAGAACGTTACCCTTAAACACTGAAAAGCTATTAGGATATTATGACAACATTACTCTCAGGATATTATCTAGGATATTATGACAACATTACTCAATTTCTGAAGGCTGAAATCAAGTCCCGCCCTCTTATTTCAGATGCCGTTTCACTCGGATATACGTCACAGTAGAGAAGAAAAGACAGTCGCAACTTCCGTTTCATGCCGACTTTAAGGTGTCCTTGTTACAGAGGATTTATACATTTAAGTACTGAGTAATACTAATTAACTGCATGTACTTACTATATGATTAGGGTAAGGATTAGGGTTTGGTTCAAGATTACTTGCATGTAATTATGCATGATTTATTGTTATTATAATAGTAAGTACATGTAACGTGTAACAAGGACACCTTAAAATGAAGTGTTATCCTATTATAAACTAGGATAGGGGATAATTTAGCAGCAAAAGTTATTCTAGAAAAATCATGAGTGCACAATTTTATCAAATCTAAACATTTAGTGAAATAACATTATTTAGTGGGGAACAAATAAAAGTGAATAAGTGTAGGGCTAAATCTGGTAAAATGTTACACATTGCTCTTTGTATTGTTGTAAAATACATGTAATCTATAAATTATAAACTAAAAAATTAAAAGACATTTCTTTTAAATGTATAGCACAGTAATGAATGCTGCAACATATGATATATAGGACAGAACAAGAAACGCTATTGATAATCTTTCATTGCACAAAAGTATTATAATACGAAAAGCTCCAATACAGAGCGTCACAAAGCGCTTATGTGCATCCCGTGCTCAGAATGATGCGCTTGAAGCAACACAGAGTCACAGCACGCAGCGCTCCACGTAGAAAAGTTCAAAGTACAAAGGAAAGAGATATTGATGCATAGTTTATTAAATCTTTGCGATAGTTTGAGCCTTTTCTTTTAACAGTTTTAAATTTCAGTTACTGTCCGCTCTTGGAGAGAGTTTCATCGTCTCATCTGACCGATATATCCGATCCGGCAGAAAGGTATCCAGCAGTATCGGAACCGATACCGCTACTAAGTATCGGATCAATGCATCCCTAGTGTGGAGCTGCTTTTACTGAAATGCCTATAACTCTTGAATGGAAAGAGATATTGAAACTCATATGTAAAAGCTCAATCTGAGGTCACAGTAAAAAGTGACCACACAGTGCCACAAGAGCCTATGAGAACATTCGTGTATCTCAAAAAACTTGGCCACCATTGACCAACTCGTTGGGCTTGTTTTACTCATGGGCCTAGAGGTCTGTAAGTACTTCGAAAGAAATACAATACTCATATCATCTGATAGAGCTCCTCATACTGAGCAACTTTGTCTCAAGAACCGCTGCTGTCTAACAAATCCTTCATTAGATATTCTTGATTATGTAAAAAAAATCTACTTTTGCGCACTAATCCTAGGTTTTTCACTCAATCTGCAATCTCAATAAGCACTGCAGCACAATTCTCTGGACTCTATAAGTTAATAATTATGCAAAAAAAACGTAGCTATAACGAGGTCGTTTCTAAAAGGGGGGTGTCCAAATATACCCAAAAGCCTAAAAATCCTAAACAAAAACTCGAAATTTCACAAAACTAGGTGAGCACATGCGACAGATGATTCTAAACAAGCATGCAAAGTTTTATGGAGATCGAACCATAGGTGGCGCTATAACAGTCATTTTAAAAAAAAAAAAAATTATATTTGTATAAGTCACCCGGATTTTCCAAAAATGCTTTTTTAAATAATTGATGTAGGTGGTTAGAGTCTTGCTAAATAATATGTAATATATTTTTTCTTGTTTGTTTAAATGCCTTAAAGCACTTGAACACCGATAATTATTAATATTCTGTTTAGCTTTAATTTATTTTAATTTTTAATTTTTATATAATTTTTAGGTGTTGTAATTTTAGTACTTCAACTTAAAATTATTTTATTTTGGTTAGTGGCTTAAAATTTCATTAATTTTTTCTTTTGCTCTTTCATGTAATTTTTGTATTTTATTTTATTTCAGCTTTATTTAAATTAACAAAAATAATTTAAAATTGTTTTCATTTTAGTTAACCATAACAACACTGATCTTAGCAGTTCCTATACGTGCTTTTTAGTATTTATTATTTGAAATAAGCTTTTTTAGATTTTTGGTTTACATTGTAGGTTTAGTTTATTTGATGCTATTTTTACATTAACAAAAATTATTTTAATAGTTTAAAAAATATATATATTTTATATCTTTATCTTTATAAAATATAAAATTATATTTTATTATTTAATTTTTATTTATATCCATGCTTTAGTCCCCTTCCCCCTCCCTCTTTCTCTAATAATTTCTTCCAAAAGCCCTTATTTAGAAAGACTAAATAGCTAGAACCTCTAATAATGTTTTTAATGTTATTCATGAAAGTATTGGCAAATTATTTCAATGTAATGCTGTATAAAATAATACTAAAAATCCTCATTTCTCTCTCCAGGCTCTGGTCCACCTGCTGACCAAACGGTGGTGATTCAGAAGTTCAGATATCTGTCACAAAAACTTTTCGTCTCGGTGTCTGTTTTTGCTGGCTTGGGCATTTTAATGGGCATCATTTGCCTCACCTTTAACATCTACAACAGCAACGTCAGGTATGTTAAGTTCTATACGAATATACGCTCCTGCCTGCACACGTGTGAGTTCAGTACAGAGGACAGAGTGATACATGCATACAATTAGCTGGTGCTTCCAAGGGTCACATTCACATATTTAAGCATTCCGTGTGCATAGAAACACGCCGGTTTCAGACAGGCTAATGCATTATGAATAGCGATAGCATTTCACACATATTCAAACTCCACCAACACATTCGGACTAATGTTTGGTGTTTCAGTTTTTTTTTATCTTAGTGACACTTAGACTTTCAACAAGATTTTCTCAGCAGACAGCTTAAGCTAATACCCTGAACACTTACAAATCTTATCATGCATGTGAGTAAATGTGTGAGCATGTCTATGAATATTTGTGTGATAAAAAGTCAGAGAAGTGTAAGTTCCGTGAGAGCTGAATGCTAAATGAGCTGAATCAGAGTTCACCATGCCAACAAAAATTACCAAAAAGTACAATAGAACACCATATTATATATAAAATATGCATGTGGTAATCATTCTAAGCTATATATATATCACAGTATATGGCAGGCGCTACGTTAGCATCTGTTCAATGTATCAACCTGTTTTTTGATATTTTTGCAAATTCAGCAGTATGTATGTCTATATGTAAAGGTACATTCAAAACTCCCAGCCGTACCTGAATAACATGACGGCAGTGGGCTGTATGATGGCTCTGGCTGCTGTTTTTCCTCTGGGAATTGACGGACTGCATGTACGCAACTCTCAGTTTCCCGTGGTCTGTCAGGTAAGCGCTCAGACATTCTGGGTAACGCCGTTTTGTCATTTATATTGATGTTATTTATAGTACAAGTAACTGATTTTATAAAACCTCCCTGAACACTCTAATGGCTTTAAGGAGACATATCAGGGAGTTTTTTTTCTTCATTTAATTTTTTTTCCCTGAAGCATACTGATAATGTAAGTCAAGGTTTCTTGCATCATACAAATATGAATTATTTAGTTTTACATGACCATTTTTCACCCTCTCTCAGACCCTTAAGTATTAAAAAGACTTGTTTCGCAGCCTTGCTTTCAGACATCTATATATATGCCCTCTTCACTTACACTTACTCATAGGTCACAGGCTTGCCGTCAGGTTCAATTTAGTTTGCACCATCCCTTTCTACAGTAACAGCATCTTAGCAAAGCCCGAAGATCAGAACGAGCTGTTTTTGCAGCTTAATTTTAATAAATACACTTTTATTAAAGTTTTAGTTAAAGTCTTTAAAATAACTAAAACTAATTTAATAATACGGAATTTTTCATGTTGTATATTAGAATGTTGTGATGTGAAAAAACGGAATACAATAAAATTCGAATTTTAGAATTTTTAGGATTTTAATATTGGCCATTTATTGTTTGCCTCCCATAACATTAGAATAATTATAAGCTGATCAATACTGGCAATAATTTTAATATTGGTGCATCCTTATTATATTTCAGTAGTACTTTGAAGTCTTTTAAAGTTAAACACTGAAATATTGGCTTTTTTTTAAAAATTGTTTTTCTAGTTCCGTTTGTGGCTGCTTGGACTTGGCTTCAGTTTGGCTTATGGAAGTATGTTCACGAAGATCTGGTGGGTTCACACGGTGTTCACAAAGAAAGATGAGAAGAAAGACAAGAGAAAGGTGAGTAGAGACCCAGGGTTATTATTGCTAACACAACTAAAATCTAAAATGAACACGGAAAAAACATGTAAGTGGTACTAAAATAAGACTGTGTGAGGTTAATTTGAGGTGTTTCAAGACAGGGTTTTAAACCCTCACAGGGATTTACTCTTCACTTGTCGTGTCAAGGACTTTCAGTATGCTGCTGGAATGATCAATATATCATAGTGGAATTATTGTTCTTTATAAAGTATATATCTCGTTCCTCTCTATGTTATCATCGTTAGATCTCCATCTCACTTCCACTGCCTCTCTGGCTTAGCCACCGTCTCTCTGCCTGATCTCATAGAGATGGGTCCCCCGTTGTCCTTGAGCATCCTTAAACAGCACATTTATCATACAGCACAGTTCGATGAGCCCTCCATACAGCCCCATGAGCCAGCAGTCACTCCATCACCACTGCAAAAGATAGTTATATGTTTGATTTTTTGTAACGCTTTACAATAAGACCCCATTTGTTAATGTATTAGTTAACACCAGTTAACAATGAGCAAGATATTTTTGCACAATTCATTAATCATGGGTAACATTAGTAAATACATATACAATTGTTTATTGTTCATTTCAGCCCACAGTGCCTTAAATTTGTCAATAAATGTTGAAATGAACAATAACTAAGAATTAATAAAAGCTATGATATGTTAACTAATGTAGAGTATCTTAAAGGATATTTTTCTTGCATTTTTTATGAATCTGTACATATACTTCACTAAATTGTGATGGATTATGCTTAACAAAATGAAAAAAAAGTGTTGTTCTCTTAATTTGTTTTCCTAATTAAATGTATCTTATTTTAAGGAGGTCTCAATATTTTACCGAAAGACTAAACAAAAACATTAGGAGGGTGATGTTTTGAAATGCAGACCTCAAATCACCAATCACACAAATGCACAGCAGCCATAATAACTAAAATAAGGAAAATATAGAGATAAAGACAGAGGAGAAAGGTATTTTCAGGATAAGTACATAATGCCTATTATTGAGCATTCATGAACGTCCATCTAGTAGTGGAGAGGAGCTTGTCATGAGCCCCTGTGGAGAGCTCTCTCTCTCTCTCTCTCTCTCTCTTTCTATCTTCCTCTGCTCAAAGAAAGGATTCAGAGATTGAGAAATGATCTGTGATGTGCAGTGGGGCATCAAATTGACAGCTTAGTCATTTTCAAACGTGCTTCTTTTGACTGGGGCGTCACTATTGAGAATTTTTTATGTTAAAAGTTAAAAAACAAACACAAACTGAGCATCAGTAAATTTGTTTGAAGTGGATTCTTCAAAGTCATTGTCAGGGATAAAAAAGGGAAATTTTGGAATAAAGAATAGTTTCAGAATTTATTACAGATCATAAGACAGAAAGAAATATTTGGGACAAACATTCTATTTTAAGTACAGAGGAACTCGTGTTGGGGATTTTATGGTGTGAATTGTCATGAAAATGTCCCCTCAACACATTCAAAACAAGTTAAACAACTCAGATAATGTCTCATGAAATGCCAAAAAACAGAACAGAAAATAATTTTGACTTAAGATGGAAGCCAATGGGGAAACTGTCTATTGTGAAAGTATAGCCACGAGACTAACCAATCTTTTTTTTTAAATTTTTTTTTAAAGAAATTAATACTTTTATTGAGCATTAACACATTAAATTGATCAAAACAAATTACAGTAAAAACATTTACTCTACATTGTTACAAAATATTTGTATGTCAAACAAATGGTGGTATTTTGAGCTTTCAAAGAATCAAAGAATCTTCACACTCTCAGAAATAAAGGTACAAAAGCTGTCATGTTTTACCTTTTCAAAAGGTACACCTTTGTACCCAAGAGGTCCATTTTGGCACTTTAAAGGTACATATTAGTACCTAAAGTATATGTATTAGTACCTACAAGGTGTAAAAGTGTAAAAGGTACTGCCAAAGTGACAGATTTTGTACCTTTTTTCTGAGAGTGTTGGAAATTTTCAGTTTTCAGAAAAATATTAAGCAGCACAACCATTTTCAAGCATTTTGATAATAAGAAATGTTTTTGACAGAAAATCAGCCCTCAAACCTTTGAGTATAGTATATGTGTTAACAGACTAATGTAAAAATTTCAATTTCTGTTATGACTATGTTGCTCATAACCAAAACTGTCCAAGCAGTAAAGCCTGTAATATTCATATAACATAAACACCAGATGGGGTCTGTTTACCTAGAGAAAAACACATTCACAAATTACAGCAATGCAAAACCAGAAGCTCATCCACCTAGAAATGTAGTTCCAGCACTTAAAGGATGATTGAAGCACCTTTTGAAGCAGTGCTTAGTGCAAGCTTCACATTTTTGCTTGTAACCCCCCTAAATGTCCGTTTCTAGTATATTCCTGTTCATTTTTTCAAACAGAGGCATGAGTCAAAGTTCTCGGGTAATCAATAGCAGGCCATATGCAGAGCTTAACTTGTTTTGAACCCGGAAAATTCCTTGAGTCAATTGCCTGGCTATGCGTGAGTTTTTTCATCCTGGTGGTTGTGAAGGTGTGTTTGAGGTTTATGAGCTCTCAAAAGTGACGATAAACAATACGAGTCACAGAGAACATAAACGCTTTTTTATGTTGCTCTTTAAATAAATGCTTTTTATGTTTAATTGCTCACAAACGCCATCCCCGCGACAAAAAAAGAACGACTATTGATTTTGTTGTAGTATTATGGTCTCAGTCGAAATCCATTAAAGACACTTTCCTTACTTAAACCATAAAGCTCGGCCACCGTGTGGCGGATTGAATTGGCATCCTGTTAATGGGCCATTGTTTCCCCTTCAAGCTCTCTGCACTTACGCTCTGTATGATGTCATGAATCACGGCGCAAGCTGTGTCTTTCACTCTCCTGGATGGAAAGTTGATTCACTGGTCTTTTTATATCCCAGCAGCACCTGGAGCCCTGGAAGCTCTATGCCACTGTGGGAGTCCTGCTGGTTATCGACATCCTGTCCCTTATGATTTGGCAGATCGTGGATCCCCTGCATATCACAGTGGAGGTATGGCAGTTTTTGTGTTTTTCTTGAATAAGGCACAGTTGGATTTATTATGTTTGGACTCAAGGTGTATATAAGCAAAATGTTGAATGAGCTGCTGTTCTGTTTCTCTTTCTATCTGAGTAGAAGTTCACTAAAGAAGCACCTAAAGGGGACGTGGATCAGCTGATCGAGCCTCTGCTGCAGCACTGCAGTTCAGAGAAGATGAACACATGGCTTGGTAAGAACTTCTCTGGGTTAGACACTGTATTTGTTCACATTGCATCCGGTTCTGATTTAAAAATAAAGGTTCCATATTGGCATGAGGGTTGGTTTTGTAGAAAACAGGCGGTAAACAGAATTTTCTTTGAGAGATGTTTGTGTATATTTTCTAGCTATCATGCTGGTAGTGATTCATCAGACGATGATTAAATGATATGTAATAAGCGGTGTATATCCAGATGCGCAGTGTAGTCAAGCACCCTTAAGACATTTTAAAGAGCCGACTGAGCTGTCTGGAACACAGTGATGCTGCATATTTCCAGTAACGTACCACAGATTCCCTTGAGAAAAAGAAGTGAGATGAATTATTTTCAGTGTGCACTTGTAGTTAAGTAAATATTTGTAAGTATAGTTTAAATATATTTATATTTATAAATATGAAAGTATATTTTAAATAAAAAAACTGTGCAAAAAATATATAAAATATTAAACGACCACTTAAAAAGAGTACACTTTCATGACTGTTTCTTAACACACTCACACTTTTAAAAATTACTCTTTGTATTAAATCACTATGTTTTAGAAATCTTGTTTTCAGTTCAGCTAATTGCATGTAATATAAATTTAAACCATAATACATTTTCATTTAATTGCATGTAATTAACACTACTGAAAACATTTCAGTCAATTCGCACTTGAGTATTAGTTACAGGTATATCTTTTAAAGTATGCAAAAGTGTAATTCTTTTTCACAAGGTTTAAGTTAGTCTGCTGCGTCCTTAATGACGTAATGCTCAGAACTGACCCACAAGACAGGATACTATGCAAATTGTGGTCAGCGTTACTTTTTGACCATGTTTGCATCATTACCTGATTTGCATAATTTCTATATTAAATCAGATACTAAAACAACACAGACGGTGCATGCAAATAAACGAGTTTAATAGCTATTGTTCATTATGATATTGGCATGGTGTTGGACACACACAAAAAAGTTGCTGTCTGAACAAAGCCTATAAGCCTGTGAGTGAAAGTGATTTAATGAAGGAACCCCAGTGGTTTCGACCTTCAGCCTCTCTCCTCAGGTGTTTCCTACTTGTAAGTGTTTAACTAATTAAACAAATTAATTGCTACCTTTATGAGACAAATTGGACCGGCTTTGCTCTTCCAGTTACGGTCAGTAAAATGAGCCTTCGGTGTATTCTTCAGGCAAAGTCCTTGAGAAACGAGCACAGCTGCCCGTAAACAGACCTGTCATACAAATACTTTCTGTCATAACAGTTTCTCTGCATAAACCATTTAGGGCATTTGGTCCAAGGACGCATGGACGGCAGTCTCCTTTCACGACATCTGGATGAGAAAATAATTGATCGCACAGAACTAAAACAAACCAAATATAGCAGAGTTCTCAGTAAGATCATAAAGTGTGGTGTGGATGTGAGGGATGAATGGTTAGATGCAGACAAAAGTCATGGGAGCAGACAGCGCCTGCGACTGACTGATTACCCTGTCAGTGTGATAATGTCCACCTATCATGTTTGCATTGGCCTGAATACATCAAACTGGTGGAAATGGATGGACTAATTACATAGTAAACAGTTCACCCACTCAGGTAGCACCATTTTTGGTCACATCCAAAGGCAAATGAACTTGAAATTACTTGAAATAATCATCTGAGAGTGAGCTGGTTTTTAGCAAACACTGTTAAATTAAATCTGCCCCCCCCCCCCCCCGCGACCTTCATTACACCAGCGGTGTTGTTGACCGAGGATTTAATGGTCAGACAAGAAGGTGATAAATAATAGACGAGCAACAGCCAGTAGTAACAAATAAAAGCTCAATGAAATATGCATGGTATTGTTGTATATTGTTTTTGAAACCCATAAACTTGATGAGACTTTGATTTGGCTTGATTTAATAAATATTACAGTAATTTACACTATCATTGCAAAAGTTTGAGATTTTGAAAGATGTTCTCCAAAGCTGCAATTATTTGATAAAAAAATACAGTAAAAAGAGTAATAATGTGAAGTATTATCACAATTTAAAATAACTGTTTTCTATTGTAATATATTTTAAAATATAATTTATTCCTGTGATGCAAAGCTGAATCTTCAGCATCATTACTCCAGTCTTCAGTCACATGATCCTTCAGAAACCATTCTAATATGCTGATTTGATATTTGATGCTCAGTAAAAATTTCTTAAAGGGGTCATATGATGCTTTTTAAAGATCATTATTTGGTGTATTTGGTGTAACAGAATATGTTGATATGCTTTAATGTTCAAAAAACACATTGTTTTTCAAATACTGTACTTTATTGTAGGTCCTCTATGCCCCGCCTCTCTCAAACGCTTCGTTTTCTACGAAGTCCCTCCTTGCGACAAGCGCAGTCTGCTCTGATTGGCCAGCTGACACAGTGCATTGTGATTGGCTGAACACCACAAGCAGTCGTTGGAAATGTTATTCCCCTTACCATAATTGCGAACTTCAGCTTTCAAAATAAAAGTAAAGACAATTAATAATGTCCTTAGTTTTACCATCAGTTCAAGCCCGAGAGGGGAACAGAGTCACGTGACAGACACAGTGATGATGCTCGTATGTGTTTGCAAACAAGCCGCGATTAAGAAAGCTGACTCCACTGTGATGTGACCCTGTCTCTCTCTCTCTCTCTCTCTCACACACACACACACACACACACACACACAAACTCCGCATTTGAACAGTTAATAGCAAATACTTAAACTAATAACAAAACATACTTACAGTCGCTGATTCAGAAGCACCAGATTGTCATAGTTAGAATTACCTCCTCTCCTAGGTTCACGAAACAGTCGTCCATAAAATGCGTTGTGATAACATCTGGGTTGTGCTGTTCTGTTGCAAGTCATCCAAATGATTACTTAATGCATCTACTTTCAGAAAGCCAAATAAAGTGCTTTTGCTTTCGCACAGAAGCACACAGCGTCTCCCTGACACAGCTGCATCTACACTACTGCGGTTACTGAAACCACGCCTTCTTTCTTTACGTGACTATTTGGACGGCATTACACAGACATTTCCACATTGTGACGTAGACATGTGGGGGCGTGTTTGAATGAGTCGTTTTAGGGGGGCGTGGCACAGTCTTAACTTTGATAAAGAATGTCTCTTTGGTTTTGAGAGTTTAGTCTTTTATTATCAATGAAATTTAAAACTGTGATGCATTTTTTTCAGGATTTTTTGATTAATAGAAAGCTTAAAAGAATAGTATTTATTTGAAATAGATATTTATTATAACATTATAAAGGTCTTTACTGTCATTTTCTGTCAATTTACTGATAATGTAACAGTCAATATTAATTACAATCCAGGTTGTCCAATGTGCTTTACAACAAAATGAACAAAATTTACAATATCTTGTTACTTTGGTATATTATAAACTAGAACAAATGCATATCATAAATATATCATCTGTGCTTTATTTGTTTGTATGGCCGAACAAAGCAAAACTGGCGCATCAATAGTGAGAGCTGAAGTGATTTGGGAGGGAACAGTGATAAGGACGATAAGGATGTTTGGAAAGCTGTTTATTATTTTTCTCTCCGTTTTGTCTTTTAGGTGTCGTTTATGGCTATAAGGGTTTACTGCTGCTTCTGGGTATTTTTCTGGCTTATGAAACCAAATCTGTGTCCACTGAAAAAATAAACGATCATCGAGCTGTTGGGATGGCCATCTACAACGTCTCTGTGAGTCTGTTCGTCTTTTTATACTCATCCCTCTGGACATTTTAAGAGCGCCTTGGGTGACATTTGAAATGTCAGTCGTCACCCAAATATTGTCCAATTAAAAGGTAGAAATGTTCGGCTGACGTGACTGAAATAGCACCGCGTTGTTTTTTTTCTCCTTTCGTTGCTCAAGCTTAGTTGGGAGTTAGCGTGTGAATTGGACGCAGCTTCCGTCTGGAACTGTTGTGTGTCACAACACACTCATAAGCAGGAAGAACATGCCTGGAGCTCTTCAGTGTGGCTCTGCTAGATTTGATGGAAGTGAAGTGTCTGAGCCTGCCATCTCGAATGCTGTCCAGGGACGCAGAGTTTTCCAGAGGACAGGGAAAGGGGAGAAAAAGAGCTTCCCCTCATCACCGGGAATAAGCGTGCATGTCAGTTTGACGGGACTGGAGTTCTAAAGTAGTTAGAAAACTCAAGTAAAGTGGTCCCTCAGTAATGCTGAAAGTTGTTTGTTTTTGCACATCGTCTCGTCTGTTCCGCTTTAGCATTTCAGTGTCGCCCCACGGCTCACGAGTCAGGAAAGCAGCACGTACCAAGCTGATAACGCACTCAGTGTGGAGGGTAAATACACGGGAATCTACTTTCATTTGCCATAAAGACTTCTGGTCTGTTTTCTATGGCGAAGGTCGATTGGAAATAAAGCACAAAGCTTTTGTCCATCAGCTTTTTCATTGTAAGCTTTTAATTTGAAGAAGTGTGTCTCTCTTCATCTCGGCCTCCGAGGATTATCCATTATACACTGAACCCAATTTAAGCTCAAATTGAGGGAGAGACTTTAGATCAGCAAGGGGCCGAATTTTGCATTTTAATCTTTTCTCTCTCGCTCTCTTTTTTCTAAGTCGCTGGCCGACTCCTGGCCCTTAGCAAATGCCCATTCTGCTAAAGAAATGATTTCAGATGCCATCTGCCATGCCATTACGAACTCCATCACTTCTTAGAATTTCAGCTGCTTGGAGGACAATAATAAAGACAAGAGCGCTGCAGTTCAGATTTATTGAACTCATATTCTGAGGACTAGTTTGACACCCGAATCAAGAAACAGAATGCATGGAGGTTTTTGAAATATTATTTATTTGGAAGAGACCATGTACAATATTAAACATAAATGTTTTAATTTGATGTTTAATTTGATTGGCAGGTCACCATTAATAACCTCCTCTCAGTAAAATAACATAGAACGATTTCTGCATGATGCATACAATATATAGTAATAAATACTATAATGCACTTATATGCTCATAATAAACATATTAGTTTAAAAGAATAGTGCACCCAACAATAAACAGTGAATAACTTCAATTTAGTTTTTTTTTTTTTCTCACTCAAAGCTAGAATGCTTTTGTGGTATTTCTTTTTGTGTTGAACACAAAAGAAGATATTTTGAAGGCTGTGGGAAACCAAACAGTTTTTGGTCACCATTGACTTCCATAGTATTTATTTTTTCCATACTATAAAGTCAGTTGAGATCAGCAGCTGTTTGATTACCCACACTTAAAATATTGTCTTTTGTGTTTAACAGAAGAAATAAACTCATATGGATTTGAAACAACTTGAGGATGAGTAAATAATAACAGGATTTTCAGTTTTGGCTGAACTGTCCCTTTAACTGCCAATATATATTAATTATTTAAAATTTCTTCTTTTGTGTTCCACAGAAGAACTGACAGTCATATGGGTTTGAGCATGACTAAATAATGACATACTGCAAGTCCCGTCATTATTTACTCAACCTTGTGTTGTTTCAACGCCATATGACTGTCATGCTTCTTTGGAAGATGAAAGAAAATATTTGAAAGATCGGCGTGCTCCTCTTTTCCATTCAGGATTCACTTACTGTTTGCATTATTTAGCATGGCTGTGCATTTTAAGCTAAAAGCGTGCAGGTTTTCATACATCATTACTGCTCTGTCATGGTGTGATTCAAATGGGCTCTGTGAAAGCCGTAGGCTACTGCTGTGAGTCCAGCTGTAAACCGCTTTGATTTAGAGAGACTGCTTTGCACTTTTTGCCCTGTCCAAATAACTAATGACCCTGCAAAAAAAGATCACCTCTGTTGATGCCAGACAACATTTTCTTTTTGTTAGCCCGGATAAGATTTTACTGGTTTTGTGAGAAATGACTGACTGATGATCAATATTTATTGATTCATGCTTCTTTCTCTCCTGGCTTCTGTTATCCTCTCCTCTGCCTTCAGAAGAATGTTTTTGTTATATGAACACATTATAAACGATCTTGTAAATATATTATCATGCTTTCATTATTTATTTTTGCTAATTTTCAATTGCCATTTATGCATATACTTCATTACTAAATGTTGAATGAATAGTCATTTATGCAGATACTTTTTTTTAACTTTATACTAGTGCTGTCAATCGATTAAAAAAATGCACTTTTTTTTAATTAATCGCGATCAATCCCACCTTACATTAAAATTTTTAAATATACTTATATATTGCAGTAGTTTCACATTCAATCTGCAAATTAATGTACAATGTATCTTTTTTATGACTGAAGGCCAGTATCACCGATACCAAGTAATACTGATTTCCTTATAAAAATAACTTCTAATTTAAGTGAACTTAAAGCAATCTTCACATAAACCCATTATAATAAATGTTATATTTAGCTATCTGTGCCCCTCAGCAGAAATATACAGAAATTTAATGAAGTTATCAAACACTAAATACTGATAAATATTTACAGCTATTTAAAAGTTAATGATTTCCTCTTTTTTTCTTTTATTCTTGATGAACAGACATCACAGCAGCTGGTTATTAGGTTGTTTTGGCTGCTATTTCTTTAAGAGCTGTCGCTGCTGAACGTGACGCGGATCTGACACGCATCGTGTTTTCTCTCAAATCTCTTTACCTTTTCTGACCCATTTCAGGTCGGACTCATTTCAATCTCTTCTAATGAGCTGAAGAGTTGAATCGGGTGTGTTAGATGAGGGAGTGCTGGGATGCTCCAGGACAGTTTTGAAAACCATTTCAGAGACTTTTTGGTAACTTCATGCCTTAACTGACCACAACAGTGCATGCACATAGTGTATTTCGCGCTTTGATATTAATTGAAAGGCTACAGCGCGCCGGTTTCCTCTCTTGTTTGACTCGAGCTGAAGTGAAGCTGGAGTGCGCGTCTGAAATGTCGTAAATGTGCTCGTAAAGACGTTCTGCGACTGAATAAATGCACTTCTTGTCAAGAAAAAAAAAGACCTATAGACTCCGCCCCTGCGTTAACGGCGTTAAATAATTTTAACGCGTTAAACTGAAAAAAAATAATCGCCTGCGTTAGCGCGCTAATTTTGACAGCACTACTTTATACATCAGCTTAATTGCTAAATGTTGTTCCATACCCAGACTTGCAATCATAAATTGTGAAAATCCGTTTTAAAAAACTGAAATAATTAGAAACCATTTTAATATTTATTGTGTAAACATTTATAAGGAAAAGTAGTATTTATTATTTGATTAGATTAGATTAGCTTTCTCTCTCTCTCTCTCTCTCTATGTATATGTGTATGTATGTATATATTCATGTTATGTGTTTTGTAATATTTTTATTAGTTTTTTTTTTTTTTTTTTACTTTGCTTTAATTCATTATTTTTATTTCAGTTTTAATTTGAGTAATTTTAGTACTTCAAATAAATTTTTGTTTAAGTTCAGGTTTTTCATCTAATATTTTATTATTTATTTTTTAGTTATTTTATTTCATTTCATTTTATTATTTTATTTTATGATTTCAGTTATTGGAAACAATATTTTTTATAGTTTTACTTAACAGTAACAACACTGTTGGACATTGTCAGTAGACAAATTGAAGAAATGAGGGGGTGAAAATTGTTACGTAAACATCCATAGTTACTTGTGTCTGTGATTCTTTGTCTCTCTTTCAGGTGTTGTGTATGATAACGGCTCCCGTCACCATGATTCTGTCGTCTAAGCAGGACGCCTCGTTCGCCTTCGCCTCGCTGGCCATCATCTTCTCCGTCTACATCACTCTGGTTGTCCTCTTCGTCCCAAAGGTACAACAGAAGATCATTTTCTCAAAACAAGAAGGAGCACTAATGTAAATATTGCATTACAATGATGAATATTAATGATGGATAACTAGAGCAGGGGAGGGAGTGATCAAAGAGGCGTGTAAATGTGTGACATATGCATCTCTCTCAGCGGTCTGCTCGTGAAATCTTAAAGCACGCTGAGTGACGATGTTATGGAGATGTGGTGTAATCAGTGTCAGCAGAGGAGACAGGTGTTATTACACATCTCAGGAGAATATGAAAGAGATGAAAGTAAAGACAGAAAGTACTTTTGTACAACAGCCAATAAGTACACAGAGAAAGAAGACATGTTGTGTACACCCAGACCAGTGTTGTTTTAGTATTATTTTTATACTATCACAGTTTTTATTAATATTTTAATCCAGTTATCCTTTTAAATTTAGTTAAATTTTTTAGTAATTTTAGTTGCTTTTGTGATTTTTATTTGTTTTATATATTATTTTAATATATGACATATTATTCCAGTTTAGTAATATTAGTTCTTCAACTTATTTCAGTTAGTTGCCAAAAAACCTTGAAAACCAATTTTCATTTAATTTAAGTTTTTCGTCTAATATTTATATTTTGTTTCAGCTTTATTTCCATTAACAAAATTGCTTTTAATAGTTATAGTTTTAGTTAATAATAACCCTTTTTTGCTGTATGCATAGTGTTTTCTTTATGTTGCACCCTGATCACCTGTTTCATTTGCAAAAATGTGTGGAACAATGTATCCCACAATGCACTTTACCCATCCGTTTTCAGTCTGAAGAATGAATTGAGCAATCCAAGCAATATCAGTCACCATTTTTAACCTGATCTCTTTGAATTATTCTTTAATTGGACTGCTAAAAGGCTCTCGCATGCAAAATTAAATTACAATTTTAAATAACAGTTTTCATTTCTAAGATAACTCTGTGACTCAGTAAGTATATTCTAATTATTTTATTTGAACTCATAATTGCTCACTGGTTTATTTCTATTATTTTTAAAAAATTTTCACTTTCATTATTTCTATTGTTGCCTACTGCTTACCTTTCACATACTATTTTTAAAAAGTAGTACATAGAAGCAGAGGCGGACAAAGTACACAATTTCCTTACTTGAGTGAAAGTACAGATACTACTGGTCAAATACTACTCCACTACAAGTGAAAGTTGTAAACACAGATTTTTACTTAAGTGAAAGTACGGAAGTACATGTTTTTAAAAGTACTTAAGTATCAAAAGTACAAAGTAAATGCATTGTTTTATTGTCGTATTGTTGTATATTTACAATACTATATGCCACTAATGCAACCTACTGAATACACTGATTAGCTTGTATTATCTTTGGAAAGAGCTTTTATGTTACAAACATATTAAAAGGGAACAACTGAATGAAGATAATCGTCTTTATTTTTATCTAACACTCCTACATTGAACTCATTTTAATACTTGTTTAAAAGTTACAAAGTTCTTTTTCAAAGAGATATTGAAGTCTATGATATGGTTCATTTTAGGCAAACAAAGCAAACATTGAAAAGAAAAGAAACTATAAGTTACTATAGTGAGATAGTAAATTTGTGGATACTGTGATTTTACTGCAGATACCATAGTTATGTTTACTATAGTAAAAACATGGTTAATTTTCCAAAGGGCTTTAATGAGTTAACACATGCCTTTTTAGAGCGCTTTTAGCTGTGCAGTAGCTCGGACGTTTACATTAGTTTAGCGGGGAAGATCCCGAGGTTGCCAGATTTGCGTAAAAAATATTAGCCAAATGTCCATTCACAGCTAGGCGGAAACTGCAGGCTTAGAAATACTGTAAGACTTGGCAAAACAGGAAGGTCCTGGCAGATCACAGGCCGGATTTTCGCAGAAAAAAGGGTTCAGTGAATCTGAAAATGCACTCATTGTAAAAACTGCTACATATAACGACTTTCTACTTGGGGACCTTGATATAAATGTAGTTGAGTAAAAAGTACGATATTTGTCTTTCAAATGTAGTGAAGTTAAAGTCGCAAGTTTCCAGAAAAAATAATACTCGAGTAAAGTACAGATACTCAAAATGTGTACTTAAGTACAATACTCAAGTAAATTTACTTCGTTACTGTCCACCTCTGCATAGAAGATATGTATGCATTCTGGTATATTCCATCAACATGAGTCTCGTCTGTAGTTATACCCCGTGTGGTGTGTTTGTGTGTTTGGTGCAGATGCGGAGGCTTATCACTCGTGGTGAGTGGCAGTCGGACCAGCAGGAGACCATGAAGACCGGCTCATCCACGAACAACAATGATGAAGAGAAATCCCGCCAGCTGGAGAGAGAGAACAAAGAGCTGCAGAAGATCATCCAGGAGGTTCTGTGTCACCTTCACTTTCTCCAGCACACTGTTGAGGATGTCTGATAAACACCATACTGAGCACATTTCAGAACTGAATTGAGAATGCCTTTAGAATGTGAATTGGGGTAGTAACAATGTAGAATTATACTTGTTATTAAAGGAACAGGAATTCAAGGAAAAGTATATGTGCTGCAAGTGTAGTTTTCAATACTGCATTACATTTCATTATATATATAATTAATTGTAATTTTATGGACCATGGTGGAAAATCACTTCATTTTCCATGTACATAACTGATGCTCTTGAAAAGATCAGTGGTATAATGTATGCCACTTTCATTCCCGGTTGCCTTTATCTGAAAGTAAAAACACCAAACACAGTTTCTAATGATTGTCTCTGCCTCAGAAATTGAACACTGAGATCTTAGACAGGGTAATGCACATAATAATCTGATACATTGGATTTTGTGGATGGAAAACCTTAAGATCTGGTGACAGTCATCAAAATTTTAACATATGGCTTCCCCAAATATATTGTTCACGCTATATATTCATTACAGTACATAATATATTTTATATATTCATCTCATTTTCATGAAAATGAAGCTGATATTACTAATATAGAATTGCCATTTCACCATGGCAAAAAAAAATATTACTAGAATGAATGGACTATGGAACTTGTAGCTTATTATCAGTAGACTTGAGCTGTAAAATATCAATAGATTATATGGATTCCAAATTTAATGTCAAAAATTATTTTTTAAGTGATCTGAAAACAATGTGGTAGATATTTACTGGTGTTGTTTTAACAGTAATGAGCTTATTTTAAAGAAAACTGATGAGAAAAATGTCTACATACGAAGGAGTAAATCGGACCAGTTAATCAGAATCAATTTTGTTGCAACATTTGTGGCATGGAGTATAAACTTATTTTAGCATCATTTATATACTAATAGTATTTCTTAATATTTTCAATAATTTAAATTTTTAGTTTGTTTTAATAATTCTTATAATTTTTGTCAGTTTAGTCATTTTGCTGTGTTAGTTTAACTGTATTTTAATTCAGTTAGTCGCTCTCTATAGGTTCTCATCTAATATTTATGTTTTATTTTATTTCAGGTTTATTTCAATTGATGAAAAGATCAAATGTAACAGTTTTAGTTAACAATAACAGTAACACTTTACAATAAGGTGTCATTTGTTAACATTAGTTAATGTATTAACTAACATGAACAAACAATGAACAATGCATTTATTACACTATTTATTAATCTTTGTTAATGTTAGTTAATGAAAACATAGTTGTTTATTCATGTTAGTTCACAGTGTATTAACTAATGATAACACAACTTGTGATTTTAATAATGCATTAGTAAATGCTGAAATTAACATGAACAAAGATTAATAAATGCTGTAGAAGTATCGTTCATTTTTAGTTCATGTTTACTAATGTTGTTAACTAATGAACCTTATTGTAAAGTGTTACCACAATAACAACACTGAAAGGAAATTCCCCTTTTGCGTGACTGTAATTTCTTTGAATTATGATTTAGCAAAATCCTCTCCCTGTCACTCCAGTTCAGCGTCCTGCGGGTCGTGTGGCCAGTTCAATTCGAATTCATCTTCAAAAGGAGCTCACTCTTAGATTCTCAATTTGTTCCTATCCTGTCTCATACTAAAAATGTCATGAGAGCTGTGGCAGATTGTCACGTTTACTTTCATCTTCCTATTCTCAATGGTTTTCATACCTTCACAGATAATCTTTTTAGGCTCAACAGAAACTAGTTTCTCATTTCGCCTCATGTTTTCTCCCAACAGAAAGAGGAACGTGTATCAGAGCTGAGAAACCAGTTGTCAGAGCGACAGGCCCTGCGCTCCAGGAAACGACCCACCTCCTCCAATCAGAACCACAGCTCTCCATCTCTCCCCACTCCTCAGAACGATCCCAAATCTCTCCTCCCGCCACCAGGATACCCCCTCCCTGCCTCCGACAACCACTCCCTCCCTCCCACCTTCTCCAACTCCTCCACCCTCTACCAGCCCGACGGCAAAATCAACCGCAGCAACTGCCACACCGGCCGACTGCAGCTCCTCTACAAGTGAGCCTGGAGTAACTGGGATGAAATGCAAGCGGGGACACGGTGAACTGAAAGAGGGGAGAAAAACAAGCTACCTTGATTCGCGGCCCACAATTTTCCCCATCTCCGCCCAGCAGACGGCCTTGTTTGTATCTTTTGTTTCCGACACTTGCTGTGATTCATGGGAGGTTATGAACAGGAGGCTTGAGAATCTGGTTTTGATTGCATCATTTGATGTGTCACCGTATTTGAAAACCACACATGCAAATGAGTAACCCTCAGCTGATTTTGACTCGAAAAATTGTGGACGAATGATGACATGCTAAAAACGTCCATACAAAAACATCATTCCCATTATTCCCTTAAAATACTAATAATACCACAATTTTTTGATAAGCTTTGCTTTTTTTGTTCATATTTTCTACAGCTCCTACGGTTCAATCAGGTTGTCTGAATACAAGCCATGACACACCAAGCTGACCATCGGCCAACGTCAGGCCATCGTAGAGCATTAATGAGACTAGTTTTTGTGGTGTGTTCAGCACCGTTGGCACTAGTCAGACCCAATCGGTGGCTTTTTGGCCTATTGAGCATGTTGGATCGACATCCGTTGATAGAGAACTCTGATTGGCTGTTTGGTTTAACAAACAAGTGCATGAGAATAAAAGCAAAAGTCATCAATACAAGTACAGAAGGCTGTTCTAATTTTCTGTCATCTGACCTGAACATTCAATAAGCAAATATTGTCCAATTTTTCATCTGCAATTTAAAGAAAAAAAGCATTATTCATATTTAAAATGGCTTTATTTACGGATCGTATACATGCAGTCTTAATTCTGGTTTCCCTTTTTGAATGACAAATACAGGCTATTGATACATGCAGTTATTTCCTCTCATGTAGGCACAGAATGTACCTGCTAGTTGGCTATTGGCTGTAGCCATCGCAGCATGTTCAAGCGCAACTTTTAGGCCAGACACGTAAACGCGAGGCGACAACAGTCAGCTTTCATTGCTGCTAGTTTGGTTTGGTGTGTCAAGGCCTTAAAGGGATAGTTCACCCAAAAATGAAAATTCATTCATGTCATTAATTACTCACCTTCATGTCATTCAAAACCTGTAAGACCTTCGTTAGTCCATGTCACATGGACTATTTCAATAATGTTTTTCATTCAATTTGAACTCTGAATCTGCATTAGAGAGACTGACCGAATTGCAATATATGTATTGCGATGTGTATCATATAGCGAAGATGTTGCCGTTTTCATTAGTCTGCCAAGTGCTTAATGCAATCGCGAGTCAGTGTGGTAATGACATGGAACATTTTTTACATTTACATTTATTCATTTGGCAGACACTTTTATCCAGCGCATTTTACAGTGCGTCTAAAGTTTACATTTTATCAGTATGTGTTCCCTGGGAGTCAAACCCTTGATCTTAGTGTTGCTGGCATCATACTTGAACTGCGTTGGACTTCTGACATACTTCCTATCCTGTTGTTAATCTACCAATTTTCCAATTTCAACATGACCTCATAAACATTCTTTTACAGCTGACAGTATTACGAAATGTCTTGTGACCAAGAACAACAGAATTTACAATTTCCTGTTTTATTAGCCCATTACCTCATTTTGAACTCACTTTTTAGGGATTCCTATCTTGCATAACAGACATGATACCTCAAATCATGTAGTTTGTTGAAGAGAGGTGTGCTATTGCTTTTCTAAGTGATCAGACTAATGATTTTCACCAGGCAAGTGTAAAGATCCAATAAATCTACACTAAAGGAAGGACATTTTTGTAAGAAACCCACCAGAATACCTTAGCAACTTCATAGCAACATCCTGCCAATTTAATGTGATTTTTGCATGGACAAAAATCTCTCATAATTTCTTTATCAAAAATAGTCTCGCTTCGCAATAAGCTGCAATGATGTAATGAAATGATGTTGGTTTGCTTATAGCCAGCTTTTCTCCCAGAGCATGCTGGGATAATATATTAACAGTCACAAGCTGTTGAAGGTGTTTGAAGTCTTTGTACAGAGGAGACGTGATTTCATCACAGATTTGGTGGTTTTGTTTTTATTAGATCCCCCTTGTCGCTGAAAGCTGCAGATTGAATCTCCCATTATTTGAATGCAGTTTGCTTTTAAATGGCACCTGCCATATTGAAAGCATCACAGGATGCTGCTACTTTGCAATGCAGATAACATTAAAAGTGCATTGTGCAACCATCTTTGTTGTGTATTTGGTACACAGCAGTGAAAAAGATTTTTGAAAAGTGGAATTAGTTCATTAGTTGAGCGTGCAATACGGTACTTTACTTGGACACACATTCACACACTCATCAGCTGCTTTGTGTCACTCAAACCACGTTACGTTCCTGATTTAATCAAAAACTGAAACCCTACTATACAGTACAGTACATGATTTCTGAACACAGTATAAAGGAACTGTAATTCTTGGTCACCTCATCATGAGTAAAACGCCAGTTTCTGCAGCGCCTCCTAAATGACAGTCTTCAATGGCAGCTTCTCTCCACAGCTGTGCGTCTGTTTGACCCTCGTAAACTCTTGCTTTATCTCAGTGTGTGCGGCTTGGATTCATCAGCAGGCCTGTACAGCAAAGTTTCCTCGGTTTCAGCTGGACTATAAATGGTTCGTCTCGTCAGCCTCATTTCCTTCTTTGCGGCGGCAAAAACTCTCTCTTATTTGGAGGGACGGGATGTACAGAAAAAAAAAATCCCTACAGGGACTATGAGAGTCATTTGTCCATTCATAAGTGTTTGTGACAATAGCACATTGCTCAGTATTTTTGAGAACTGTTAATACCTCATAATATTTGAAATGTTGCTGCTGGTTTTGTCAAACATATATAAGCTGTGTTTGGAATAGCATGCTAGCATACTACCCTTAGTGTAGTATATAGTATGTATAATATGGGTACATTATGTGGCTGGGTACCATGTCCCACAATTAAATCTCTCAAACTGCAATAGAGTGAAACATTCAGGTTCACAAACTAAAAATCCTGTTAATTTTCTTAATAGGGAAATTCGTTTTTTTTAATAGTAACTAAACCTTTAAAGACAATTACTCTGAGTTAGGAGGTTGATAATCTTTTGTTGAAGCCATCAGCCCATATTTCAACACATTTTTCAAATAATCATGCTTAAAGGTGGAATTCCTTGTGAAAAACTACATTACCCATGATTCTGCAGAGAATCTCCACCAATCAGTTTCCCTGCACTCTTAAACTACTTAAATGTTTGTATGCATAATATGCACATTTTGCAATAAAAGTAAAATATATTGTTTCTATATCAATAGTCTATATTTCTTCATCTTTTTTAATGTGTTTGTCATTTGCAAGGCTTCATGGGATTGTAGTTTTTTCCCCTTCTTGTACCTTTGTCTTTTTGTCCAATTTTCAAATACTTTTTTGCTTCAAACCAAAAATTTTTGTGAAATTGTTGAAAACTTTTGTTATTCATCTCGTAGCTGGTTGGTTTGTTCATGGCTTAAAACGAAGATTTTTTTTAATCACTACGGTAAAAATGATTCAGAGAAATACTCCCAGAACCAATCAATTTGGCAGTCACAATATTAAATATTATTGAGTACCCAAAAGTTATATTAAAATGCATATCAACCATATTTATTTATCAAATGATAACTGGACACAATTTAAAGTTTGAAATGTTTAGTGTAGCGTAATGCATACAGTTTGAGATACTATTTGTTAATAAGACAGAATACAGTATATATACCAGCAGTATAGTACTATACTATGCTACAGTAAACTAGTACTCCATTCCAAACACAGATGGAGATTGAACTGCATCATGATGTCATTGATTTGGTGTGTCATAAGCTCTTGTGATTGGCTAAATGCTGCTCTGATTTACACAAACGCTGATAAAAGATGACTTTCCAGGAATCCTGGGGAGGATGTCGTGAACATGAGTACAAACCCCACCATGGTGTTTATTATCGGCCTACTGTAATATTTTATTCATCATTTCTCGTCAAATGGTGGTTCAATAATAATCATGATAGTGATGTTCATGCAGACAATGATATGCACAAATGTTAATTGTGTAAATGCTAAATGTACATGATAAATGTATTCTCTTGCACAAAGTATGAAGTATATAAAGTCAAAGGTATTCGTATGTGGTATTGAAAATATATTTGTATTTGTACTATGATAGATTCTGTACAACGCTATTGGACTGGTGTCTATGGTGAAATAAATGTAGTTTTTGCTACATTTTTTAAAACTCTTCATCTCTTTAGTGGTTTTTGTGTTTGATGAGTCACGTTGCACTCACAGAAGCTACTTTATAATTTGAATTACTTTATTACCCTCAGGTCCGGTGTAAGACTTGCCAGTTCATGATTTTGAAGCACTTCAGTCACCTTCAGCACTGACTGTGTGAATATGAGAAAACTGAAATCATAAAAGAATATGATGGTATTTCAGTGGATGTCACGGTCAAAGGGGACTTCCAGAGTTAATCCCATTTCCATATTTAGAACATTTTTTGATGCTTTTTCTGTTTTCCAAACAAGTCTTGTGCATTTTAAAACATGAGTGGCACTTCTAGTTTTGGTAACTGCCATTCAGAAGAACTGAAACAAATAATTCCAAGAAATAATGTTGCACTACAAATAATCAGTGAACATCAGTTTGAATGAACGAGCTGTACATTTTCACACTGTTACGCTCTATTTTAATTCCTCAGGAAAATAATTTAATGCTGGGTGTTTTATTTGTGACATTGGTATCAGAAGAAAATCTGTGATGGGCGGGCTTTTTTGTTTGTTTGTTTGCGACAATATACAGACAAGAAGACAACAGACTACACTTTTTAATGAACGATATCCCATGAATAATTCACTACAATGCTCTAAGAATCTCATTTTTTTCTCCCAAATCCTCACTCTCACACACATTAAACACCATTTTCTTCTTGATTTTTTTTTTACTTCTAATCCTTATTAGCAGTGTTTACTGGAATGTTTCTGAAGCAGGTAAAAGCATAATTTGTTGTTTGTCAAAATGAGGGAAAGCACTTCCATCAATGTTCCAATTATAAAACATTTTTGGTCAATGCAACATACATTTATGTTATGTAATTATTCACTTCCATGTGTTACTACAGTAATTCTTTGCATGTCTGTAATATTGCTACAGGGGGTGTCTGCTGAAAGTAATTTGTTAATACTTTCACACTTTTAAGTTTCCTTTTGATTTTGGATGGATGAGGAGAACTGCTAAAGGGATAACGTCATTTTGTTATTATCAGCCTGGTTCCCTCGACAAAAACCCAGAAGGATTTTTCTATTGGCTTTTGGATTATTAGGAAAAAAAGAACTGTTACCAACTAAAGTTTATACCTAAATACAATCATGTAAAAAGATAAACATATGCAGTAAACGAACTACACCACGGTGGCATTTACCTGTTCGGTGTGATGATGTTTAACGTCCCCAACAACCTCTGCAGTGCCATTTAACGACTTGTTAGCAATTGCCTGTTTCAAGACGAGTAAAAGCTATAAAAAGTCATAAAGGAGTTTTACTGATGTAGTTTATGTGTTTGAATAAAGTATGAAAATAGCTTGAGCTTGTGTTCACCAGACATTATTTCAGGCATTTCAACAAAAACTCATTAAAAAAAAACAACCATTGATTTCAACCAGAAGTGCTAAAATGCTGTTTTGGCCTGCAAAAATGCATCATCCCTGCAGCGTTCTATTGAATCCTGTTTTTGAATATTCTTATTGAATTCAGCCTTTAAACTAGTTCAATGGCAGTTGCTAATTGTTTACAGTTCAACAGAATTTACTCTCATAATTTGCACAAAGTGTCAGATTTATGGAAAATACAGAGTAGACAATTCAAACTAGTAAGTTAAAAAGTTGTTTTTTCAAGCACACACCTATAAAAACATAGCATTAGATGAATATGATAATATTATAGCTGTAAGTAAATAAAAAAATCACACCCATAATGTAGCCTACCCCTCATTGCCTCAAACACGAGTTTTTCCACTGTATTATGTCACAAAACCCACTGATTTTATTGCTCGTCAACCATTGTTGATTAATAAGAGTGACAGATAGGCCTGAAGTAACCACAAAAATGCCCGCTCTACGTGAGTGGTCCCTGGAGCCTGACATGGTGGTGCATGTAAGGGAGTTTCCCCTCACTGAAACCACACAATTTTCTCTGACGAGGAAACAGTGTCAGCGGAAACGTGCACATGGAGGGGTTTGCAAATGCATGACTGAAATTCAATTTCCCTAGTACTCTGCTTTCTAATTTTAAATACAAATATATTGATGGCTGAGGGGACTATAGTTTTTGCAGAGATATTTAATCACAACCAATGTTTATACCCTCAGAACCAAAAACAAAGCTGATTAAAGAGAAAGTTGAAAATTGCAGAGAAAATGCAAACTACACATCAGAATTACATAGACATATTTATTACATGTTTGAATTTCATTACAGTAGCAGTGCAGTAGTTTTTCATTCTTTTAATAAATAGTTAAATAAATAATTAAATAAATAGGTATAAATACACATTAGCATTACATGTTATATAATGTATTAAAAAAGTATAAAAAAATAACTTGGATTGCTTTTAATTCAGCATTCGTGGATGCAAGCTGAAAATGCCCATGATTTCCCTCACTGATATCTGATCCATAAGAGTTATAGATTTTGACCTGTTTTAATATAAAACATAAACTAGGGGTCATTTCAGTCTTACCAGTGTCATTGCATTGGAAGTTCAGCATACTGCTTTCCTTCCCACAAGTTTCCATTCTTTCTTTACTTTTTGCTTGATGTCCAGTAAAAATAATGGAAAATGTACTATAGTAATATAGTATAGTAATTTTTCTGCCAGGACATTATCCATTAATTTTACGTACAAGTATAAAACACAACGCAGTGCAGTACAAAATACAGGTAAATCACATGTAAAAAAATAAATAAATAAATAAATAAAAACGGAAAGTTCCTTCATATACTGAGGTACAGTACACTGTGTCCTATTTTTACGGATTTTAAGAGCACATATCATAAAGCAAACACCCCAAAGAAGGTTTTTCCGTTTCCGTCTTCGACGCGGGGCAGGAGTTTTGTGGTGGTTTCGGTGCGCAGTTTGTCTCCAGCTCGCAGTTTGAAGGCCGCACCGAGGTAAATGGTGTTGTACCACAGATCTTCAGTGTTAGACGCGTGCTCACAGGCGGAGCGGATCGCGCTGAAAAGAGGCTTGTAGCTGCCATAGGACTCGGAGTAGCGCCACACCGCATGGCTCATATGCACGGCGTCCTGGTCCTCAGACATGTCATCCTTGCAGCTGATGTGGAAAGACACCTGGCTGTAGACGAAGTAAATGCCATTGTTAGGAATGATGATCTCTCTGTTCACCAATGCCAAGCCGCCTGAAACGAAAGCCTGGTCCTGGTTCTGTTTCCAATCTAGGCCATCCTTACACACGTCAGGGTCATATGCACCTAGAAGAGAATACAACAAAAACATGGCCTAAGTCGATATTTCTCAATAGGTTTTTGCTGCAGGATGTAGATTTTACATTGGTCATCAAGTGACAACCTTAAAACTGTAGGCCTACCATAATGGCTTAAATTGTCATAGATTGCCTAAATTAACATTAGTTACTAGATTATGAACAAACATTAATCAATAATGAACAATAGTATCCTAGAGGCTATGAATACAGTAACACTAACCTAGATTAATGAATGCTGTAAAAATAGTTGTCCATTCAATTACGGACACATTACATTGATACTTAATACATTAATGTTAACAAAATAAACACAGATGTTCTTAAAATGAATTTTAATGTCTATAAATTTCAATACTTCATAGTTTTGGCAGGTGCCATTCGAAACATCAAAACTGTGTTTATCTACTGTAATCAGGGTCATATTTTCTCTTAATTTGCATAGTTTGTATAATTTTCAAAGATGAGAGCATGTCATGTAACCTGTTCATATTGGTGTCTATAACTGATTAATTTCTAATTGACAGATGAATTTGTGTCAAATTATAGTAGAATTTGACTGCTATACAGTAACTTTGGCCTTTGACTAACAAAAACAGACCCATTTTAAAACTGTACTACTTTTAATAGTACTTCTATAGGAGTGAAATCTGACATATATTTGTTTATCCTACATTTTTGGATACATAACCAAGTGATTAAAGATTATAGTCCAGTCAACTTTTTTAAACTTCATACAATCACCCCTAAAAGCATTTGGACTTTTGAAAAATATTTCAAATGTATAATACAGACAGTGCAAAGCTGCTTAAACTTTTAATGCATTCTGAGGTGAGGTTTATTTACAGCTCATTTACCGCTTCTAGCACCTTTGAATCAAGCTTACCTGTTAAATGGATGGCAACCTTGGAAGTGACATTTTCTTTTGAAAGATGATCTCTTAACGTGAGCCTGAGCTCTGATGGGGAAACACAAAATAACTCATATAAGATGATTTAGTTTAACAGAAAATCAAATAATCTGATGTGAATGGGAAAAAGGGGATATGAAACTGACTGTCTGAACTCACCATTTCCACCTTCCTGATTGTTCTGAGACTAGAATGAACAAAAAATGTAACATTAAGTACACAATACTGCACTGATATGAATGACATGCTTGATGTGTTTGGGTCAGGATAGTCACCTTGTTGAGCGTGAAGCAGACCGCAGCGGCGGCGCACAGGGCCACAGTCAGCAGCACCCCACACACCCGCCAGACGCCTGACTTTGAAGAGCCGGCCTTCCTCCTGGACACCATCACCTGTGGTAAAAGCAGCGCTTCTTTTTCAAGAAACTGACTCTCAAGATCCATCATCATTGTGTCTGTTAGTCCTCCGAAAGCTCAAGTTAAACTATGTCCAAATATAAGAAAACTGCAGAGTGTAAGTACACTTTTAAATGGTCTCGTAAAGTCTCCTCAGCGCAGTTTATCAGTTCAGTGTTTTGCTTGGTTTGTCTGGCAGCGTTGTGCTTCTTCATTCTTTTTAAAGCACAGAGACTGCCAGACCAGGGGAAACTCCAGTGATGTCAGAGTAGAGGGAGACTGAGAGGAGAAACCATGACATACGCCCACACAGATACATTCTCACCTATGCACGCACAAAAGGGAATTACAATCACAAAAATAAGCCAATTGTTATATGGACCATTGTTTACAGTTTTGTGACATCATATCACTCTAAAAATAAAGGTTATTTATTGGCGTATGATTCTATGAAGAACCTTTGACATTCATAGAACCTTTTCACTGCACAAAGGGGTTCTTTATGGTGGAAAAGGGTTCTTTAGATTTTCAAAATGTTCTTTACACTAAGAAAAAATGCTTCTTTTAAGAACTGTTCACTGGAAGGTTATTTGAGGTTCTTCAATGGCATCACTGCAAAACACCCTTTTGGAACCCTAATTTACATTTATTTAATTTATTTTGGATGTCAGTGATGTATGCATTTTTATAACTTAATTATACATTTTTATATAAGTCTAATTTTGTTAATGGAAAATTTGTGGTTGCAGTAATTCATATGTTTGCATTTTCATTTCAAATTGAGAGGTTAAAATGAGACCTGTGGGGGAAGAACACCTCTAGAATTAGCACAAAAGACCAGTATGTTGTTACTTGTGTTTTTATTATTTAACTGAATAATTATTAGAATTCATTAAGGTATTGCATAATATTGCATAATATCTCCAAAAATGATATTTCAAGTGACCTATATGAATAATGATTAAATCTTAATTTATAGTGTATCATATTTCAACGATCCCTTCAATTAAGAATACAAGCCTATACGTAATTCATAGAATTATGTAATTCAGAATATAATCAAGAGGTATCTCTTTGACTGGTATTCTGTTTGATTTTTCTAAAATATATATAGAGAAAATAATAATAAATAATATAGAAAATGTAGTATTTTACATGAATGGCACCCCTTTTGTAATAAATCATAAAAAATAATCCCATTTATAATTATGTTTATTTCACATATTCTGAAAAATATCAGATGATAATGGAGAGAGGCTTTTCCGCCTCGTGCTAAGAATACATCAAAAAGTTTTGAATGGATTTTTCTGTTTGTTGCAAAATTCCGCTTTTATATACCAAACTCAGTCCTCCGGTGCAAATGAGAGGTGAACGATGCAATTTCCTCTTTGTGTGTGTGTATTCATCATGACATGATTGAAAGTGCACAAAGAAATAAGTGCTTTTGACATTTTTATAGGCCTCACAGCATGAACGTGTGATAGCAGAAGAATTATTCTGTCCATTTATCTCAGACAATGGCTTTTCATGCAGGTCTTACAACATCAATGTTTTGATGACAGTGGGGATGTTAGTGTAGCTCTGCTCACTGCTCGACAGGTAGACGCTTGTAAAAGCACAAACACAGAAACAGAAACTATGAGTAGGTTATGTCACATCAATACAGAAAAAAATGGTTCTGCATTAAGATAAACAAGGATTCTGCTGCATAAGTCAATTTAAAAGATTTTAAAACATTTGACCAAAATATATTTTAATTACATGCTAAATATGCTGTATGTGTGTATATATATATATATTTAAATGTTTTAAAAATATATTTACATAAATATTTGTAGCCTATATTTAAAAATATATTTATGTTATGGGAAGATGTGTTGTTGGATAAATTAATGAGATTGTCAGTCTAATTATTGAGAGGATGAGAGATATTTATAAATGCACCAGTATAAATTTCTGTATGATTATTACATATTTTATACCAAAATGGCAACTTTGAAAAAAATGAAGTGGAGGATTTTGATCTTTTCATATCAGCTAATTATGTGATTATGTAATGTCAAACTCCACATTTCTTTGACCAGAATGTCATAAAATGGCATGAAACAAATCAAAGAACGTCAACAACACTTCATAAACACCATGAAATATCAAACACAGCAAATACTTTGAACAGTCCATGTGTTGGGAAGTTTGGAAATGTAATAAGTTATTTTATTAAAGTAATGTAACTGATTACATTTGATTACTTTTTCAGTACTTTTCTAAATTTTTGATGAATGTTTTCAACTGTTAATCAAAGCAGGCAGGGTTAACCTTACATTCAACACTGATTACTGTCAGACTTTAGAAATCCTTCATAACCTGAATTAAGATTATAACAATTTCATTTTAAAGCACAGCCACCACAAAATCAGACTTACTTTGAGATCATTCTGAGGTTAAAAACATTTTCATATCAATGATACTGTTTTTGATCAGATCAAATCTTTGCATAGCTATGACAGGAAACACTGGCATCTAACAATGCCTTGGGGAAAAAACAGTTAATCTTAAGAAATAAAGCATATATACAATTAAACAGTTATCGAATTAGCATGTGTCCTATTCTTAAACTCCTGAAACATTGATGTATCATATTTTAGAGAAGTCGATTCAGTTCGGGAAAGAACTCAATCAAATCTGTATGTGTGTGAAAATATTCAAATGTAACCCCCTTTGTAATCGTTAGCATTTTCATAAGTAACTGTAATTTAATTACACATTTTTTTCAGTAATTGTAACTGATTACATTTATTTTGTAATTAAATTGCGCAACTCTGTTACATGTAACTAGTTAGTCTCCAACACTGAAATGGTCCGACTGTGGACTTCTTTAAAATTTTTGATTCAGTCAGTAACAAATTGTTTTTGCTAAGATTTAATTACTACGAGAGAGAGAGAGAGAGAAACAGCGGGACAACATCATCTTGACGTAGTTGTATGGCCGCTGTCAGAGCTTTAGACATATATGTACATGGAAGTGAAAGAATCATTACCACATTGCTTAAACATTACAGGTTTATGTGAGGTTTATTATATGGGAAACTGTGGTATGCCACTATACCAACAGCACTGTGTCAAAAAAAACCTTTTGATTTAATTTCCAGTGCATGGGCTAAATGATGCAAGTTTTTAGTGTACTGCGTAGAGATGTGAAAGATACGTAGGCTTCTACTGAATCTTGAGAAATCAAAAGTAGGGCATTTAAAAATAGTGTACTGAATCTCTGTGGTCACATTTCAGCGCAAATACTGAACTGAAAAACACAGAGCTCTCTTGCAGCCCTTCATTTGATCTATAATTTTATTATAGAACTGTATATCTTTTTTGTTGAAATATTGTATCTCAGGCAATAGGGTATTTACTACAACATACTTTTGATTCAGTCATTGTAAATATTGACAGATAAAAGATTCCCCTGAAATTACTAACTATTTATTCATCCTCCTCCTCAATTGTGACATTACTTCTTTAAAATATCATCAAGCTGCCCAAAGGAAGTGAAACAGAAGGGAAATTAAAATTAATTTGATCATGGGATGCTGTTTACAGAGGTATAATACACAACAAGCTCGTGCACTTCCCTGGAATAGTGACATTACAGCAGCGTTCATGAAATTGGCCATGTTTGGTGTATATGACAACACAATATGACCCCCGGCTTCCTTCATGTGCAGCATCATGGGATGAACCGACTCCCACATATTTGTTGGCAGAGTCTGACAGTGATTGAGGTGTTGAGAGATGAGGGGAATTCAGATGTCTGAGTAATCTAACACTCGTCTGACTAATCATCATCTTTTACAATAAAAAAACTTCCTCTTTATTTAAACAGAGACTGCATACTAATCTGACAGGTATTGGTGGAAAAAGCATTCGCTCGATAGACTGACACGTGTATGTGCCACTGTAAAATATTAGAATTAAATATTACAATTAATATTAATAAACTAATATTATACCAAGCGCCGTTTTTTTTTTTTTTGGTAAAGAAACATTGCACAAGCACACTGGTTTTAAAATGACAAAACAACAGATATACTGTTCATAATCAAGTCATTTAGTCTGATATTTTCATTTTTAAGTGTCCAAGTGCTTATATATTTACAATACCGTTCAAAGTTTGGGGTTTTGAAAGTGTTTACCAAATTTATTTGACCAAAAATACAATAAAAACAGTAATATTGTAAAATAACATTACAACTTAAAATGACTGTTTTTTGTTTGATTATATGTTCAAATGTAATTAATGTATCATTACTCCAGTCTTCAGTGTCACATGATCCTTCAGAAATCATTCTAATATGCAGATTTGCTGCTCAAGAAAAATGTATTATTATCAGTGTTAAAACTGCTGATTAATATTTTTGTGGCAACCAATATATTGGTATATATTATTTCTTATATATATATATATATATTCTTTTTTCTAGAATTCTTTGATATCAACAAAGTTCAAAAAATATACATCTTATGTAACATTATAAACGTCTTTACTGTCACTTGTGATCACATCAATTCATCCTTGCTGAATAAAAGTATTCATTTCTTTCAAAAACAACCTTATTGGCCCATACTTTTGAACAGTATATAGTCTGTGCATATAATTCTATGGTTGGATCAAGACATCACGTATACAAATGCTCAGTGGATGCAGTGGTGTTCACAGCTATTCGGTTCAGGGTAACATCCTCTGTGGGCGTCTGGTCTCACAGGTGAACTCGTTTCCTCTTTCTCCTACACTCACCTTTCTGAGTTGGGGGCTTTACCTTGCCCTGACTCATCTTGGGTTGGGTTTGTGGGTGGGGGACTAATCGCACTCCCTGAATACTTTAAGGTCTGGGAATTTTTAATGATTGTTCAATTTGAATAGCTGCGGAAAACACTCACACACACACACACACACACATACAGAGGTGACCTTCCAACAACCCTCCAGAACACACGCACCTGCTTCACTTCTGCTGAATAGAAATGTGCTGCCGGTGTCGTAATCTTGTGTAAACCGCAGTTTCCTATTGCTCTGCAAGAACTTTCAAAGTATTGCCTGGGCTACTTAATAGGCATCTTACACTTCTTTAAAAAAGCATTACCATGCAATATGTTGCAAAATACTGTCTATAAATGTGTACAATTTTATGGAAGCCACTGTTTTTATTTTAGTTTTTCCCCACATATAACATTTAAATATTTGTGGTTATTAAAATTGTTCACTTAGGTTCAGTTGGGATTTTTTTTTTTTACATTTATTCAAACAAATAACTGCATTAAGCACTGCATTAAAACAGTGGACCTATACATATGAAATAAAACCAAATACTCAAATAAACCGTAAAATGAGATCATGATGCCTTAGAAATGTGTGGTTCTTATTGAGATTATATGTATAGAAGCCGCTTTCTGTCACATAGGAAGATAATCATGTTTTAAAAATTATGACATACTTCTGAAATAAAAAAAATTCATTCTGACATAATTATAATGTCACAACTTTTTGTCCCTTGATTATGACACAGTATGACATAATTTCGACTTTTTATGTCGCAATTTTTACTTTTTTTATCTAATCATTTTTACTTTGTCATAATTATGATGTTTTTGTCCTAATTTTGACTTTTTTATCTTATAACTAATAGAATGTCGTAATTTTGATTTTTTTGTTTCATAAGTATGACTTAGTATATCATAATTTTACATTTTTATGCCATACAGTAATTATGACAGTATCTCATAATTCTACATTTTTATGTCATACAGTAATTATGACAGTATCTCATAATTGTGAGTTACAAAAGCCTGATTTTTACCACAAGACAGAAATTGGCTTTAGTCTAAGAGAATTATACATAAAAAGACTTCCTGAGTCTTGAGTATGAAATATTCACTGCAAAATATAAAGGTTACCAATAAGCTCAAAATCATTGTTAATGCTTGAAAAGTAGCTAAATAAATAGCTATATCTTTTTTAGGCAGACCTAATAGTACATTAAATGAGACACTCAATCAATCAATAAACAAACTGTAGTAAAAAAAAAACTGTTCAGGATCTTTAAAAATTATGATAATTCTTAAGAAACATTTTCTTATTGTTATCAATGATTTTAAAAGGTTTAACGATCAGGGAAGTCTCAGAAGAAACCGTTTAGGACCTTTAGTAGTGTATTATTTATTTATTTATTTATTTTTAGGTGTAAATGAGGCAACCTGCACCGTGACGTCTCAACCGGAAGCCGCACCCTCCAATCACCACTCCCACATATACGTCACGGCAGACTGACCAAACCCGGAAGTGAAGATGGCGACCGCCTACGAGAGGTTCAACCTGTAAGTTGAAACTTTTATTCGAGCGCAGGGACAGATAGAAACACGTACGGCACCCAGTTACGTTTTAATGAAGCTCGGCTCTTTTAATGGCAGCGTCTGTGGCCGCTGTCAGAAGTGTTGTTGCAGTACAGGGCAGTTTATGTTGTGGTGGAAGCTGCACTGGCTTAAGCCGTTCAGACACTGTTCAGATTGGCTGTGTTTCAAAACCCAGTGAGCTGCACATCTAGACAGCATTTAAACGCGAGAGCAGACTCTTTATACTGCATTACGACAACAAAACGCGCAAAGTGCCGTGTATGCAGATACATTGATTCGAGTGTGGACAGCATCTGTTCTCATATTCTAGGGTGTTTATTTGGACTATGCATTAGGATGCTGTAGTTTTGTAGAGGCATCAGTGTAAAGATGATGTTAAACAGTGCCAATATTATGTTTAGTCAAATGTTATTCCTGCTATGTATGTATAAAACGAAAGATAGAGAGTATATGGCATACTGTACAACGATGCACAATTAATATCTGATCATTTGACAAATTGTGAAACTGTAGTTGAACCAATGAGAGGGAGGGGAACCTGATGGAATATCTCCAGCCCACACATCAACATGATACTGAGTTATCAGACGCTCGGATACTGATATGAGTTACAGTGGTGTGCTTTCTGAGTCACTTACTTCTGAACATGTACAGTAGTTCTGAGAACCAAGATTGTTTTTCACAGACATTAACTATCATGACAATTGAATGGAAGGAAAAGAAAGTTTGACAATAGCGATGCACCAAAACTATCTTTTTAGCCTAAAATGGAAACTGAAGTTCACTTATTAATCAGTTATTTGTTCAAATATATTTCATAATCAACCCTCAAATAAAAACTGAGTTGTACATAAAAATTTTGATTGCATGTGCGTTTTTCTGCTGATTTTTTAATGATATATTAATTTATTGTTGTAATTAAACATTTAAACAGTAACGCTTAAAAACTTTTTTTTTTCAAACATACATTTAGACTTACTAACAGGTTAAGTAAAATATAATGAATATGTAACGTAGTGTATATATATTTAGCAAAATGCTCCTCTCTAGAATATATTTTTCAAGCTAACTGATGAGTTTATGGGCATTGAATGTGATTTCAACCAGATGTTTATTCATATTTCTGCTGAATATTTTTGCTTGCTGATTTTTTTTTTGGTGCATCACTTAATCAGTATGTCAGAAACTAACATCATTTGGCTTCTCCGAGACTTTTTTCACTTTAAAAAACCTACAATTTAAAATACTATGATGTATATTTGTTTACATGTTTAACAATTTTAATAATGTATCTTTTTAATTACTTTTAGAATTAGTTATGTTTTGCATTACAGTAGGCTAATAACAAATTATGCTTGTCATAATTAAGTCACAATGTAAAAAAAAAAATATATTACAACCTTTTTGAGATTCACTAATTTGCTTACTGAATACCAAATTATAAATGATTGTTTGTATCTTGCTTTAATTATGTAATTAGCCTGTTTTGTATTTTTTTTTTTTAGAGATACAGTAAGCCCTTCAGTTTTATGAATGGCCTCTTACACAATAAACAGAACATTGCTAATGGTATTACAGCTGAGAAAGGCTTGTCTGTAATGACATAGTTTACAATAAGCCAGAAACCCTTGCTCCACAGTGTGTTTGTAGAGACGATGCACATAATTCATAATGGCTGTGATTTGTCATATACAGACACTAGACACAGATCTATAAGGAATGCGAATTTGCCACCACTGACTGTAGAAACAAAACAAAACAAAATTGCAGGCTAAAGTTGAACATCTGTGTTGTTTTTACTTGCGTGACCTAATTAAAAGGCTCTGAGAATTGAAGTTGCATCTGTGTCATGAAACCAAACTGTGAGCCAAGTAAATTTTTGAGATGGATTCCATTTACCTATTATGCAGTCATGGTTAATGGGGCAGAGGTTAACCATGCAAATGCTGCATCCTTCCCTCGATGCAAACTCATCAAGTGGTGCACAGAAAGTGGCTGCTCAGCATTTTGGTAAGGAAGGAAGACTCCAGCCATTAAAGTGGGACAAGCATGTACGATGTTGTTACTGAAACAGACTCTCAAACTCCTCACATTGTATATTCGAAACTTTCATTATGAGACCATGTCTATCAGTAATTTTCTCTAAACTTTACTTAAAAATACGCATGACTGAAACTGAAAAGCAGTTCTGATTTATGTCGTTGCTGAAAATCATCTCTCTCCAGATGGTCTGAGATGAAAATGAATTTCAAGCTATTATGCTTCTGACGCTGTTTTGTCTTATTGATCTCATCGCCACTCAAAAGCTGATTGTATTGCATATACAATTTCTTTATTCAGTGCTGTTAACACATTCACAATAATCTCAAAGGTATTTGCTTGCATAATGCAGCTAACTGTCAAATGCTAAGCAGCCAAACCCTCACCTCTTGTTTTATACTGGAAAAACCTGTGTGTTTAGCAGCACAATACAAAAAGTGTCAAAATAGACTTAGGGACTTAGGTTTATTTGTTGAAAACACTTCTTTTCTGCTTTTTTTTTCATAGGCATGCAACACCTGAGAAGTTCTACATTGAGGCCTGTGATGATGGAGCTAATGACGTGCTGGTTATTGATAGGGTGTCCGCCGAGATGACCCTCGCAGGTACGGTCTGACTACTAGTAAGAATGGAAACTGGTTCAAATATGTTGTTTTACATTTCGTCTTGAATGCAAATAGCCCATTTTATGATTACAAGTTGGTAAGATGTTATTTTTTAAGAACTTAATACTTTCACTCAGCAAGGACACAGTAAAGACGTTTAAAGTATTACAAAAGATTTCTTTATCAAATAAGTGCTGTTCTTTTGAACAATCAAAGAGTCCTGAAAAAAATTTATCACACTTTTCACAAGCATATGAAGCAGTACAACCATTTTCTATATTGATAATAATAAGAAATGTGTCTTGAGCAGCAAATCAGCATATTAGACTGATTTCTGAAGGATCAGACTGGAGCAATGATGCTGATAATTCAGCTTTGCATCACAGAAAAAAAATACATTTTAACATGTATTCAAATAGAAAACAGTAATTTTTAATTGTAATAATATTTCACAATATTAATATTTTTACTGTATTTTTGATCAAATAAATGCAAGTCTTGGTGAGCTTAAGGGACTTCTTTTAAAAACATCCCCAAAGTTTTGAACAGTAGTGTATAAAAATTATGTCTGTTTAATTCTAATATTTATTTATTGTCTATTGCAAAACTACAGTGTTTAAAGGGATAGTTCACCCAAAAATGAAAATTCTGTCCTTAATTACTCACCCTCCTGTCGTTCCAAACCCATAAGACCTTCATTCATTTTCAGAAGACAAATTAAGATATTTTCTGATGAAATCAGAGAGCTCTCTGACCCTCCATAGACAGCAACACAACTGAAATGTTCCCAGATCCAGAAACTTAGTAAGGACGTTTACGTTTAGCATGCGCTCGCTTTGTTCTGAACGTAAACAGTGCTGATTACATTCTGGGGATGCGTCGTGGTGCTCTCCAAAATGGCTGTTTAATCGATGTCCTTAGTATGTTTTTGGGCCTGGGAACATTTCAGTTGTGTTGCTGTCTATGCAGGGTCAGAAAGTTCTTGGATTTCATCAAAAAATATCTTAATAATTTGTGCTTCGAACGAAGGTCTTACGACATGAGGGTGAGTAATTAATGACTGAATTTTCATTTTTGGGTGAACTAACCCTTTAAACTACAATATGCCCCAAATTACAGTAACATGGTTACTAAAAGGGAATAGAATCATAAAACGGCTCATTTAAAATATAGTTTGTCTTCCTGAGGTTGGCATTGAACATTTTCTGAAGGTTAAGCAGCTCGTTTCTCTGACCGTGTGAAAAAAATAGTACAGTGAAAGATTTATAGTTTGGGCGGCTGTGATCTGACATTTATGAACAGCTACAACTTATGAGGGAATCAGACCTTTCAAAGTATACAGGCATCGATGAAAAGTTACTGCAGCTATTTGGACTTTGTTGTAGTTCTCTGTTTTAATGGTGACCTCCTTGCTAAGTGACATTTCATCAGTATTGTCAGCGTGACATTTTACGTTTGAGGTAGTTGCTGTGGTCTGTTGTTAAAGGTTTATTCCAGGAATAGCACAGCACAGGTCTGTTACTTCCTCTTATTGAAGCAGAGAAGTATATTAAATGCGCAATCTGCAAAATTGCTTACTGTGATTTGAATGAAGCATTAATGTTTTTTCCTCTTCAAGGTATTAAGGATATCCCCCCATCAGGCGTAACCAGGCCCATTTGTGGAATCATGGGAACTATTCGCCTGGTGGCTGGTAGGTTCTATGTTACTATGATGTTCCAATTTTTGCATAGAATTCGGAATGTTGATTGTATGAAGTATCTTTTTGATTACCATGACGCATGTATTTTTTTTTTTGGTTTTTGGTTCTGCAGGGATGTACCTCATAGTCATCACCCGGAAAAGGAAAGTGGGCGACCTGTTTGGCCACACTGTGTGGAAAGCGGTGGAGTTTGATGTGATTTCTTATAAGAAGACCATTTTGCACCTCACAGATATTCAGGTCATCAAAGTCCCTAACCTCAACTTTTAGTTTAATGCTGATGTTTGTGACACCTTGAGTAGAAAGTGGGCTATAAATGTCATTCTTTGTTTGATCAGTTGCCCAATGCATCTCTAAATCATAACCGAAAGGTTTCCTGCTCTGAACTTTTTGTCGTTCAGAATTTTCCATTTACAGTTACTCAGAAGTGCTGTAAGAACAACGCAGCAGATTCACCCTCGGCTTGTGAAATTGGGTGTACTCATACAGTAAATTTTTCATTTGAGCCTATACTCCGAGCGCAGCGATATCTCATTACAGCGTTGTATACTTGCTGCATTATTTAGCGAGGATAAGACTTCGGCTGAAATGGCCTTGGATGCAGCCTGTGAGTAGACCAGTATTGAACACGGGAAGTGTTTCGAGTTGAAACAAGTACATGGGAGGCTTGACTGCAAACAACTAGATCGTTAAAGCACTCCAAACATCTCTACTCTTATCAGAAGGTTCAATGTAAGCGCATGAGGTCTGCAGTGAATGCATTTAGCTACACCAGCTTGGTTAGTTTCATTCCAGAATGTGTCAGAAAACTAATTAATAACACAATGCAAGTGTGTTTTGCATTCTCAGCAATGATTGCATACTTGTCTAAACTATGTTTCTGGCCTGGATGAAAGTGCCACACGTTTTTGAGAAGGTGATGATTCCTTGCATGAATTGTCTAAATAATTTTTGTGTTGAATATTGTGACATTTTCATAATGAATTGCATGTAATTATAAGCTCTGAGTTGAGCAGAAGGGAATAACTGCAGTGAGAGACGGGTTTGCGTACAAAGGCAAATGGTTCTGCTGACCAGGTTCTTCTGGGAGGAGGAATCAATTCAGGTCATTCCTGTTCCACTCCATTCTCAGAGCCAGAGCTTAGTGGATCGTGATCCTGTTACTGCAAAAAGGATATGCTGAGATTGAAAGGCCTGGCATTGGTTGAGAGCTTAGTTTGGGCCCCTGCACGTGGAGCAAAGCTTGTTTTCAGTAAGAATGAATGAGTTGTACTAAAGTAAGAGTGTTGTGTGATGCATTGGAGCAGATTAACTCATGAACATGCTTGTTTTGAATACATGATATGCACTTCAACTTTAAACAGCCATTTTTGAACATGTAAAACCGCTTACTTTTGTCAAAGTCATGGCTTAGCAGTTAGTTATGCTACAGACACATTAAGTGTTCATGAGAGAGATACAAGTTCAGATTTCAGAATATTGAATTCTGAATTATTTGCCAATTGTCAATTATACATTTAAATTAAATTTAAAATGTTTGTTGTTTTTATTATAAAGAGAGAGACAAAATAGTATTATCATTAAATAATATTAGTATTATATTATTAATGCAAACAAATAGTTTATTATTAGTAGCGTAATTGTTAGTAGTATTAATAATTATTAATAAACAATTATAATTAAAAATAATAAAACAATATAAATATTAAAACATTAAAATAATTAGTTATCGAATTAATGTATTGTTGTTATTAGTAGCATAATTATTAGTAGTATGAACAATTATTAATAATAATTAAAAATAATATAAATATTAATATATTAGAATAATTGATGTTATCAAATTAATATATTATTGTTATTGTTGTTGATGTATAATGATGATGATAATAATACTTTATTGTTGCATATTTTCTTTATCTTCATTTGCTATATATATATATATATGTCGGCACCCTTTTATTCAGTACTTTTTGAAACCTCCATTTGCCAGTTTAACAGCTCTAAATTTTCTCCTATAATGCCTGATGAGGTTAGAGAACACCTGACAAGAGATCATTAGGACGGTATAGACACACGTCCTCTTCCAGGCAGTTTCGTAACATTTTATGTTGATTGGAAATTCTTAATTATTGCCCTGATGGTGGAAATGGGAGTTTTCTTTTCTTAAAGCCACTTCACTAATTTGTGAAGCTCAATTATCTTTTGCTGCACACCAGAAATATATTCTTTGGTTTTTCCTCATTGTGATGGATGATTAAGGGAATTTGGGCTTTCCTTCCTATTTATATTTCTGTGAAACAGGAAGCCATGGCTGGATAATTTCATGTTCATAATCACCCTGGAGTGCCCAAAATTGTGAATATGAATGGGAATATACTTCAGAGATATTTTACTCATAAGAATTTCTAGGGGTGCCAATAATTGTGGCCAACGTGTATTTGAGAAAAACATTCATTTCATAATGATATTTCCCTCCATTTTAAATTCTTATTATCGAATGAAAGGTTAGATTTTTTTGTGAATTTTTTTTAAATAAAAGATCAAAAGGATTAATTTTCACAGCCTCCTTTGATCATATTTACCAAGGGTGCCGATATTTTTGGCCATGACTGTGTGTGTGTGTATATATATATATATATATATGAAAAGTCAAATTTCGAATCAATTATAAATTAGAATATTACTATTATTTTTTTTCTAATGAAATGCATACCTTTATTTCAATAATTTGGACACTGCCAAAGGGACTTCTTTTTTTCAGTAGTTAATTTTAAACACTTTTTCATAAAAATCTATATATTGTGAAATATATTAATATCGACTGCCAGGTTTTAATATCAAAGTAATATTGCTCAACCCTACCTCATCCCATTTCTCCATCTTCTCTCTATTGTCCTGTCATTACTTTACTTTTATACCATAAAAATGGAAAAGGCCCCAAATAAATTAATAATTAAATCAATAGCCCTAGTCTTTTTCTATCTATCATTTATTGCCAATAATCTTATTCTCTGACTGTTACCTTCTCACAGATGCAGGACAACAAGACGTTTCTGTCTATGCTAAGCAATGTCCTCAACACAGACGGTTTCTACTTCTGCACGGACTATGACCTGACCCACACCCAGCAGCGCCTGTCCAACACCAGCCCGGACTTCCAGGAGATGAGCCTGCTGGAGAGGGTGAGCAGAGCAAAGACTGAGGGATGATAATGATGGCAGAAGAGAGAGACAGAGAGCTGTTTGAAGTTTCAGTGGTAGAGAGAGAAGCAGAGAACAGCAGGGTGCAGGTTTTCATCAGTATCACATACAGAAGGCCGGTCAGCTCATTGTCTCAAACTGCATCCCTCATTTACAATAAAGGGCCGTCACAGGAGATGTGCTGCCTGTCTCTTTGTAAGCTAGATTTGCAAAGCTCTTGTTTTACAAGAACACTTGCTGACATGCGGGCACACACTGCGATTTCCCTCATATTTTGTTTTTATGTTTTCAAAGAGAGAGTTTGTGCTCTGCATTTGTCTCTGGCTTTTGACACAGTCTGTAATTTTGCAGTTGTCTGTCTCCAAGTTCAACTTCAGAGTGTTCAAACTTCTTGAGTACATTTGGTTACACTGTTTGTGTATTAGACCCTTCAAAACAACCATAACTTGATGATTCCTGTCTTCTGTCATTTCTCCACACAGGCAGACCAGAGATTCATGTGGAATGGAAACCTTCTAAGAGAAATAACTGCACAGCCTGAGGTATAAAAATAAACCTTGTTCGGAAACCATTAAACGTATGAGAAAATTGCACATACTAAATCACTGATTCCCCTTTTCAGCTCCATAAATTTGCATTTCCTGTCATCCACGGATGTATCCTTTGATAGATTTCATGTTGTTTGTAGTTAAGTTGCTCACTTTATTTAGCCTTGACTGTCTAGAGGAAGCAAATTATGAACTGCGAGCTGTTTCTGTTAAAGTTGGCATTATGTAACTGGTCATGATTAGTTGATCATATTGTCCATAATCTAAAAACACATTTGCACTGTAAATTGTTTGGGATGAAATTGAAGAAATAAGTAGTAGTTGGAAAATGTGTGTGAAATTGAGGCTTAACCCACTGCTTCAGTTATTGTGATGAAGCCGTGCTGCATCAATGGGAAGGTGTTTGAGTGGATCCTCATCTCCAGACGGAGCTGTTTCAGAGCGGGGGTCCGATATTATGTCAGAGGTGAGATGTGTTCAAGCATTATACATATTCACACAGTGGTCTTTGCTGCAGATATTACTAATTTTCCCCTGTGCCTCAGGCATTGACTCTGAAGGACATGCTGCTAACTTCGTTGAGACAGAACAGATAGTCCAGTACAGTAATGCCCGTGCGTCCTTTGTGCAGGTTGGTGGAAACTACTGTTGGCCCCTATTACAAGAATATTTGTTTTTGACCTCCCAGAATTCACCTCAGATATTTAATTTGTGCTCTTTCACTCACCTCTTACACAGACTCGAGGCTCCATGCCCTTTTTCTGGTCTCAAAGACCCAACCTGAGGTACAAGCCCAAACCACAGATAAGCACTGATACCAATCACGTAAGACCACTTATGCTGCTACAGCAACTTTATTGATTTAATTTTTTTTAATTCAACTATCAGAAGATAAAAAAATCTGTCCGTCTCTTTCTGTCCTTCCGACCATCTGTCTATCTATCTGTCTATCTATCCATTTGTCTGTCTGTCTGTCTGTCTATCCGTCTATCTGTCTATCGTTCCATCTATCTATCCTTGCAGATGGATGGATTCAGGAGGCATTTTGAGTCGCAGGTTCTCATTTATGGCAAACAAGTCATTCTAAATTTGGTGAGTGCAATCTTTTAATCCACCTGCAGAAAATTGTAGTTGATTGTGATTGGTCAAATAGTTGAAGATAATTGCTTTATCTGCAGGTGAATCAGAAAGGATCTGAATTGCCTCTTGAACAGGCCTTCGCCAAAATGGTCAATGGCGTAGAGGACGGACTCATCAAGTACTTAATGCAGTTTCTTTTCATTCCTACAGAGGCATTTTTAGTGGTGTTTACTATTACTGTTGCTCATTCTAGGAATATACTTTGAACAGACTCTTATAGGGATAGTTCACCCAAAAATTCTATTATTAATGACTCTCCCTCATGTCTTTCCAAACCCATAAGACCTTTGTTCATCTCAGAACACAAATAAAGGTATTTTGGATGAAATCCGAGAGCTTTCTGACCCTGCATAAACAGCAACACAACTACCACGTTCAAGGCCCAGAAAGGTAGTAAGGACATTGTTAAAACAGTCCATGTGACATCAGTGCTTCAACCTTATTTTAATCATGAAGGCACGTCGAAGACTGAAATGAAGAGAAGAAATTGCTGAATAAAGTCGTTACTTTTGTTTCCTTGCACACAAAGTATTCTCATAGCTTCATTAAAATAAGGTTGAGCCACTGATGTCACATGGACTGTTTTAACAATGTCCTTACTATCTTTCTGGGCCTTGAACGTGGTAGTTGTGTTGCTGTCTATGCAGGGTCAGAAAGCTCTCGGATTTCATCTAAAATACCTTCATTTGTGTTCTAAAGCTGAATGGTCTTACGGGTCTGGAATGACATGAAGGTGAGTAATCAATGACAGAATCTTCATTTTTGGGTGAACTATCCCTTTAAGACTAAGAATTAAAGTGCGTCACATAACTCATCCTACACCATTTGTGCTACAGACGTAATTAATGCCTCAAACCATGCAGCTTATTAAGGAGAAGTGAGGTGTTACTTTTCTAAGTATTCAGAGTGATCAGACTTTAAAAGTGTGGGCTTACTTTCACCAAAGCATTTAATTGATTAAAATATTACAGTTTAAAATAACTCTTTGCTATTTTAATTTTTATGTTTTAAAATGTCATTTATTCCTGTGATGTCAAAGCTGAATTTTCAGCATTACTCCAGTCTTCAGTGTGACATGATCCTTCAGAAATCAGTCTAATATACTAATTTGCTGCTCAAGAAACGTTTATTTATTATAATTTTTTTCAACATTTATTATCAATGTTTCTATCCGCTACTCGTGTATTGCTGTATGGTGACTCTTGCATCTCTTTTGAGGTACATCGCCTATGACTTTCACAAAGAATGCAGTAAGATGAGATGGCATCGCCTCCAGATTCTCGTTGATTCTGTTTCTGATGTGCAAGACGAGTTTGGGTTTGTATTCATCTCTGTACCCTTCTATAGGAAAGACTGTGGTCTCTGATGCTGTCACTGATTCACTTTGATCTGGTTCTTGAATGCTGATTCTGCAGGTATTTCATGGTGAGCTCAGACGGGAAGGTGACATCCGAGCAGTCTGGAACCTTCCGCAGTAACTGCATGGACTGTCTGGACCGTACTAACGTCATTCAGAGCCTGCTGGCCAGACGCTCCCTACAGAGCCAGCTACAGGTGACGCCACATCACAAATAGCATGTCTGACGCATCCTAACTAGGTGTGATGCAATTGAGGACAGTTACGCACTACAGAAAGCTGACTGGTTGTAATTCTGTGGCTTTTCTGTCAGTTAGGGCCACTTACTTGAAACTTGATGCATCATGTTTGCTTAGGAAGTGTAAAACTCTTTTATGTGGTTTTGATTGCTTGGAGACATTTAGAAAGCAGCTATATGGATTAATAATGTGGTTAAATATTGACTTGTCATCACCTTGAGCTGTCTTTCATTTCAGAGGATGGGTGTCCTCCATGTAGGCCAGAAAATTGAGGAACAGGCTGATTTTGAGAAGATTTATAAGAACGGTGTGTTTGTTTTGCTAGAAATTCCCTTAGTAGACACAATTCTCTTGTTAGGGACTGTAAATAAAGCAAGAAACCTCATTATTTTCCTTTTCTTTTTCTCTCAGCGTGGGCAGACAATGCCAATGCTTGTGCTAAGCAGTACGCAGGAACCGGAGCATTGAAAACCGACTTCACCAGGTATTCATCCCAGACTCCTTTCAGAATATGTGCAGTTGTGTGTGTCCACCGCTGTAACCTTCACCTTTGACCTCAGAACTGGGAAGAGGACTCATTGGGGATTGGTAATGGACGGCTGGAACTCAATGATCCGTTACTACAAGAACAATTTCTCAGACGGGTTCAGACAAGTGCGTATGAATTCTTTGTCTTTATGTCTTTCAATCAGACTGCACTGAATTTTAAGCAGTTGACTTTGCCCACAGGACTCCATCGATCTTTTCCTTGGAAACTATACAGTAGATGAAACCGATGGCTTGACGCCTCTGCACATGCAGAAGGACTGGAAGTTCCTCTTGGTCAGTGCTTTTCTCATACTGCTTGTTGTAAGAGAGAATCCGAATTAAAAGAGGTCATTACTATGATGAATAAAAAAGAGAAAAATTTATTGCAAGCTGCTTCATGCAGTCCTAACATTTATAATTCAACAACACCAGCTGCTGGTCATTCCCTGCTTATTTTATATTCATAAATCTCTGTAATTTCTTCTACAGCTTCCTGTTATTATGGTGGTGGCCTTCTCCATGTGCATCATCTGTCTCCTAATGGCTGGTAAGGCATAAAGCAATAGGGTCAATAACATGGCACATTTTTGTCTAAATCTATAGACCTTAGTCAGGTTAGACGCCAGACTGATGAAAACTAGGCTGTGAGGGATAGATTTAGAGTCTTTACAATGGCAGACAAAGGTTCTAGATCACTTTATTTTCAAAACTGTTTCATGGAGTTTTTGTCTTTTGTCATTTTTTTGGAAAGACGTTTCATAGGCTGAACATTGAACGCACTGTACGTCTCCTGACAAGAATTAAATATGGTGCTACCCTGCTTAATATCTATTTATTTATTTAATAAAAAATGGAATTCATACATGCAGTGATTTTAAAAAAAAAACATGGTTTAAAGTTCTGAATTATATTTCACTTTGCAAATGTCCTGATATCATAAATAAGAACTTAAAATGTTTTTGTATTATTTCCATATATTTTTTAACAAAACTGCTTATTAATATTTGAAACGCTAGTATAATCAAAGTCATGTGACGCGAATTAGAAAATCATGGGGTGCAAACAACATGTAAAAACATGCAAGAATAAAAAACAAAAGGAAGATATAATTATATCATATCAAAGTCAAGAAGTCTCTCAAAATATTAGACACATTTTATTAATGCAAGGTTAGTTCAGACTGTCATTTGGTGCAACTCCCTAAAAACTTGATATTTATGAATTACTAAAAAAGATTTGTTGAAAAAAATTAAATATACATATCTTTAAAATATATATTTTTTAATAATGATTAAGTACATTCACATGTATTGAATGTGTAAAGAAAATGTTACTTTTAATAATATTACATCATATGGTTTAATGCATGAGTCATTACATTTAAATGGAACCAACATGAACCAACAAGAAGAACTTGACTTGGTTCCATTACTGTTGCTTCTTTAGAAAATGTAAATACAGTATTTAGTTTGTGAATAATAATGGATCTGGTACTCTTTCAGGTGACACTTGGACGGAGACCCTGGCATATGTGCTGTTCTGGGGAATGGCCAGTGCTCTTACGGCTGCTGTCATCGTGGTCAACGGACGGGAGTTTGTTGATGCACCGAAACTGGTCCAAAAAGAGAAGATGGATTGAATATCAAGACCTCCTTCCTTTTGTTCTCTCTGTTTCCTCTTTGTTTTCCTCCAATCCTGACCTGCTCTCCACACTGTCCTTAAACTTAAGCAAAGCAACATCTCTTTTTTCTGCTCCCATTGATGGAGCGTATTACCATATCATTTCACATCAGTTACTACAATTTCCTTTGACTCATGGGACATGGTGTCCAAACGTCACAGTTTCCTTAAGAACAAAACTTGCATCATAGAATTGCACATGGGTTGCACAACATCCCCAGCCTGTAAGTACATTGTGGACATTGCGTCTTACTTTAAAGGCTGCTGCGTTGTTACTGTTTGGCAATCGATCTAAATTGACCCGTTGTGAAATTAGAGTTATTGTTTTGGCTCTAGAGCTTCTGCTTTATGATATTGGACACCAAGCGTGTGCCCATTGGCCCAGTCTATGGGTTGACAGATCAATGAAGGTCTATTGCAATTAGATTGTTACACAAGGGAACATTACATGATGTGTCAGTGGCTCAGCCCTTGGTTATTTCCATTTCTGTCCTCTCAAATCTGTGCTGAAATCAGCCTTATGCCTCGGTTTTATTTTCAGTTGTTCTTTGCAGTGGCAGTTTGGGTTTTAATGTGGTTTCCTTTTGTTCTGCCAGCATATTTATGGATTTGTGTTTTTCATAAATGATCAAATTAGACAGCTGTGGGACGCACTGGGGGAGAGAGTGGCATTAAGCACTGTTTCTTTTTGAGTTTCCAGAAAAATATGAACAGCACTTTTTCCTGTGTAATTTCTTTGTCTCTTCGAGGACCAATGAACACTAACAGATATGGCACGCATAAAGTCGCTCTTTAATGGCTCTTCAACTGCACTTCTCTTCAACGTTACCAATTCAGTGGCAGTTCATTAGATTAAGAATACCTGTCAAATTGACTCACACTTGTAATCGAATTCCCTTAAACCATACTGACAATTCAGAAGGCATTCGCTTTTAGCTAAATTATTTAGACAAGTGGCTTTCAAGAATGTCAGTTTTATTGATGTTCACTTGCATGATGGTGCATTTCAAAATGCCTTACCAATTAACCCACTGATTTCTTTTAATTTTGACACATTTAGCAAGGTGTTTTTGGGATTGGGAGTGGACACTGATAAATGAATTACTTTTAGGTCTTCCTTTTGAACTCAGTACTATCTTTAGCACTGAATGCTCATCGGTTTGGTTTAATGTTGACAAAGAATGTAGATTTGGATGCCTTTATATGTGTGTTTTGTAGTCATCTGCAAATGATAATGCAAGGTGTCATATTGGACACACCTCAACAGGAGATTGCAATAGAGAGTTTCATCAAATTCACATGGGCCGTATTTTATTGATTTTCTTTGTGTACAAAGATCAAGAGAATATGCAGTACAACTTGGAATTAAAATGAATGGATGGAAACAGCACACTGATAATTGAATCCTGTATGTTTGATGTTTACCTGTATAAATCTGATGTGTAAACTGTACATTGGGAAGAAATTAAGAGAATTTATAAATATATATATGAGTGTCATTGTAATCATGTACTGTACAGTGTAGTTTACACCAACATAGCTTTAGCACTTTCTGGTTGAGTTATTGATCAATCAAAGTGATGTTACTGATCACATTCTTCCATCACAGGGCTTGATGAATATGGCTTTCATTATACCCTAGATTATGAACCGCATCGTTGTGTTTCCAGGGTGCACTCGGGTTGAAGTGTGTTAAATGACATATTATCAATATTAATTGTGTTTTTGGACTTGATCCTGACAGTGTTTTAAACCCCGTTTAACCTTCTCTCTCGTCTTGTTTGATTAAGAGACTATATGCCTCAACATTACAGTTGCATTCCTGATTACTGTGCTCATTCAGAAGTATTCAGCACTCAGCCATGATTTCAAGGAAATAGTTTGTGAAACATCAGCTGTCTTTAGTAGTCTATCAGTCCTTATCCGACTCAAACATCTACCGCATTGAGACTATTGCTCATAATCTTGGTATTGTTTGGTTTTGATCATTGAGGTGTCATTTAATACATTTTAAAAGACATTTCAACCACTGTAACTGATGGTTTCTTGATGAAATCATGTTTAATAAATTCTACCAATAAAATGCAACTTGTCCCGCTTCTTACTGATGCAAAGGCTATTAACAGGGTTGAAACACAAATGGGCAAAATTAGATCTGAGTTGGTTAAAATGGTTCTATGGTTTACGCTGATCAGCCACAACATTACAACCCACTGACAGGTGAAGTGAATAAGATTGCTTATATTGTTAGACCTGTCAGAGCATCTCCAAAATGGCACGTCTTGTGGGGATGTGATGATTTACAAGACCAAAAGTGGTGCAAAGGACAACTTGACCCCTGTCCATCACTGAAAGTGGCTACAATGGGCATGTGAGTGTCTGAACTGGACCTTGGAGAAATGGAAGGAGGTTACCTGGTCTGATAAATCACATTTTCTTTTAGATCAGGTGGATGGCCAGGTGCATGTGTGTTGTTTACATGGGAAAATACTGGCAGCAGGATGCACTATGGGAAGAAGGCAGGCCGGCGGATGTGTGTGCGGTGTTCTGCTGGGAAACCTTGGGTCCTGCATACATGTGGATGTTACTTTGACATGTATCCCCTACCT